>CADDXX010000389.1:611279-785956 GCA_902810485.1 Alauda arvensis
AAAAAAAAACTCTAGAGAGCAAGCATAGGAAGAAAATGGTGGATTAAAAAAATATGGGGGGGAGGGGATAGAAACTGGGCTGAAAAATATAGCCAAGGGGAGACTTTTCTTTCAAAGGCAGAATGTAAGCAGAGCATTTTGGGTTCTCTCAGAAGGTTGTAAATTCAGACAAACGCAGTCACTTCCTTGGTGACAGCATTTACAGCTCTGTATGCAGCCTTTGTTTACCTCGGCGAGGTCCTCCCGGGCCGATTACTCAAACGCAGAACTTTAAACCTTGAGCAACCTTTGAAGAAGTGGTGGCAGGTGATAAGGGCCAGCCAAGCAGACACTCCCTCAGCCCTGCCGTGCCCCTGTCCAGGCCCAGTGGCTGCAGGAGCTCCAAAGGGCACAGCAAGAGCCTCCTGGAATACCCTGACCCCACAGCAATCCCAGTGGGATACAGGAATTGCAATTCCACAAGGCTCCTCTCAAATATGGAATTTGTAGTGGGAATGGTAAAGCCTTGACACCACCACCATGCCTGGCTCTGAAAAGAAGCTGCACTCCTAATAATGATCTTTTCATAATGAATTTTGCAGCTGACAGCAGCAAGGCTTTGCCATCCCTGCCATACACACTTCAGAGGGACCATTTGGAGTCCTGGGGGTGTTTTTTCTGGTATTTATTTCAAAGGTCCAATCCTTTCCTTAGGAATCTCCTAAGCAAAAGCCTCTGCTCTCATTAGCAGGGCCCTATCTGAAAAGGAATGGCAGAACAGGGTGTTTTTTGCACCTCACAGGACTGTGTTCTTCCTGAAGTARCTGGTTTGAAACTTAGTTTAAATAAGAACTCAGCCTCATCAGTGATCCCCCAGCCCCAGTCATTAAAAGCAGGAGTTGCACCTCTTCAGTGGGAACTGCTGCACTTCTGCCTTCCAAAAAGAGCCCAAAAAGAAAAAAAAAAAAAAAAAAAAAAAAAAAAGCCAGTGAGACTTGCTTTTTGAAGCACTCCTTCCCTTCTGGCTTCCACCAGCAGCGAGAGTGAAAATTTAAATTAAAATCAATTTCTCCAAATGTTCAGTGCAGTCTAGTTTTGGCACACGCTCTCAAGCCATTTTATCCTTCCCTAACAAGCAGCCTATCAAAAAAGATAACCCTCTAWGTGCTTCATATAAGTCTATAAGCAGCATTATCTCCATTTTTGCAGGCAGGTTAACAGAGACAAGGATTTTGAGCCCATCACTCAGCAGCAGTCCAAAATAGAAACCAACTACCCAACCTTCACACCCCCATACACTCTGATTGTAAGAAAATTAGCAATGTCCTAGGTCAAAAAATCAGCTGGAATGATGTAAAAAGGGAAGATATTGAGGAAATGAGAGAATGACACAGCAACCTCCTGATTTTAGTAAGGTCACAAATTGTTGCTCCAGGTAGAATGACCAAACACSAGTTTGTTCTGCCTGTGGGACTGGTTTAAGATTTTTGAAACAAATTATGATTTCACATCCCTTCATTTCTGGAGGAGCAAGAGAGAAGGTCAAYGCACATCAGGTGCTAAAATCAAGATAAAGAGATCTAATTGTCACCAGCTGCCCAGTCATTACTTGGGCAATTGATGCAAACTCACAATCAGCTTTTGGCAAAGAATGCAGATTCCTGGATTTAAAGTTTATGTACTTTTTTCCCTTGCAGATTTTGCACCAGCTGTTAAGTCCACATTTCAAACACCCTCAAGCTGACCATTACCATCAGGATGCAGGTATGATCCAACAATAATCTCGTCCTACTTCTATTTGTAATCACAGACTATTTTTCTGTGTTCTAGAATCAACTCAAAGAAGTTTACCCTCACATAAAATACTTAAGATTAAACATGAACAAGACTGATTGCCACAGAATCAAAGTAAGAAAATAAGACTCACACAAACCAACTCACTCCCATGTTTTCCTACATGGGCAACTGCTTCACTGAGGGGTAAAATTAAAAGGGAACCACAACAATCCCAAAAAAGAAAGGACATTAAGATGTAAATAAATAACAGGCCCCTACTGATAAAATAGTGGACTTGGGAGTCATATCYATGTCAGGTTTGTACCATTTTGAAACTGAAACATTTCAGAATGACAGCACAACTGCAGTGGGTGTGTCTCTTCCATCTCTTCCCTGCTTGCACACAAAAATCCAGAGGTAACTCTGAATTTGTTGCYTCCACAGCTGCACAATGCACTCCCTGAGAGCTCCCAGTGACATCCAGGAATGGAAATGGGCTTGGAGGATCATGGGCTGTCAGAGAAATGGGCTTAGTATCAAAAAAAAACCCCAAACAACAACTCCCCTGCAAGAGGACTCAGTTTCCATGAGACTGAACAGGCTGAACCACCTCAGATCAACACTTCCTCTTTTCCTCCTTTTTTCCACTACTGCTCTGTGTGCTTCAAAGCTCAGGAAGCACAGAATCCACCTTCCCTGCCCTCCTCTCAGGTGCAATAGCCTACTTTCTTTATTTGGACAAGGTGAAGAGGAGGAGTGGTGTCCTGGCTCGGTCTGACAGCTGATGCTGCTTTTATGGGGGGAGATTAACTGTAAACTGGATTGTGCCCTGAGTTCAGAGTTCAGCCTTATCTACGGAATCCTTCCCCTCTTTACACATTCCAAGGGTTCTTACAACTTCAAGTCACTCAAGCCTGCAATATTAACCCCTGAACAAGCTCTCACTGAGCTGCCTGAAGGAAAAGTGGGTTTAGAAATTTTTTTGACAATGTATTTTTAACTGCTCCAGTTTGCAGAAACAAAACAACTTTCACTTCCTTCAAAACAATCCATATGTCCGTTTTTGTGTCTGTGCCATCGAATGCAAATCATTCTGCTTTCAAGATCAGATCAGGCTCTTGTCACTGCATGCACCAAAAAAAAAAAAAGCAAATCATCTTGTAACCAGTTCCACAGCCAACAGGGACACCTCCCTGTGACCCTGCCTTTTTCAGCTGCCCTCTGGAAGTGCAGCTGGGAATCAGATCTGTTCCACAGTTCCAACAGCGACAGGCAGATCTGCTGTGATGGAAATGCTGCAGGATCATTATTCCCTGGGACACAATGGCATTGCTGCTTTCTGCAGTTCAGAAATTGCTCTAGCCTGATRAGCAAGCCAATGGAATCTGGCGAGGATTTGGGGTTGGTTTTAGGACACATTTACCAATGCACATCAGGGGGTTGGGTTTTCTTCCTCCACTTTCCCACTGCATCCAGTGAGYTTGGGATCATGTACTGAACTTCCCACCAGTGGGAACACCTATTGTGTTTTTACTGCCTCCAATTTCTACCATAATACAAATAAACTGTGACTAAAAATACAGGCAGTGATTGAATAACACTTTGTGGAACACTCTATGACAAACCTACAAACCAACACAAGCCTCACTGCTTCCCAGAACCTGAACTCTTTTGAGGTGGTTTTGGTTTGGACAAGCAAAAACAAATACTGACTTCCTCACTTCCAATATTTTGTGACAAAAAGGGAAAAGTTCAATAGCAGCCAAGATGCTGAACTTTGATTGTGAACAACTCTGCATTGAAACTCCACCAAGAAGTTCCAGGACAGGTCCTGCTCAGGCTTTAGGAGAGAAGCTGAGAGCTGACAAAATTTATCTTGAACTTATTTTAACTGGAGGGGGGGAAAGGGGGAAATGCATATTTCAAATACTTCTGAATTAATGYCTTGAAATGTAAGCCTGCAGCAAACAAAGCTTCACCTGGCAAASCCCAGCAATGCCCCACGGCCTGAAGGAAATGGGGTGCAAAGACAAACCCAAATACATCACAGTGACCCTGCACTGCCACAGCCTGTGCCTCTGCTGGGCTTTCCAAACACTCAGCAAAGCCTCCCATCCAACACCATCTGCAAAGSCCAGCTTCACTGGAAAAGAAACCCAATGCTTCCAGTCAAGACAACTGGAAGTATGAGAACACAAAAATTAGGACCGTAAATGCATTATAATCCCTCTCCTTTTCCTATGGAGATCCTTATCTTAATTAAACACATTATTTTTTTTTTTACCTGTACATAGCCTTCATTTTTAATGAGCAAATGTTTCTTTTTGGGGCCTTGTATTGCTTAATTTTAAAGAAAAAACAAAACAAACAAACAAAAAACATCACAAACATGAGGCTGTTTGTAAAGCAGCCTATGCAATGGAAAGCCCAGTTTCTATATTTTGACTGTGCTCTGTTTTTTAGGCTGCCCCAGCAGAAGCCCAGGCCTCCTGCAGACTTCTCAGGGGTTTTGTGTGAAGGCGCCTGTGATGGATTAGGAAAGATCCCAGTGAATGATGAAAGCTGATCTGCACTTGGGGAACGTGCACTTCTCTAACAGTCCACCTGGGCAAAGCAATCAGTGCTCTTGGATATTTCTCCAAAGATACATTCAAATTCTGTGATACAGAACAGCAGCTCTGCTGTGCTTTTACAGAAAAATGCCCCATTTCTGCCTGTTATCAGCAAAGCTCCTGAGAAATACATTTGGAAACTRTTTTCCTATACCATTCACAAGGAAATTAAAATGTGATTTAATGACAATGYATATGAATAGTAAGACAAATTACTTCTAACAAGAAGGAGGAATGCATTGCTCTGGTGTCCAAGTGCTTTAATAACAGTTCATCCACTACTTGTTTGTTTGCTTATTTTAAATAAATAAGAAGGGGAGAACCAAACTACTACTACATAAAAAGTTCCCAAAGCACAAGGAATCCCTTGTGAAACAACAGCAGATAGGTAACAGAACTCCAGAATAAAATTGTAGGAATAAAACACATCTTCCAGTCARAAAGCAAGATATTCATCTGGGAAAATCCTTCCAAACCCATCATCCCAATTWAAATACAAGACACAAAATATGTGTTACTTACCCAACTCCACCATCCAGCACAGGCAGATTAAAAAGGGGGGTAGGGGGAGTGTGATTCTTCCTCCTTCTCCCCAAACCTGTTCACTTCTCCTCAGAATTTAGGTGTAATTTTTTTTTTTTGTGCCTCCTGTCATAGCAAGTCACATTTTCCAGAATTATGTTTCACATTTTCAAGGGAAAAAAAAAAATCCTGAGGGCCCTTGAAATGGTTTATGAGTGTACTGGGCACCAGTAAACTGCAGTCTACAAGTCCTTCAGTGGGAAAAGGGTTCCTGCTGTTAGGAAAGAGAGGCCAAAATGAGGCACAGCTGCTTCTCCCTTATTTCCAASCCTGCTCTTTTTCCAACACTCAGGCTGTTATTCCAGACAGCTGTGAAGTCTTGCAATTGCTTTGGGTTTTGAAGTTTAGGTCTCRTTTTAAAATTAAAGTGAACATTCAGCTTCTCTTAAAGAATAAAAACCTTTCAAACCTTGATACCAACGTTATTTCTAGAAGTTTCAGCTGAGCTTGTGAGAAMGAGAAGGAATGACTGCTTCCCCTAAAAAAACATCAGGAGCCATAAAAAAAAAGGGACAACAGCCCTGACCCGCCTGGTGCCCTGGCCAGGAGTGATGATGGTCACGAAATGGGACTCCTGAGAAGCCAAGGGAAGGTAATAAACACTCACACACACAACTGCTCTGACCTTTTGGGCCCTGGAGCCACACGGAGCTGCTGGCCACGGCTGTCCCAGGGGGAAGGACACCTGGGAGCTGCAGGAAAGCTCCTCACTCAGGGCTTTGGGAGGGATCTGGGGTCTGGAMCCAGGAATGAGGGAGGCAGGAAAAGGAACAGCTCCGGACAACCAAGTTACAGACTACTGTTATCTTAATAAATTACACACAATTGAAACGTCAGGTTGGATGCCAAGACAATCCAAGAGGCAGCACAAACAGCCTCCAAACAGATGAATTAACAAGAGGCACAAATTCAGCCTGGAGTCAGTTATGCCCTAAATTACCCGAGTGGCTGCTGGTGGATTATTTCAGCACTGCTCTGTGCAGCATCACCTGCACTCCTCAGTGCCCTGCACCACCCCAGCAGCAGCACAGCAGCTCTGCCAGCCGTGTGTGAGCAGGCAGATGGTCCCTGATGGTCCCTGCAGCAATCAGGCAGGAATGCTTYCCTCCTGACCACTTTCACACTCGCTCTCAAGTGACAGGCACTAAATCCTGACATAAATCACTCACGCCTGCTCCATCTACCCACCCGCCACACAGCACGGGGATGTGTCAGCCTGTTTCCTGCAGAACCACCCTCCCAGCCTCCCATCTGAGGAGGAATCGTGTGTCCTGTGCTTTTTAACGTGCTTTAATAAACCTTCAAACCAGCCTTTCATGCTCGGCGCTTGATTGATAGCAATTAGTTGGCACTGACAAGGATATTGCTTGATGTGACAGACCAACAAAACACACCAATTTGTGCCAAGAAAATGTGTTCAAAAAAGGTGGTACATCTATAGCTCTAACAGGGCTCCTGCACTAAAAAATTAAATATAATGAGCATGTTCAGTATAAATAAGGGGAAGTGGCACCTCACTGCATGACTGTATATGGATTTAATAAGCTGTACAAGTCCTGCTACAGGACAGGCATGGTGGTTTGGGTTTTATTATAATCATAAATGTAGTAAGAGTATCAAGGCAAAATTCAGTTTTATGCTAAGAATGCAACTTCACTACCTCAGTTTTATCTCTGCACCTAACACCACTTTCAGCTAGGCCAAGTCATTCAATGTAAGTGATTTTATATGCCAATAGTGTTGTTAAATAGCAGGCAGGAAAAGACACAGTTCAATTGTCATGCGTGTCAGGAGTCTGGCACACACTCCCTTGGAGATTTAAACTTCTCTTTAAAGGAGAGCAATTAAACTGTTCATGAGGAAAGGAACACCAACATCATTCCTGCACTGAAAAGCTGCACCCGTTTAAACTGGGGTCAACAGCAACACTCGTATTTTTTTGTGTGTTGTACTTAAAATTAAGATGTTCCTTACTGACAAATCTAAACAAAAAGCCCATTCTTATCAGATCTGTTTGCACACATTCCAAGTACAGCTGCACTGACTTAGCTGCAGGAGTTTAAATTCACCCATTAGGTTAAATATTATGCAGATTTTCCATGTGGACACAGCATGTAGTGGATCCCAGATGTGTAAAATCTCAGGGCCTGATTCTACACACTGCTCACCACTTTGTGGAGGCAAAAACCATCGAGGATTGCCACATTTATTTGAAAGAACACGTTCAGTTTTTAGCCAGGGAGGACAGAAAGAGCCATGTCCCTATTGTGGAATGCAGGAAAGGGCACTGGGAGGGGATGAGGCACCTGCAGCCCCTCCATCCATCAGTCTGCTCCTTCAGCAACAGCATTTGAAAACAAACTAAAGCAAGACAATCTATGCCAGGGCAGGATCTAAACCTGCACACACACTCTGTGAGAGCTCCCAGCTCTCCCCCTGGACAGGCTGGGGAAAAGAAGAAAGTTCCCTGTTGGAGGACATGCAGAATTGTAGGACAGGAAGGAACCACTTGGCCAACGACATGTGTTGTGACTGGACGTCCCCCAGACTGGGGCAGGTTTCTGTGGTTTCCTGCAGACAGTTGTGACTGACACAACCAAAAAAACCTCCTCCTTCCTCTTCCTGTCTCATGACCTTTAGTGCCACTTGTTCAGGTTTACTGTGTGTAACCATTTCTGAGGCACACTGAGTTGGAAAGGCAAAAAAAAAACCCAAAACATTCTTAACTCAGGAGAGTCAGATCTTGAAAAATGCTGGGGAAGTTTTCCTAATCTACCACAAGTACCAACTGTTCTGACTCTTGCAGGATAAGAGGAAAATATTTTTGTAGTATTTATTTCCAGCTTTCTACTACTAGACACTTCCCCAGCATGTGTAGCTGAACATGCTTTGAGTGTGAGAAGTTTCACAGATACTTATTTACCTAAATTTCACTCAGCCAAACTTCTGGATTTACAGTTACACTTTTAGATTCAAGCTCTGGGAAGCACTGCTAGTCAGGTCAGATCAGTATTCTAATGTGAAGCATCTCTAAAGCACATGGTAAACCTTAATCATTTTAAGTCCCTAAGAGAATTATCCTAAGCAACTTCTAAAATTATGTCCTGAGAATTGGGATTTCAAAGTAAGCATTTCTAATCTTCCATGCATCATTAGAAACCCTCCAGCCCTCAAAACTAACCCTGCCATRCTCCCCTTGGCTACAATACATTTTGGTTTAATTCCCCACTTTTGGAACCCAGGCCCACCTGGAGTACTRGCTTAGCCTAGGTAGTGATATTTTAATTTCCATGGCATTATAACCAGGAGGCTGCAATTCCAGTTTCCTTAGCAAGCCACTGTGACAAGGCAAAGCTGTCAGGATGGCAGCAACAACTGGAAATTCCAAAGGGAAATTGTTGGTTCAAAGCTCAGCCACCACAGCCATCACCTCCTGCTCYGGTGACGCTCAGCCCCTGGAACTCGAGCACTGGGAGTGAAGCTGTGAGTGGATTTTCATGGCATTCCGAGCTCCTCAGCAGGACACTATATTGAGCATAAACTGGCTGTTTTAATAAAAATTGCTTGGCAACAGGGGTTTGTATAATACAAACATTTCTACATAAAAACCCAAGGTAGCTTTCTCATGTGATTACAGCCGGGTCCACAGTAATGCAGACCAGATGTGCCTTCTGCATTCCAGCATATTTGTTAATCTGGAGGTTCTGTGCTGTGTGGGAGGAAAAAACAGTTTATAGAATGATTCATATTAACCAGGTATGGCTGGTTTCAAATGCTCTTTATTATTCAGAAACAGAAATTAATCAAGTTCTCTTCTTTGGAAAAAAGAGAACGGTCTTTTATCATCCATCACTTTAAAAACATTCCCCTTCACAGCTGAACCTTCCTTGTATTTTATTCTTGCTCCTGGTTTCAGACACTGTTCTCTCACTTGTGTTGWAGTTGTTTGAACACCTTGGGCCCCCTCCTGCCCTGCCATGGAGGGAGCTGCCTGCCCAGCAGTGCCTCCTGCTCTTTTGTTTTCATCATGAAACCATCGTGGCATTCGGGTAATGCACAAAGTGCATCTGTCAGATGTTACTGCTGTCACATCTGGGCAGCTGGAACTTTCACCCTGGCAGAGAGGGATGGAGCTCAGTGGGAGGAGCTGTGAGTGYACACAACGTGAGAGTCAGCAGAACAGAAAGCCTTATATAGTTATTCCAAGTTTTACTTTCCTTTGGTGTAATTGAGACAAGTATCACATCTGCTGAATCACTGATGTGTTTGCCCCCTTAATGCCATGTGCTCCTGTATCAGCCTWGCCTAGAACTGCTCCAGAGACAACACCTCATCTCTTTCAAAAACATTTCATGCCTTGCTCTGAACAGCACACCCCAAAATCTTTATGTTCATGTTTTCCTCCAAGGTCTGCTGCTGCTGCTGCGGCAGAACAACTTTTATAAGCTGCTAATTGTGTTCAGGAAAAAAAAAAAAGAAGAGTAACCAGCCAGCCTGCCCTTGCCAGCTCATTGTTTGGGAGCTGCCTGCCCGCTCCATCTGAGCACAGCCTGGCAAAGCTGAGGTCGTGTTTGATTCCTGCATTCTCTGACAGAGTTGAGGCTGTTTAATTCCTGTATTCCCTGACACAAATGAAGCCATGTTTAATTCCTATATTCCCTGACAACAAAGTTGAGGCTGTGTTTAATTCCTGCATTCCCTGACACAGATGAAGCTGAGTTTAATTCCTGCATTCCCTGACAAAGTCGAGACTGTTTAATTCCTATATTCCCTGACAAAGTTAAGGCTGTTTAATTCCTGTATTCCCTGACACAAATGAAGCTATGTTTAATTCCTATATTCCCTGACAAAGTTGAGGCTGAGTTCCACTCCTGCCTTCCCCAGCACTGTGAGCCTGCGCTGCCCAACCTCCTCCCAGCACCGAGACCACGGAGAAAGGGGTAGGAGGGGCTGAGGACAAGCCATTTTACAGTCTCTCGGCATTCCAGTCCGCTGCCTAATTCCCATCTTTGGAAGAAAAAAGGAGGGGGAGAGGACAGGCTGAACTTTTGACCTGTAGCGCAGACACCCAACCAGAAGAGAGAAGAGCCATAAAGGTGTCTGTGCGGGGCCGGCATCTCACGACAATCGTCTGCAGCTTGTTTCCTCACCATCCTCCTCAGAAAAATGTTGATTACTTGTTTTATGATTGCCAGATGGTGGACTCTACTGAGAGCCTTCTTCATCCCCGTGACTGCCTGACCCCACATAAAACTGGAAGGGGCCGAGCCTTTCCCTGCCCATCCCACACAGAGGATGCCGAGACCTCCAAACCTTAAAGAAGCCGACCCCATTTGTACCAACGTTGTTTCCAATTCTGTGTAAGGAATTCACACCCGGATTTSGAGCCAGCAGCGGGTCAGCCATTCGTAAAACATTACACYACRCCAAAAGTAYACRGCAAGCCCAGGAGGGRAACACCAGATGAGCTCTTTGCCCCRAGAAWGGGATTTAAACCTGTACACAAGGAGYAGAAATGGTCTTAGGGACGAGCATCTCACAACTTTTCTCTTGACTGCTGTGCAATGAGTGAACACAATCACACACAAGGAAAGCAAAASTGCAGTTTTAAAGGTACTGGCATGTGGGCAGACACACAAAAAAAAAATCCCAACACCTACTCCAGAATGGCCTGTGTGGATACAGTACTCCAAATGAAAGGTATTTTATGCCATAGTGCTCAGGGAGTTTCCACAGCAGCTACGGAATACAGTCAACTTTTACTGCAGACCAGAATCCCAGGCAAGGAGCTGCTGTGCAAGACTGACCTCTTATTTTTCTTCCCACTGCCCTCAGTTTCCCCACAAGGACAAGCTCCAGATTTCCAACACCCCCTGCTTGGGCCAAGACTGAGCAACACCAGAGCCCAGAGCAGGCAGAGAACACAATTCTCATTTCTACTTCAGTTGCAGGCAACTCTCTCCTGTTTGGCCTTAACTGTCCCGATTCTTTTCCCTGAATCCTTTTTATTCCTCTTGCTCTACCCCATCACCATAACCATCCAACTTGTGAATGCACCACWAAGATCCTTTCCATCTCTCCCAAGTGGACACCAAAGAAACCAGAAAACCTCCCACCAAGACCCCAAAAAATCTCATGGATTCATCTTCCAGAGGAGTAGGAATTGCCACTGGGGAGGCAGTGCATCCACCCATGACCCCATGTTAACAAATCTGGYTATTGATACCCCCTAACCATGTTCCTCTGGCCATTTCCTCCCCTCAGCAGTGTCACATGCTGCTTCTGCTTTAAGGGCTGGTCTAAACCAGCTTCTTTCAATACATTCAGCTGCAAAGATTTTTTTTATTACTAAAAAAACCTGGACACCAAAGGTTCTTCCCACGGGATTATGAAGCTAAAGGCACTCCTGTCCCCAGTTCATCTGCACTGCAGCAGCTGGGCTCTCTGCTGGCCCCCTGCAAATGCCAGGAGGGCCATACAAGCAAATATGTTTTAAGATCCCATTCTGCCAGGCTGGGAGTGTGCACACCCACCTGCAGATCCCACTTCAAATGCCAGGGACTGCTTGGCTACAACTTCACTTTTCCAGTACTCAATCAGAATTAGCTTTTCACTGGAGACAATGCTGGTAAAATGGAAAGCTGTCAAACTCAAGGGAAGGGAAGTCCCTTAAGGCTCTTAAACACAAACTTCCCAAGTCAGGAAGCCCTTAAGCTGCCCATGGCTGGTGGGAATATAYACTGGGAAAAGCATCTCTGCATGTTCAGCCCAGTCTCTTTTCTTTATTTGTCCACTTTCCAAGWCAGGTAGGTGGATGAGCAGAATGGTCACTCTCACACAGCACAGCTGATAAAGCATTTTTTCCTTCTAACTCCAATCCTCAAGCACTTCATACTCAGAGCTGAGTCGCTTGGCCTTATTCTGTTTTCACTCCCCGCTTCTCCCATTCCTCCCTCTGCCATTTTAACTGCTAAAAACCCCAAAGTTCACAACCTCACTGTCCTAGGATTCCCCTCAGATATGGCATCCTCCCCCACATCAGTGATAAATAAGATTTACAGGGATGGTGACTGCATCATCCTCTAATCTCCCCCCGACATACCAACAAGCCATAAAGTTTAGTGTGACCCCCTTTCTGGGGTTGTTTACAATACAATCCTGCTTCAGCTTCTGTCTTGAATAGCTATCACGAAGGTCACTTGGACCTAATTGCTCTGGGTGCCTCCTAATGACCACAAATAGCACCTTTTTAATGAGCAGAGAAGGGGGAGAAAGAAAGAAAGTGAAAAAGAAAAGAATTCAGCCTTTCAAACCCAGAGAAAGCCTCAACTCTGTGCTTCTCAATTACACACAACTTTAACTTCTGCTGAACTTTACTAGAATATGCACAGGCAGGAACTCAGAAGGTATCTTAATTTTTATCACCTAGATTTAATTAGGGGATTGATTCTCCTCTCACATACTTCAGTTGGATTTTATTGCTCCCTCTTCTCCCTTAGGTGTTGCCTTTAGTGTGGTTCAGAACAAGATCTCACCACAGCAGCACAGAATCACCAGTACTGGGAGGAAGCCACAGTCACACACACAAAATGAGGASTTCAGGTTGTTTTAGGGAGAATTTCTCATTTACACGTGGATTGTTCAGGCTCAATCACCACTTTAGTGTTATTTTTCTTGTGTGGATTCATCCTGCTCTGATAAAATTTTCTAAAAAGACACAAACCCAGAAGAATTCACAATACTCATGATTTTCTTTTCCCTGTGATCCTGATCTGATTCCTGCTRAATAACAAGCCCAAATGCTTGCAGGGATCCTCAGGTAACCCATCACAGAACAAACCCAAACCCACAGAGGTGCACAGTGTATGTTACATCAGGCAACTTCAAACATATTTCTGTAAGTTTGARGCAACAGAATTAAAACTGTAAATAACTCACTAATGAGGCCCCAAAAAGTAATTAATATAATGGTCAATGTAGTCCAATATTCCATCATGAACAGAACAAAAAAAATATGAGCACAGTTTCCCAACTGCCCCACTTGGGGATGAATTTACTTCATCTCTGATTTTAGAAGTACACATTGTTCTGGAAGGGAGAATTTCTTTGGGAAATTCAGCTTCATCCTTGTTGGTTCTCCCCCTTTCCCTACTTCCAGATAAATGGAAGGGTTTCTAATTCTGTTCCCATTATGTTTTCCTTACTCACTCCTATGACAAAGGGTATTATTTTGGTCATATTGAGTTCTCTTGCTATTTGTTGTAAAACCTACACCAAATTGCGAAGTAAATTTTTTGCACACCTTTTTTTCTGCCATTTTTGGTTTAGGATTTTGTATTCTGTTTTTCTTTTCATGTAACATCTGGTCAGCAGAAGGGCTGATCCACCCCTCTTCTTTACTGCATGCATGTAACTCACATCCCAACACTAAATACAGACCACATGAATCCTCCCAACACTGCCAGAGAGGCTGATACTCTTAAAATACTTACAAAAATGCAGGAAGTTAYTGGCTGAATTGAACATGCATTTTGCCTATAAATGAGTTAACACCAGGGGGAAAAAAGAGGGGTTTTTTATTAATTAACACAGGGCTGGGAAACATTTTGRGAAAGGGGAATGTGGAATGTGGATACCTTTTATAGTGGCGCCTGAATACAACTGAAAGTCTTAAAAAAATAGGAATTTACCCATATAACCCTTATTTTTCTTTAGCAAAGGGACAAATCACCCCAAAGCCAGCCCATTCCAGAAGGGACATGAGCCAGTCCAACTATGTACAGCTGGCCCAAAGGAAAGGGACATGAATTCAAGGCTCACTATAAAGCAAGACATGTAAAGTTTGAGTTTATTTACAGTCAATTCTTTTTATCATTAAGAGGTTTAGGTAAATAGTTAAGTATCTCCTTKAGCATCTTCTCTGTACATCCCACCAGCACCTTTCACTGAATTAAATGCTGGTTTGGACAGCGTGTTTCTGCAGAAAGCTCTCCTAACATGCACTCCTAACTGCCATCCAGATTCTTTTCCCACAAAAAAGTGGAATACAGTTTAGGGGAAAACCAGAGCTGAACATGATTTCCATTTTACAAGGCAGCACTTTATGGGAAGGACACAGKGATGTGTCAATCTGGTGCTGTGCAATCCCCCCCCATTATTTACACTCGTCAGAAACTCCACTTTGAATTCAGCTCAGGGCGTTTTGACATCCATCCAAACTTTCATCTTTCCAGCACTGAGGTTGGTTTCTGGATTTTCTACTTCTTCAAAGAGGCACCATGTTACCAAACAGGATCCTGCTTAGTTTTTTTCTGTGTACAAAGGGCAACAATAAGTGTTTCCAAGAGCTCACCATGCCRAAGGCAGCACATGGATTTTCTCCTTACGGGCAGCTCCCAATGTCCCCTCAGTTAATCCCAGGCTCATGGGATCCCTGGGAGCTGCCAGGGCATCCTCCTCATGGACCACACGGCTTCCTCCAGGCACTCACAGCTGGAATTGTGACACCCAGCTCTTCTCCAGGTCTGGAGATACAACAGGGAGGTCAGAACATCACACTGGAGGCAAAGGCTGTGTGCCAGGAGGAGAAGCTCATCAGGTCAGCAGGACACAGCAGAGCCTGGAGTAGAACTGCAGGTCCACCAGGAAACTTCTTGTGTGGCCACAGACAAGCCATGGGGTGTTCTCTATCTCAGTTCACTCCTGGAAGGAGCGGATGAAATAAAACTCTTTGTCACGRGGTCACACAATGGCTGTTTAACATATGTAAATGTTCCAACAGTCTCCAGCAAACTAAGCAGGGAATGAATGCAAAGCTGGGGGTGTTGCTGTAASTGGGTCCCGGCAGGCTGGGATGTCACTGGGGCAGCCATCTGAACGCTGAGCACACGCAGGTCTCTTTAAATGCAGAAGCAGAGCGCTGGGGAAGGATTGTGTTCCTAATCACGCCTCCCGTCACAGCCCTGGCTTTCATTTGCCCTTAAATCCAGCGCAGCAGCTCCATGTGCATGTGCCAAAGAGCCGGCCTCTCCTGCTGAAAAAAGACTCGAACAAATCCTTCCAGACAGCATTAGAGAGGAGGAGAGGAGAGGAGACACTGCCGGATCAAAACAGCCACCTGGAGTGACCTCTCCTGCCTCGGAGACAGTTACATAAGCTCGGAGTGGGAACCGCCAGGAATGCGGCACAGGAGGGAGGCAGCGCTGGGGCTTCCTGCAGCTCATTGCAGGCAGGTGCTTCTCTCCAAGGCTCTGCAAGGCAGGGACTCTGTCCTCCAGCAGCAACACTCACTACACACAGGGCACCCTGTCCCCCAGAGCAGGTGGCACCACAAGCGTGACAAGGACAGGTTTGATGGAGAAGGGAAGCTGCTTCTGTATGACAGASCTGAGGAGTTACASCTGACCAAAATACAGCCTGGATGTTCAGACACATCCCAGGATCCCTCAGCTGAGGGATGAGAAGCCCCCAGACAGAACACAAATACGTGCAGTGGGTTTGTTCCTGCTGGGCCCAGCTCCTTTGCCCAAGGACAGTGTGTAAGAAGTGTTGGAGGGACTGCAAGACACGCTCAGTTCTGTGGCTCATTAAGCATATGCCTCTGACTCAGGCATTTGGAAAACTGGGTGCCAGGATCAAAATAAACCCAGGGAAAAGGGAAAAAAAAAAAAAGTAACACCTTTTGAACTCATCTATGCAAGTAAAATTGAASAGGCTGAACCAAGATTTACCAAGAGTTTTGGTTTATTCATTTTGTTTTCTGAGTATCTCCAGTCTTAATGGGGAGTGGCAAAGGGCATCCTGAAGATCTTAAACACTCTTTATCCTGTAGAGACCCAAAATAGCATCTTGTGATGTACTTGTGAAATTCTAAAGAAGTCACACAAAAGCCCAGAAGCCACAGGCAGGGGAAAATGGAGCACAGCAACACAACTTATGATGGCAGGACCACAGGAACAYGCAGGAGAGGAGGAGAGAGACAAATTCATTCTCTGAGTCCTGAATGGGAGCCTGGGAACAGCAGGGTTRGGAGAACTTTAAAAGGGACTTTTAAAGAAGGGGCAGGGGCTTTCCCAGCACTGACCTGCCACCAGTAAATCACTCAGTTTGCTGGCTTTTTACTACCACTAACACTGCCCTGCTCCAGAGCCTCCACAGTTCTCATCAGGATCTGACTGTAATTGCAAGCTGCTCCCAGAAGATACTCGGGCACAGATCAAAGAGTGCTGAACACTTTTAAAGGCTTTAGCCAGGGACCTGTGCTGTGGATAATTTAATTAACAGTTCAGCATCCAACACATGACTGCAGCCAACTCTGATACTGCAAGTCTTCAGCCYCTTGGAGAACAACCTAGGAATAATCCAGGAGAGAAGAATGCACCTCCACTTGCCTGTTGAGGCCAGGAAGTCCAACATCTCTGTGCTTCCTCTCCTTGTTCTTCTTCTTACTTTAGAAGTGTTTCCTTTATTACATGAAGGAAATGTTTTCTCCCCAARATGTTCCTCAAAGGACCAAAATCCAGGCTGCCCCACTGCCCATCCAGCTGCAGTCATCCAGGCTCTGTGATGTTAAATTAATGCTTGATGTTGCTCAGAACTGCCCTGAACCATGGTTTAGAGCCCCAGGGCACTTTCAGAGATGTTCTAAGAGTCACTGCTGAACCAAGCCTGTTTACAGGAATGGACCATGAGGTATTTCTCAATCTTTTCAAAGAGAGTTCACTAGAACCTGCTGACCTTCACCCTTAAAGAGGAAAGGGCAAAATGAACCAACAAAAGCAGGAGAGGAGAGATTCCTTCCTGTTAAAACCCTATTTCTGTAAAACAGAACTGGTTCATTCAATCTGCATTCAGGTAGTTCTGCTTTTGCTCAGTTCAAATGGGGAATGGATGGAAAATGGAGAGACAAACCATGTGAAGAACTTCCATGGCTCCAGTGGAAAGCCACCTACCAAGCTCCTTCARCCATCCTTAGGTGAACTCCATGGATTTGGGTTCATCTGAAGCAAGACATGAAGGACACTAGGTTGCTGAATTTTATGCTTTCTCTCAGGAAAGCAGCACAAGGCTGTGTGACTGAGAAACAGGGAGTAGTAAAAAGTTACCTTGTCTTCTCCATGAAAACATGAACCCAATGCTCCCAGTTTCCCCACAGTCACACAGACTTTCCAGAGGCTCAGTAGAGTTCAYGATTTCCAATCTTGTATGGCAAGTGAGAGATGAAACAGAACAGATTTTTCCTCAAAGCAACTACTAATGTGAAATTGCTTTCATCATATCAAACTTTGGCATYAAGTGCAAAGAGAGATCTAAAACCTCAACTTCATCGACATGCACAAATAGGAGATGGGAGCTTCGTTTCACTATCATTTTATCCAAAGAGATGATGCCTTACCCCAGCACAACCACTGCAMAGAACAAAGCAATACTGTAAATCGAGGAGGAAAAACCTGATGGACCTTGGTCTGTGCTCAGCTATCCATTTACATCAGAAGAAATAAAAGGTGTCAGAAAGGACAAACTGGGGATATCACTGCTTACCAGCTGCGTGGTACATCGAGAAATGAAAGTTTTGAAAGAGTTGCTTGTACCTTTCAATATTGGCAGTTTTAGAATGTGTACCACTGGTACTTTTTGAAAAGCAGGTCAACACCAGGCACGTCCAGCTGCACACACAAACTCATGGGGGCTGCTGAAACTCAGAGTTAAAGAGCAAACCCTGCTCTGGTTCTGTGGTGTCCATCCAGCCCTGGTGCATTGGCACAGGCTCTCTCCCCACGCCGTCTCTGCCCCGTTTCCTCCATCCCACACAAAGCACCAGTGACATCTCTCTGGCACGAGCTGACTGCCAGCATGCCCATCCGAGCTCGCACTGAACCCTGCTGATCCATGCGAATATGGATTTCAGAGTCACCATTGTTTTCCCCTGCCTGCAAAGGGAAGGGATTCCCCATCCCCCACCGTGCGCAGCCCTCTCCACCTCATTTCCATCTGGCTGACGCTGCACTAACGCCGAAGCTCCAGCTGGATGCCACAGTATTGTCTTGAACATTGTGTTCCAGCCGAGCTGGACCCGAGGAGGCTCCAAGACAAACGGCAGGGTTTGATGGACGCGCTGGCTCTGCCTGCCAGCCCGTGCCCCGGTGCTGCCGGCCGGGAGGGAGCGGGGCCGGCTCCCGGAGCCTGCGAGCAGGGCTGCCTCATGGAAGCCGGCCAGTTGTTGTGCTCCGGGGGTTTTGTTTGGGTTTTCAGACACTGCCTCTYTTCACGGCACGCAGACAAACGGGAAGACTCTGCCTCGCTCTCTAATGAGAGAGAGGGGGTTTGCTCCGGAACTCCTGAAGCCTTTCCACGCTCGCCCCTTGTGCTTCGCTAAGAGGGATTTTAGAGAAGGAGTCTTTGGAATAGGTGAGCCCAAAGCGCTCAGGTCGCACACATCTCCCTGTATTTGCATTTTCCCTCTCCCCCAGTGAAATACAGGAGAGCCTCGGGCCACAAAACCTGGCTCCCAGCTCAGTTCCCAAAAACACGGCTAAGGCAGTAGCTGGCATTTTTGGCACGTAGTTTCTCTCAGCTACTTCAGGCAGAAAGCTCAGCACCTTCTAAGAGTTAACAGGACTGGCTGCTTAATACTTTACCCTCATCAAACGTGGTAAGAGGCCTCCCATGCTGGAAACTCCTATGACCCAGTTTAATACAGTGACCCAATTCTGTTATGACAGGAATGAAGCCCTTCTAATTTTCTCAAACAAGAACCATTTCAACTAAACAAATCCATTCCAGTCAAATCAGCCCTCGCACAGAACAGAAATCTGCAAAATTCCTTTTTTATAGCCATGGACTCACCCTTTCACAGGGCCATTCATGTCAATACATCTTCAAGCACTTTACAAATTAAGAAAGCACATTTAATATCAAGTAAATTCCCCTCTTGCTTTCTAAGGTAAGAATTCCAAACTCAAACCAGGAGACCTTCCCAGTAAGCATCTGCACTGTTCCAGTGGTGCTTTCCAGGCAATACTACTCCTAGTAAATGGACAAACTATTTCTCACTTACACTCAACTCCCTTTGTCAGCTGAGTGGAAGGGAATGCACAGGTGCCATGAAATGAGTGTAAGCATATTGGAAAGTATCTCTGGTACATCCCAAAAAGATCCTCTGYGAAAGCTGCCTGACCTTTGCACACCAGAATCAGGTGCTAAGTGACACAGATCTCCCCAATGTGACAAGGTGAAGTCAGCCACAGATACAGAGARGAAGTGCCAATCACTGCAGTTGTGTTTTCAACCACGGAACAAAGTATTTCTTTACGTGAACCTTTCTTACTACTGTGGAAATTCTGATTTACACCAGTACTCTACCTGACTCCTACTGATAATGCAATTTCAAAATGAATAAAATAAAAATTTGCAAACCTGTTGTTTTCAAACTACCAACAAGTCAGGGTGGGAGGAGGGGGAGGACAAAGGACAGGTCTCACCAAATTTTTAACCTTCCAACAGTCCCCACCAGCCAGACCCCATAAAATGTGTGAAAATCCACTGCATCTCTTGAACCATTCAGTTKGACAGAACTTGTGGGAGAGCAGACTGTAGCACTCCAGAAATTTCTCATAGACTGGTAAGAACAACAATGCTTAACTGACTCTGTTTCTTCGTGTTGCATGTTCACTTTTTAATTCTTTATATCCACAGGGACTAAACACCATGGGTTTTTAGAGAGTGTTAAAGCCCTGGCCAAAAAGCAGGAACCCAAAGATGTCAGAAGAGGAGGAAGCCCAGTTCTCTATTCAGATCAGGGCTTTGACAGGTTTCTCTCTGACCTAAACCYGCCTTGCCAACACAGCAGACTAAACCCGAGATTGCTGGCTCTGAGCAGGGACAGATGTTATCTGAGAGCTGTCATTATAGCAGTGAGTCACATCACCTGAGAAGACCTCTAGACTGCAGGGCTGGGATGTTATTACAAAGCACTTGGTACTCAGGTCTGTCTGCCTTTCAACAGCTGCAACCCAAACATGAAGTCCTATGGCAACTCCATCAAAAAATTTTACTTCCTTTTTTTTTTTCACAGACAGCACAACAGAAACGGAATGAAATGCTGGCAGAGCTCAAGAATAACATCCTTAAAATCTTTAAAATGAATTCACAAATTCTTCATGTGACATCAGGGAACACACATTTGTGATAAAATAAGTAGGGTTTAGCTGGATGGGCACCAGCACCACTACACAAGGCCATGTTCTTTAGTGTGTGCCTAAGAACATTCTCCCTCCACATCCCAGATCCGTGATGGTCTCCTTTACAKCGCTCCTGCCCTGTTCCCACTCTGCCTAAGAGATCCAATGAGATGAGGATCACGTCTCTCCTTTACAAACTGAACCCCTCCCAGCCCTGAGCACCCTTTCAGAGCAGCTGCACTGAGGAATTGATTAAAAGAGGAAGTTTTCCTTGACACCAGGGGAGTGACACCCTGGAGACGGCACTTGTGCAACCTCCTCGTGGGGCTGTGCTCTTGATTTCCCCGTCAAAGCTCAGTTGTCAGGAATCAAAAATAAAACTACAGCACAATGTTTCACCATTATTTCTCCTCCCTCAGCAGTTTGAGTTGCATTGTAGGATCTCACAAAAAGCTCTACAGAAAAATAGTACAGACTTAGTTTGACAGGAGCCTTCCTAAGCCCCATCCCTAAAATGTCACCAGAAGGACTGCACATTCACAATAAATACATTTTTCTTTTAACACAGTGCTAATTAGAGGAGAAATTGTTTGGCACTTTCTCYTGTGAGTACGTCACCAGTTTCTGAGGACAACACTCCCTGTCTCTGCCACTGCCTAAATTCAGAGCAACCACAAGCCTGTAATGAGTAACGTGTGAAGGCCAAGGTGAGGTAACGTCTTGGCACCTTTCATACATATTCATAAAGAAACAACAACTCTCAGCACTAACACACTCCTGTCTATATGTAAAATGCTTCACAAAATTCCTCTTCAGAGCCTTGWTGGGCAGGGAGGTAAATATTGTTAGTGCTGTTCACAGAGAAGTGAGGTGACTTGCCAGGGAAGTGACTTGCCCAAGGTCACCCAGTTAAGTGGTGTCAGGAGCTGGGACTATAAAAACCTGCTCTTGCCTCAATCTTGTGCCCTGCCCACTGAGGCAGCATTACCTCCCTGCACCTATGGTAATAACAATAACACCACCCATGAACAAGTTATACCTAGCAAACACCAAGTAATTCCAGAGGAGGGATGAATGAACTCCTGTGTAGTTAATTCCAGGAGCTGGTCCAGTTCAGGCCTGCCCATGAACAGAGGGAAATTCTTTCGCATACACAGAAAGAAGGAAGAAAGACAAAGAAGAAAGACAGAAGTGAAGTGCTCCACATCARGTGAAGCACCGTAATCCCCAAGCAGGAGTTAAACCAGACTGACTGCCCCAAGGACTGAGCTGCCTCGACAGGGACACMGTTTTTAAAGTGCAGAAATGTCTCGCTAACCTGACTTACCCTGCTCAGCCTCCAAGGTGTGCTTGTGGCTTTAAATATTTTCTTGTTGCTGCTTTGAAGGCAAGAASAGACACGATCTCCTAAGCACCCACTGCTCCGCAGTTGGGGGGAGGAGGAGGAGGTGAATACTGTAGCTAGCTGAGAACTGTCAGATTGTGTTTGCCATCAAGGAATGCCATTTCCCAATGCCTGAGTTTAACTCTGGAATGAGATGCACGCTGCTGCTGACCCCTGTGCTGCCACTCCATAGACTCCCTTATCTCATCAGCCCCTGAGCATCCCATCCTCACTCCTCCGCGTTCATGTTCCCAAACTGTCAATCTCCCCGCAGTGACTCACAAGGTTCTGAACCCACCATTCGCCTCTGAGTCTCACTATTTTTTCATACAAGTCCTTCTGGTTTAGATTGAGAGGCGTCTTATTCTTCTTAAATGTTAAAAACGAAATTAAAAAGAATCACTGAAAGCAATATGCCCTCAGCACAACAGCCTCCCTGAGAGCTCTGCATACTTCAAAGAAAAACACAAGAATCTAATTCTGCTCTCCAGTCAGAGTGCTGCAAATTAGGAATAATTCTGCTGAAGTCAATCAAGCCACAATCATTATAACAACCACTGCGAGCAARAGTGAAGCAGGGCCTGCCTGTGGGCATATTTCAGGAGTGACAGTGGATTAGAAAATATCTGGCAAGGGTGTATTGGAGTTTAGGTSAGCTTAAAAGACTCTCGATGAACTCCTCTTCTAACCCACTGAAAACAAGAATTCTCTTCACCCACATTCTAATCCTCATTACTACCCAGTGCCAGCACCACCTGTGCATTACTAACACACCTCTGAGAAGGTGGGGTGCTTGGGGATGGCTGCCAACCAGAATTCCAGCACAGGCATTGTTTGTCATCCCCACGTGGCAGGGATGTATCACCCACCSAGGATGGCTTCAGCTCTTTACCTTCTGTCACCTCCCAGTTTGGATTATCCCACACTAAACCCAGGGCTCACTTAAGGCAGTGTTTTTTAAAACTGGTGGAGTTCAGCCATTGGTAATGGRACTGTTTTAATGCTTTCTCATCCAATCCTACTGCAGAGAGGAGGAGGAGAATGGAATACAGGCAGCTCTCCCCAAAACATTCATTTTGACATTTTGATATCCTTAAGCTACTGAGTAACCTGACCAAAGTGGAAGGGGTCACAGCGTGCTTATTTTCCAGGGAGCACAGAACCAAACCCAAACATGCACATCCATACATTATAGGATTTGCTGGTTAAATCAGCAAGTACCAGTGACTCAATTAGCCTCTTAGCAGTGCCTAAATGGCACTAATTCAGCCCGCTGGCTGCTGCAGCACACATCTCCCAGGCTGTCCCTTTGGATTTAGCACTAACAGCACGGCTATTCTTCTCCTGACAGCACCAGGGGCCCAGACAGTCTCCTGCTCTCTCTCTTTTCCTCTGTTCTGCCAACCACACAGAAAGAAAAGACCCCAGGGCTGACTGTGTGTGAGCGTTGAGTAGGAGGAAAAAGGAAGAGGGAGACACTATTTCTATTCATTTTACAGCTTCATCCATCAAAAGCCTTTCTAAAAAAATTGGAAAATGCATTTCCAGAAGCTCCTGGTTTAGAGCAAGAGCCTAATAAGGTGTTTAAGACATTGACCCAAGATCTAGCAGCTGTATCTACTACAAAAAAGCTCAGCGAATTACAGATTTATTTATAGAAGTACTATTTGATTTTAACCCACACCCCCACCATTGTTGGTCTGTTATTTATCGGTTTTGGGTTTAGGATAAACCATCAACATGAACACACCCTACTTTGAAATGAAACTCYAACACCTTTGGCAATCTCAAACAGCAACACACAACCCCAGTGAACAAACCAGACCCCAAAGTGCTTTTGCTGGCCACTCAACAGCACATTTGTTCAGYGAATTTTTGTGACTCTCCCTTATATAACGACTAATTTTCAGGCAGATTGATTCCCTGGTGAGCTGTTGAACATTGTGCAGCCATAAAAGCACCAGTGACAGTCAAAGAAGGTGACAGGAACAGTAGGCTGGTGTTAGGGGAGAAGCCAAAAGGAGTTTTGGCAACAACTAAGTCTATGTCAAATTAAAGTGACCAAGCAACTACAGCTTCAAAAGTATTGAGTCAGTATGAACAAAATGTGCTGTCAAAACACAACATGTCAGAACTGAGCCCATCAGATCTCGTTTACTTGATGACTATATAGAATTACAGGTCAGGAGAAACACAGGAGATCTCAGAGAAGGAAAAAAAAACCTTTGCTAATCAACTTACAATGTGGCAAGCAGAGTAATCTTASCCAGAAAAAAAGAGCAAATGATACCTGAGCTCTTCTCTCTCTTCTTCATAATTCTCTTCATAACTTAAAAATGAAGGCTCATAAAAAATGCTCAAAGGTGGACTCACTCTTGGTTTGAGAGCCACATTTGCAAAAGAGGTAATATTGCTTTAAATCCCTCCCAGCAGCTTCCCAGCTGACAACAACCTGGCATCCAAAGACTAGGTAGGAACTTGGCAAACATACAGGATTTCTACAATATTTGCAACATAAAATGAAACAAACAAATAAAAAAGAATATCCCTTTCAAGTACTAGACAGTAAACAGGCCTTGCACTCCCACTCCCCTTTCCTTATTAATATTCAACAGTTTAAAATAAAGATGTACCAAAAAAACCACCAGGGAATCCAGGGAATTCATTAAGCCTTCAGTATTTCAGTTCAGCAGGCTCTGATTTCCAGTCAGTTGAAACTGGAAAGTCATTACTTCAGCTACAGCCCAGGTCAGAGGAAAGACTAATCTCACACTGACAAAGGTTCCAGGTTCAGGATGAATGCAGGGTGGTTGGGGAATTAKAAGGGAGAATAAGTAGAATGCAGTATCTTAATTAAGGAAAAACAAACAACCTGTGCCAACAAACAAGGACATGGACTCGGGCAGCATAAATCAGTGTTASTGAGCAGGAGCCACTGGGGCTGCACAGAGCAGGGCACAGAAACCACCCAGCCTCCTGCTCCTGCATGTTTGGGTCAGTTTGATACCTGGCTTTGAGAGATGCTCGAGTGTGAATTCCACATGTCCTTCCCCCCTGCCAGCCCAAATCCACRGGAGTGCCCAGCTTTTGCCTCCAGCAGACCCTGCCAAGGCTGTTCAGAGGCCAGCACAGCCCACACCACACAATCCCCCCCTGCACAAAAGTCAACATCATCTTYCCTGCACTAAGGACAGGAAATTGTTGCCAGCGAGGGGAACTCCATGGGAAGTGTGCAGAGACAATATCCTGCTTGGTGCATCCCCACAGCTTCTCAAAATGGTCCCAGATTTGCTGCTGAATCCCCTGCCCATATCCCTGCTCCTCTCTCTGCCTGCCTGAGAAATCCCCTCCTAAGGCAGCTCCCAGCTGCTCCCAGCACTCCCCATCCAGCAGGAACTGCTGCTCCTCCTGCCACTGTGGCTTTATGAAAACCCTGGAATCAGACAAGCAGATCTTTGTAGGGTTTTTCTTTTCTGGGTTTGGGGTTTTTTTTTGTCTGTAGGTAAACCCCAATGTGGCACAGGGATTATAAATTGCAGCCTGCTATTTGGGAAAAGCCTCCTYTCCCTCAGTGCTGCAGAGGTTCTACCAAAACGAAGAGAGATCACAATCAAATAAATGGAACTGTTCAAAAACGTTCTCTTGAGTAGGTGATGTTACTGCAGCTTATGGACATTTTGTCTTCCCTCGTCAGAAAAGCTGGCTTGCTAATTTATGGGCAGAGTGGGAAAAGCAGAGGGATACAGACAGACACAGAATACTTAAAACAGGCCTCAGAATGGAGACAAAGCTCCCCTTTCACCTCCTGCTGCTATTTACCATCTGGGATCCTGAAAAGGGGGTGATGGGTAGTTTTGTGATAGCTTTGGCAAGGGGCAGGGCATTTAGGATTTTCTGTGTGTAACGAGGTCATGTGTCAGCACCTTTGCAGCACATGGGAACACTATCCAAAAGAAGGTTCAACAAAGGGGTTGCCCTGGCTGAACTGGAAAGAAATTCTCTTTAAAAATATCCTGGCATCAACGCAGGATCTTAGTAAGATTAGTAATAATAATAAATTTTCAGAAAATGCCTGCAGAATGTAGCTTGGGAAARCACAGAAAAAAATGAAGGGACGAACGCATCCAATTGAAAGTGGGTGTTTTATTCTGTTTTTAGAAGTGGTATGAAATTTCAAAGCAAAAATGAAAATTCTGAATCACAGTATTTACACCTCTGTTTGGAAACGAGATAGGTCAGGTCACCCTGTGGTTTTTGGTAACTTTTGTTTTCTTGAGCCCTTTACACTGTGCTTAGGAAGTAAGACCTGAACAGACCAATATGAAATGTGCTGCAAGTCTGTGGAGAGGGAGAAGTGCTTTGTATTACAGWATTCTTTGACATTTGCACTGATATTGGGGGTTGGGGTGGTGGAGATAATTAAGGATTTCAGTCTCTGCTTGTAAGAAGTGTAGTGGTTTTATTCTGCCTTTTTGATCACTTTGTTTCACAAAAGCAATTTACAAAGAGCAGTTTTATGAAATGAGGACTCCTGTCTTCATAAAGAGAATTATTAATAGGGTGAATTTCCCATCATAGGGTGCTACAGTAAATCTTTAAACAGGATCCTTTAACCCAAGGACCTGAAAGTAACATGAGCACCCCAGCCTTTTGCCCAGACTGGATGTCTGCTGACTGAAGTGATTCTAACAATGCTCCCACTGCAGACAATTCAATCTGTGCGCTGAATTATTTAAAATCTGCTCTCTACAAGATGCCCAGATGTGAGAATCACTCACTAGAACTAATGCAGTGCTTCCCTACCCAYGTGTCTCAAACTCCTGTTTGGTAGRAACCCCATTTTCAAGTCTRAAAGTTCTAAACTCAGGATGTCACTACTACACCACCAACTACACAGAGAAATCAAAGGCAGTTTGTGCATTGRGGAAGACAAAATTTCACAAGGTACTGATGGAGAATCATAAAGTTATGTCAATCCTAAAGAAGATACCCTTCAAAACAATCATTGGATCACAGCTGGAAATATGGTGCAGTGCCCTGGATGTGAAAGTGTTRTTCTTGTTCCTCACCTCCATGCACATCACAGATCAAAACTGGAGTCAGGGAGCAGTAAAAGGCCCACTGCCATGAGGTACAGACAGATGGACACCTTCAGTCCAGCAAGAAGGGCTCTTCAGGGGAYCAGAGTTCAGGATGGCTCCATCCCACAGCCGGGGTCAGGCTGCAGTCAAACCCTTGGGCCAAAAAGCCCCAGCAGCCACCCCCTTTAGGGACCTCTAGTGAAGCCACAGAGCACCAGATGTGGTCCTGAGGGCTCCTTCAGGCAATCCCTGCCCAGCCCCTGACACCCAAAACCCTCTTCCCTCACTTCCCAAGGTTTCCTCCTGTGCCATCTCCAGCTGCAGAAGGAGCAGTGGAGCACCATGAGGTGCCTAGGGATCACTGAGCACGCACAGCCTGGGCCTCCTGGGACACTGGGACTGTCCTCAAACACATTCCTGCTCTGAGTCACCAACACAAAGCAGCCCTCGGTGTCAAACAGAGCAGGAGCACAGCAGGAAGCCACAGCAGCCCATGATTTTATAGTTCTGGTGCAGATACGAGTGGTCAGGGAGGAGCAGCTGACAGATACCACATCAACCCACTGCAGTTCCCACCCTCACACCCAAGACAAGGGCAGCAGGCAGCACCTCCTGCCACACAAACCACAGTGCAGGGACCTGCACACCCCCAGCTGCTGCTGCCAGCCCCACCTGCCCAGCTATCCCACAGGAGAAGTGAAATAAAAACCCACCAGGTCTGAGATCAGCACAGAAATCTTGTTTGTATCAATGCTGAGTGACCTGCAGCCCTGACACAGCCACAGCCTGAGCTTCTGCAGAGCTGCACAAAAGCACCTTGGCCAGGCACAACATAAAATAAAAGCCATCATTTAACATAATCATGACAATCACATGARGCTGCTACTGATATAACTATAATGGTGTCACCTAGCTGCAAAAAAACCCAACAAATAAATGGCTTTTCACTCCAGAATTCCTGAGGTATTTTTCTGTATGTGTTGTTCTGCTCTGAGACAATAACCATAGTTCTGCTTAGTCCCCCCAGTTTTGAAAAGAGCTGCAGAAGGAGGGAGACACACACACACACACACAGTTTTGAAAAGAGCTGCAGAAGGAGGGAGACACACACACACAGAGGTTAAAGGCACCGGACAATGCTCAGGATTGGAAAATGTTACCAAAAAAATAAAATAAATAAATAAATATAATCACAGTTTTGATAGTTCTGTGGGGAAAAAAAAAAAAACCTTAGCAAATTTGCAACAAAACTGTTAAGTAATTAAGGCAAGACACTTCACACATGAACTTAAACTGCTAATTAAATCCCCCCTGCTTAATTGACTAGATTTGCATATCATTCAGTGAGGAATGGGAATGGCTTGGGCATTACACAAGCACTTCCTTGTACAGGAAGGCAGCTCAGTAACATAAACTAAGTTATAAGACAAAAACAATGCCAGTTTCCAAATGAAATAGAAATTTTCAGCAGAGATTTTCAACATGGTTTTGTGAGGAACATTAGACCAGAACTCACTGCAATCAGTTACTACTCCAATAGTAATATTCAGAAGTACAGCAAATATTTTATATCTGTTCCATTTCCCTGCTGTTTAACCCATGATCACTGTCTGCTGAGAAAATAAGTTTACATCCAAGACAATCCATTTYTACTTGGAAAACCCCAATACTTTCATTTCAGTAACTGTAGGAGAAAAAATATCAATGTCTGTCCCTCTCTGCCACTAAACTTAGTGTGAATTTAAGGAAGGTTTGAGCAAACTTCAGACCTGCAGCAGGAAAGAAAAACTCTGACTCTTTAAGACCAACCAGAGTCAAGGAAAATGTGCAATTATCTTCCACTGCCATCATTCCCAAACGACCCAAAGTGTGCAGGATAAACCCAGCCTGGCAGAAGCCCTGCTCCAAAGAGGTCAGATAATGTTTTTTTAAGTGGGTAAAGACTCACAGTCAGGAACACAACCTCCCCACGTGGAAAAAAAATGGTTCTAGGAGTTCCTTTCAATAATCTGCTTTTTAAGTGAGAGTTCTTTCAGCAGTGTACACATGAGCACCTGGAGAATCAGGGCCATTCTGGTGTTCCAGWCTCCAAAAGATGAGTGTAGCTCATAACAACATCACCACTTTGGGTGGAAGTTGATGTCACCTCAGTTGATTGCACATTCCATTCACAGATATTGATAAGGAGATTATTTTTTTTTATATCTCAGCTTGTACTTTTAAAAAAAAAAATCAATCTTGATCTCATTTTTGAAAGGTTCTGTAAGACTTTGAAACATTAATATTCTCCCTAACAAAGCCAGCAGCTGCTCTGCCAGTCTGTGACATGGATGGTTTTGTTAAAAGGTTTTCATGTGGGGTTTTTTCAGTTCAGTGTGCTTTGCATATGAAACAGGACATTTCCCCACCCTCCACCCCCATCCCCTCCTAATCCAGAAGGGACCTTACTTCCTCCCTCTCGAACAAGCAGCTCATTCAGCAAAAGGGAAATCCCGAGATGCACTCGGGCACAGAGCCTAGAGAAGGAGCTTGGAGAGAGAAAAACCCAAACCAACAAACCTAACAACAAAAACACCACCACACCCCCTCCTCAAAAAAAGAAGAGCTACCAAGTGTGTCCAAACCAGCAGGAAGAGGAGCAACRGAGCTGGTAATTATGAATTTACTTCTGCAAACTTCTCCTTTGGGACGTGGCTCTGCCCTGCTGGTCTTCASCAAATTTTTCAGGGCTGCAATTCTCTTTTGGCCCCACAGTGACACAGCCCAGAGCTGCAGCTGTCCCCTGGGCAAGCAGGAATCAGGCTGGAAAAGCCTTTACATGATGGCTGAAGGAGAATTGGGACCCACTCAATTGTTAGTTTGTCATGATAATCTGAGGCAAAATTTTTATTTCTGGCTTTAAAATGAAAACAAAAACCAAGCAACCTTTTCTTGGTTAAGAAATTGGTTTGAGCAGGAKCTGTGTGTCTCTGTATTTCTCTTCCCTGAGATTGTGTGACATCACAACTCTGCAGCAGTTAATTCTGATGTCACAGAGGATTAAGATTTTGGCTGAGGGAGCAAAAAAGTTCAAAAGAGAGTGAGATCTAATTAATATGAGATTTTTTTTCGAGGAAAAAAACCTATATACAAAAAATACAGCAATTTCAATGTAAGGGTTTCACATCTGCCAAGATGGGATCCAGCTGCTCCTTTACAAGCACATGAATGAGCATCCCTCTTAGAAACAAAGGAATCTATGGAGTTTTGTGTGGCTCTACTGAAATCAAATCATGTCATAAGAGAAAACTGCACCAATAAATTAGTCCAGCTAAAAAGGGCAAATTTGATAAAATTTTTTAGAAACCTAAATTATAAAYTTGCATGTAAATTTGTAAGAGCAGAATTCAAATATTGAAACAGACATCTGAAAAGAAAACCTCCACTGAAWTTTTCACTGGTAACAATCTCAGCAGAACGTGGCCCTCAAATTATTGCCAGTGAGGAAAACCTGGATATATTTGGGAGTGAYTTCCACATTTTATTAACTCTGGACTCAGTCCAGTGACCTCAGTGGAGTCAAACWCAAACCACAGAGGCTGGAGTGAGGCACTGGGGCACTTGGGCTCCATGGCAGRGTCTGGGGCAGGGAAGCTCCAATTCCTTCCCTTTCAGTCCCTGGCAGCACTGATATCACACAGATTATTCTGGCTGCATCCCAGGCCAAGAGAAGTGAGTGAAGACCCTCAAGGTGAGGACCACGGGGACATTTAGAGCATTCTCCTTTTCTCTCAGGGCAGTTAAAGCTCACATGAGCACACCGGTGGAAGTGCAAGGGCTAAGCAGGGCAGTGATGTCTCACCAGCGTGGGCTGCTCACACGGCTCTCAGTGATGATCCCAGGGAAGATGTTCCTGCTGGGAGCCTCCCCAGGCTGTCTGTCTGTCTGTCTGTCTGTCCCCTTTGTGCCTCTGCAGCTTCTCCTGGAGCTGCAGGAACCAATGAAGCTTCACAAAGTGACCCAAAACAAGGCAAGCAAAGAGAACGCAGCGGTTCTTTGGGGGCAGTCTCTGTCCCGTGTTGGTGACTCTGTGATTTAGGAGTGGRGAGTCCTCTGGCTCACAGAAAAAAGCGAGTCGGTTGTGCAGCACAGCACGGAAATGCAGGTGGAGCAATAATACCCGGGAGGGAATGTGGTGGAAACGTGAGCGCAGAGCTGCCAGTGCCACCAGTGCCACCAGTGCTGCCAGTGCAGCTCCTGCCGCTGTCCCAGTGCCCCTGAGGAGTGACTGGGACCGAGCTGTGGAACATTCTCCTGCCCCAAACTGCTCAACCCCAACTAAAGCCAAGCGTGACGATCTCTACAAATGCAAATGGCCCAAATGCCAAGACTAACATTTCTAAAACCTAATTCAACTCTTTCATTTCTTAGCTGCAGGCCCTTTGCTGCCACTCCTTTTTTCCACCCAAACAAAAGACTAAAGGGATGACTCAAAGCAACTTGAATTTCAAGCTGAAGCCACAAAGCACCGAATGCCTCATCTTTAACATTAAACAGGTGTGCAGATGATATTTTTTCAAGCCTCATCACAGTTAGGTTAATTGCTCAAAAAACTGCAAGAAGACCAAATTTACTTAAAAGACACTTGAATAAGTTAATGCAACAAATAATGAAGCAAGTCATCCAACAAATAAAACCAAATAGTAGTTAAGGCACTGCCAGATCCCTCTACCCCTTCTTCTCCTCAAAACTACTGATTTACTTTAATTTTRTACTCACAATTTTATAGAATAAAAGTATCAAACTATATATAAATAAAAACAAAATCTAATTTTTTCCTTCAGAACTCTGTAGTCTTCAACACAATAACTTTGCTTTAGAATTAACAGGGCAAAAGAATGATCAATGAATCCGTTAAAAAAAAAGATTTTTGCAGAAATGTTTTTAGAAATTAAGGTTTTAGAAAAGGAGCACCTCATCTGCAGGCTGTGAGGGCCAAGGCCTTTGAGTAGTAGCTCTGTATATTCACTGATAGTAAAAGTTTACTAAAAGCACTTTACTCCACTTCTATCCCTGTCTGCCACTGAAAATGGCACAAAGGTTATTTGGCTCCACTGGTTTTACAAAAAACTACACTGTTGTGGCAAAAAAAGGGCAAAAAGCCAACTAAAACTACATCTTTGGCTATATAAGCACAAGGACTCATTGCATGGCTTGTTTCTTATTAGTGACTGAATGGGAACAAAGAAATATCAGTGATGGACCTGATGCTGCAGTCTGCTGCTCTGAGGCTCATTTACTTCTCTGCACCACTCTAAACACAGTTATTTCAAAGGAATATTTCTAAATTATACCAGCATGGGTGAGATAATTCACTGAATAAACTGGAACTGCCAGTGGGAGTTAAGAATGGCTTTTTTTTTCTTTTTTTTTTTCTTTTTGGATGACACCCTGTTATCTTTCAATTCAAGTTTTCCAGCTGTGGAATGCTGGTGCTTCAGAAAAGCCTGTTTAACATATAATTCTTAAAAATGAAAGTGCAAGTCTGAAATTCATTACATCAGTGAAGGTTACTCAAATCAAACCATATTTTAGCCTTAATACTGTGCATTTTCAGCCTTCTTTAGTCYACTACTCTGTATAAAAGCTATAGAAGTTATTTTGCTGCTATGAACAGGTAAACTGAACAAGATTTGAAGATTTTTTAGGGTGAAAAAATATGGAACCAAGAAAAATTTATTACTTAGTTTTTTGAATTATTTAAAGTATTTCACTCTGCAGAGCTGGGCACCCTCTGCAATGGGTGCAGGTGCCTGGACATGGTCACACACACAGAAATTCACACTGTAACAAAAAGTTATTTTGCCCTCTTGAAGTTCAATGAACACTCTTGACTGTAGTGCTTTCTTTTCCTGGGACACAAACCTTGATTTTGCTCCTCACTAAAAGGTCAGAGCACACCAAGAGCAGCATTACACAGGTATTTCAGACTTTTTAATGGTAATAAATGCAACAACTTCTTGCACTCAAGTGTCTGTAGACAGAGTGGTGATCAGTGGTTGGACTCAGAGGTCTTTTCCAGCCTCAGTGATTGTGGGATTSTCTGAACAAGTGGAAGAAAACACTGCAGCAGATATGCATCAACAATGCTGCAGAGCCCAGATCATCCCACAGGAGTGCCTTGCTGATCTACCTGGAATAAAAATCAGCACCTGTAACACAGGTAATGTGAGAAGTGGAGGGGGTAGAGGRCTTCATAAAAATGCAGGATATGACAGGGAAAAGATATGAAATGGTTTTTCTTCCAACCCTAACAGATGTTGTTCAATTAAGGATGCAAATAAATCACCCTCTGCATTGCGAGTCAGAAAACACACACATAAAAGCTTTCTAAATACATTTCAGTTTAAACTTGCATAATTCTCCCAGTGGAGAAATCATCTCCAACTTATGTAATCCTTAGAAAGAGACATCATTACGTACRATTCTGTGCCACTGAGAAACAAGGCAGACGTATCTAGAAAAGAGGTGCACCCACACACCATTAATGACACGGGTCTGGAGGGAACAGAGGGGAAGAGCTGGAGCAGAGCTGGAGCAGAGCTGCAGAGCCCAGAGCCTGGTGTTTGCACAGAGCCTGAGCTGGGAGTGAGCTCCAGGGGCTGCTCCCCTCTCGCCAGCCAGAACTGTCTGTTATACTTAACCCAGACTTCCGAACACTTGATATCCTGTCTGCTATTTCAATGCCCTTACTCAATGTTTCAGACAGACATTACACAAACTGGCTGGTGAAAAGGGTTGAGAAACCAAGAAGCAATCCAAGTCAATGACCTTATTCTATAAAACGATAGCAGAGTGAACAGCAGGCGAGGAACAAAGCACAGGGTACCACAGCCCCTGAATCCATCACTGGAATCWTCCCCAGGAAAAGACAAGCACCAGGCTCCACCTTATCTTGTTGATAGTGCTGCTGYCTTTTAATCCTTAAAGCCTGAGCAGTCCTTGTGCTTCCAGTGCCACCGATTCTCATACCAAAACAGAAACAGCTCCTTTGTTTTTTTTTTAAGAAAAAACTACAGAAAACCAAACATAAAAGTCTCGTTTTCTACAAAGCATGTGCAAAGGTAACTGTACATAAATCAATAAACAACAAAGCCAGAACCCAGGTTATTGATTAGCTCCTTTGCTGTTTACCTCCAGCATACAGAATGATGCTGCAATTTYTACCTACACACACAATCTCCAGCCTCATGTACATTTTCCCTGACTCTTTGAACAGGACTGTTAGAACAAGGCTGCCTGAGTTAGGATGGCAGGACCTGCCTTATTTCCCAGAACATTTGTCTGTGCAGCTTATCAGCTTTGTTAATATGCATCCACTGCTTGGAGAAGCCTAATTTTATGTGAGAGCAACCAAACCATAGATGGAGGCAGTGATAAGAGCTGCACACATGGGAATTCCCATTGGCTCCCAGAAGAGCTCTGTCCATCACACACTGACAGGATCAGAGCTCAAATTAGTATCAGTGTTTTCGTCACCTCAGCCAACCAAAAGTCAAAGCAAAATCGTTATCTCAGTGCAGAGGGGCCAGTCTCTATCAGCCAGCAGGATTCCCCAATGCCAAGRAAAGCTGCACACTCAATCAGCTGCTCCTGATTAAACTCTGAGGCCAAGCTTATGGTCCTTGAATTTGCATCAGCAGAAAAGGCTGGTCCTTATCCTAAMCTATTAGTAAAAACTAAAATCAAAAATAATAAATGACAAATCCTAAATACAGGAAGATAAGATCTCTCTGGTAGATCCCTACCACAACCTTAAAACCAAATCTTGCCTGTAGTGACCAACAGACAAGACCCTTCCAGTCTGAAGCCAGCTCCCAGTTGCCCCATTCAGGGAGATCCACCAGGATCAGAGCACCCAATGTCTACTAAACCAAAGCCTCATTAATGAGCAAAATGAAAATACTGCAGTAGCAGAACTGCAGGGTCTCAGAGTCAGCACACTCCTGTAAACACCAGCTAAGGCCATAAACTCATGGAGCCACTCTGCCTCAGCACTGGGACATTCTGGTTCASATCAGTCCCTGGGCTCTGCCAGCCAACACACAGGAAGGAGTCTGATCCACACGAGTCTGCTGTGGTTTGTGGGTGAACTGGTTCCAATTACTATGGGCTGATTGCTTGAGTGGGAGCTGTAGAACCGGCCCCAAAGCTTCGGATTAACCTGCTGTGTTCCAGAAGATATGGAGCAGGTGATTTCAGTGACTGAGTCTGAATCTCTATGCTGACAATGAAATTTAAGGTATCTAAGAGTGCACAAGGTGTAAAAGAGGAGGAAAGGGACCAGTGTGCATTTTTTCAGAGCAAATTTGCTTCTCTTGAAATTATTTTCCAAGAATATACACTGCCTGTATTAGAGACAGAGTGGAATAGCATTAAAAAATTGGTGCTGAGTTATTAACTCATAATACACATTACTCAGATACACAAAACATATGCAAAGTAGATATTATCTAATAAAATGTATCATTAGCACACATGCTCTAATTGACAGATTTCAAACAAAAACATGCTATATTCCTACATTTTAAAGTAATGCTTCCTGTATGTGAAGATCAATTTGAATTAAGTGCTCTATGGCCACTCAGCTAAAACAGATCAGCCCAGTAATTGACAGGAATCCATCAATAGATTCTCAACAATCCAGTATAAGTCATTTTTGTCTCATTTTTTTTTCGAAGATGCCCCTGTTGGATTTGGTGGAACTCTTCCCTGACGGTTCCCTCTTCAATAAGCATTASAGAGTCCAAAGTGTGCTTTAAAATAAAACCAAAACAACCAAACCAAGCCAAATATGTACATTAAAAAAAAAAATCTGTGTCTTAACACTGCACACATGAACACACAGCTCCTCAGGTGATGGCAAAGCAGTCTGGCCAGCTGAGCCAGCAMTGTGAGTTCAATCACCAGCGATCCCCAGGGAGAGCCAGCCCACTCCTTACTGCACCAGGGACGCTGGAACACTTCGGTGGAATTATCTGCCGGCAGATGAATGGCAGGAGAGCTTTCCAAGGGACTGGACACTGCATCTCTGTGGATACCCAGAGGCTGTGTGGCCCCAGAGCCCCCAGTGCTGGGGGTGCAGATAAGGAAGGAGAGGCTGCAGCCCTGCGCTGCCCGGACACGCTGGGAGCAGCCTGGCGCAGACGCCTCCAGATGCTTTTACAACACCAGTGCAAAGGCGCCTCTCAGCAAGTGCAAACACACCCTCCTGGGTCAGGCAGCCCCAGCCAGCGATAACCGGGCTCGCAGCCTGCCAGCGGCCAGGTGTCGGGCTCCCAGCACATCCAAAAAATCAGCCGTGTTTACACGCATCTTCAAAGCGCGCTACTGTTTGGGCAGAACACACGCCCAAGCCCGAAACCACAGAAATGGAGAGGCAAGCGAGGCAGCCCAGACAATGGAGGGAGAGGCAGAGGTTTAAGTATTTTAGGCAGCGATTTTCAAAAGCAGGGATGGCATGTAATTCCCACCCTAATTCAAGAGAACTGACTTGAGGAACTTAGGAACTCTTCTGGAGCAGAGAGAGAGCCGTGGTTGACTCAACACCATTAGATCATTGGCAGCAAACTCTTTGTCCAACACACATGCACGTACCTGCTGCTTTGTTCTCGATCTACAACATCTGTAGAACTGTTTGCACGCTTGGAAAAAACTGCTGATGTTCGCTTAAACACTGTCCTCTCCCTGSGTACATGGGATTTTGTTCAAGCTGGTGTCACTTTTGACGTTCAACTTTTAAGCTGTAAAAGGCTTCTGAACTAAACTACTGCCCAAAGACGTCAATGTTTTTGTTTTAGAGACTTCTAAATTTTTACTGGAGAATCTCTGAAACTATTCTTGAACATCAGGTAGAACACAAGACTCCAACATTCGAAGGGAAAACAACTGAATCCTCAGTTCTCGGGCAAAAATTTTTCAACASTATTTTTCATATCAGTTTCTACCAAGAGGAATAAATCCATCCTGCARTCTGAACACCACTGCCAGGGAATAAACTGAGAATCTCTCTGCTACRCCCACCACAGGATACACACCTATTAACAAATAAACCTTCCTACTGCCAGGAGGCAGGACTTTAGGATAAGACACCAATTCCAKCTCTACTCCTGCAGCCTTTCAGGTGGCCATAAAGCACAGCACAGCAGCCCATGGGCAGCACCTAAAAGCCCAGGGCCTCCCTCCAGCCGCGCCAGCGCCGCGCTGCTCCAATTTGGGCTCTTTGATTCTGCTGCACACTTGACCTGGCTAAACCTTCCTCCAGCTGAGAGAGCTGCATGTTGTGGCAGCGCTGGGTTGGGAGGCATTGTGAAATAAAGTGGGAGGCCTCATGTGCTCATTTGTGTGTCAGTACCCAGAATGCTGCTTCTGGCTTCCAGCGACTTCATAGAAGTGCTGCTGGGACTTGAACCGTGGGAACACGGCAGCGCTGGGTGTGTGGGTGTGCTCACACGCGTGCAAGGACAGCTCTGGCTCTCCTGGGCCCTGCTCACAGCCAGTCCTGCTCAGRGTACACACGTCTGGCACACAGGTGGGGAATCTCAAAGCGCTGTCAAACCTTGCTCGGTTCAGTACTTGGAGAAAAAGGGTTCGAAACARACACAGCTGAACCCACCCTCCTCTTCTGGAAATAGCAACCACCAAAGCCTTCAGGGCTGCGTCTGAACTGATTGTGTGTGAGTGGAGCATCCTGATGTGAGGCAAGCAGGGAGCTCTGTCACACCAGACACACCAAGGCCACAYGGGTCTCACAAGAGGGCACACACCAGGAGCTGAGCCCAAGAAAAGCCTTTGGCACTGATGGTGGATTTCTAGGACCCTGTTTTGCAACGCTGTCAGGTTGTTCACATTTTTAATTTCTAGAAATACCCCAGAATGTAATGGTTATGCTCCACACCACTAATGGTGGATGAGATGAGACAGGTAGGGAAACAGGACTCCCAAACAAGTAAAAGGCATGCTGGTGCAGAGAGAAAGCAAAGTACAACAAACCCTGCATGGAAAGGTGGAACACCCAGGGAAGGACACAAAATAAGTAAAATGGAGAAGTTATACAGCTCAAGAAACACTTTGGAAAGTGGCAGGAAGCTGAAATACTTTATGGGAGGTCAGTTACTCATCCAAGCATGYACAAGGAGGATATAAAAACCAAAATTTTAGGAGAGGGTAAGGAATGTGACTGAGGCCTTTATGGTCCCTGCTCTAGTGGGRGGCTCCAGCTGTCACAACTCTCTCCAGCTTTTGGTTAAGATCCTTTACTTCACACAGGTCTGGACAAAGGGTTCTTCTGCAAGTGGCAAGACCAGGCTACAGGAGTCTTGTTCAACCAACACAGCTGGCAGAGCGAGATCTCTGCATCTACACATCCATCTCCTGCTACAGAAGGATGGATATGCACTACAGATACTTGAATGATATATGAAATATCTAGGAAAAGCTACGCCTTGTAGCAAAAGCTTTAAAACCACGCCAAGGAGAAAAAAGGAAAAGGGAAAAAAAAAAGAGAGGAGAAAAAAAAAACAAGAGAGAGAGAGGAAAAAAAGGCAGTTCTGCCACTACACTGAATCTGCACCAGGGGCTGGTGCCAACCCAGCTCCTCCATTTAAGACAGACCCTTAAAAGGCAGAGCTGTGCTGGCAGAAATCTCCAGACCTCATCACRGAACCTCATGGAGACACATGAAAAGGTCAAAACACTCACTGCCGTTTAAACAGCCATAAAATTGGTCATATGCATCCCATGCTACCAACATACTACCAGAGCCCCAGGGAGAACACACCACACAAAGCAATGTGTGTACACACACAGAGGAATAAATAGAGAAACTGAAAAAAAGGCTACTCCTGAAAGCAGAAAACTCAATATCTGACACAGCAGCTTATGGCACASCACACACACAAACACCTCTGTATGAAACAGAACAAAGCAAAGCTGAGATCTACATCAAAAAGGAAGCCCACCACAAAGACACATGTGCTTCACCCTTTCATCCCTGAGACAGCCAGAGCCCCACAGACACACAAAACCCACACAGGATTTAACACACACGGAATGGGACCATCCTGTCATTTCCTCACCAGGCATCTAAACTTTACTCCAATGTTACTTGCCCCTGGCCACAGCCTACCAATCTTAGAGTCTGATTAAATCTCTCCGTAATTATCCGCACACACTGCTACAACACAAATGACCTTAGCATATGATATCCGTTGGCTAAGGCCAGTGGAAAAAGACTTCAGGAAAAGGAAGGATAAGAGTACAAAACTCTGCCAGCACCGTCAGGGTCTCCTCAGGACTGCACTGCTTTAATAGAAGAGTCCTGAAGGCCTTGAAACTTAAAACGAGRTAAAACATTCTGGTTTCCCTACCCCATCGTCTGGGCACACACCACTCTATTCTTTCCCACCTCACTCCTTGCCACCTTCCAAATGAATTCATGCAGGAGATTTAGCATTTCATCATGATGGATTTCTGGCAGAATTTTCCAAAAAATAGATGGCCACCATTTCCTCGCACAATTGTTGGCATTCACTATTAGATATCTCCARTTCACTCCGCAAGAAGTGCTGCACTCCAGGCAGATTTTGGAGGGTGAGGGAAGAGTGTTTCTCATGTTCTGAACTAGGACCTATGAAAGGGTCCCCCCCAAAAAACTGAGGCACAGCCAAGTGTTCTTCTTCCAGAACCCCACCTGGGGTGTTGGATAAATGATGCAGTTGAAGARAACACCAAAAAAGCCTTGCAAGAAAAGGAAAGCACTTCTCTACTGACATTCATTTTAATTACACTCTGGAAATGACCAAGCCAGGGGAACAGGACCTTTCTACAACAAGAATGTGGAGATTTCTTCATTTTCCTTCCCAAACGAAGCCTGCCCTAGAAAATTCCTTTCCCAGCATGAAAAATGTCTCCAGTTTGAGAGCCATATTCTCCTCTCACATCCATGTASATCTATCTCACCATTCCATCTCGGCACATGACTGACGGAGAATAGACAAGCCATTAAAAACACATCCACCTCCAACCACGGGGATAATGYGCCTCATTACAGCCCAGCTTTGTCACAGCGTCCTGACACTCCGGGGAGGAAAAGGAGGGGTGAGGACAAGGACTGAGCCGGGGGCCAGGACAGAAACTGGAACTGGAAGAGTGAGACTCTGCTCCTTAATCCAGAAGTGTGCAGCCCGCTCAGATGGGCTCMCTAGGCCTCCTAGGCTGGTTTGTGGAATTACTGTACTGTTTGCACAGAATATTTTTTTTTTAAATCTGGGTTTTGCTTGGGTATTTTTGTTGCACTTTTTTTTTATAAATAAAAGCTCCACCTTAGTCAGAGTGTGTGTCTGCCCCTTTAAACAGGTATTTGGCAAGTTAATTCAGAATTTTCACAGTGGGCTTTAAACATCGCTTCTCTTTTCCAGGCTTGTGTATTGCCCTTCCATTGCAGACACAAAACCCCGAAGTTTGTGGATCTCTGACAGCGAGGCAGAGCCCAACCAACAAAGCTGCAGGGCAGAGCTCGGCAGGCAGGAGTTAGCTTTCCCCTCGCAGCGGGGGGAAGGAGCAGGAAGCAGAACTGCTCATCCCCAGCCAGTTGCACCATGCCAGGAGCCAGACACACATCCCGGTGTCTGCGAGTCCCCAAGGCCTTGTGGCACTGCTGCCCATGGAGCAGGACCGCTGCCAGATGCCAAGGCAGCCTCCCACCCACACACCAGGGATTCTGGGATCTAAAGGCAGCTCAGACTGAAAGAAAAACRAGTGGAACCTAAAAAAAAAAAAAATGTGTTTTAGCTGTCTGGCTCAGCACGGCATGGAATACCTTAAGGAGCTGCTGCAGCTGGCCCTAGACAGAGTCATTTGCTGGATGTATACATAATCCAATATACAAAAGCCTGTCTGCTGGGGAAATTTAGGCTCCACAGGGATACTCTAAAAGCAGGGACTTCTCCGTTCACGTTCCAAACACTTCATCTATAAACCAGTAACCTGCACTACCGGCACAATTTTTTTTCTTAACGGGCGCATTTTATTTCCATACAAGCATTTAGAGCATTGAGCCCGCACCTCCATCCCTGGCGACACTCAGTCGAGCAGAAAAAGTGCATGGACTTGTGTCTGGAGCCATCAGTACCTGCTCCTTTTTTCTGGCTTCTTCCTTGCCTTGACCCCTGAGGGAAGAAGCCCATAAAGACCCGAAATCACGCACTGCCAGATAAAAGTCTGGGGCAGTGTGATGGGCTTCAAAGATCAAGGTCCACACATAGTAAAATATACAAATACACACRCGTAATTTAAACAAACTCCAACCACCGTGGTCAGAACACAACCAGAGAAATMAAGGTGCCATCTCGAGCACTGCTCCTCCACAGTGACACACGCGCGGGGAGAATGGARAACACGATTAAAATTGCTAAATGACTCCAAGGAAAAGCAGCTGGTAACAATTTGGGTACATCGATGAACGTTACCGAAATTCCCCCCGCCCCCTCTAAAATTACAGGCACCACTTACCCGGGGGGCTTTCCTCTTGTATTTGTTGTTATAGTCAAATTTTTCTTTCATTTCATCTAAGAGCTGGCCCAGTCTAGCTTTCTCCTCTTTCCCAGTATAATCCTGGCTGAGGAGGATATAGGATCTCCAGTTTGCAGAGTCAAAGCCCCAGTGGCAAGTCCTGTTTTCCAGCGATTTGTGAGAGTGGACCACAAATTTGTGAGGTGGGTACATGAGCCTGCAGTCCAAGCACTGGATGCAGGCTGCGCTGGGGTTACTGTAAAGCTCTGGCACCAGGAGTCCCTTACACTTCCCAAAGCACTCATGATACACCTTGAAGCTCTTCTCCGTGAGCTCCAGCTCAATTGTGCTAGAGAATTCCTTCTTGCAGTGGGGAGGATAGGTGCCACCATAAAGCAAGGCGTTACAAAGCCTCTCAGCATCAGTTTTCGTGATGAGCCCGCAGGAAGGAGCGGAGAAGGGCAGGATGCCCATGACTTTGAGGATTTCCAGCTGGTCAGCAGTGCATCTGGAGCAGTAAATATGTAGCTCATCACACACCGAATTAATCTGCTGCAGGGAGAAGTCCCTGAGCACCGAGTTCAGGATCTGGGGCAAGCAAAGCCGCTTCTCTCCGCCCACCACGAAGCAGGAGATGGTTTCCCCTTCCAGGATGGTCTCGCACCTCTCCGTGGATCTGTCCGAGGGCATGAAGAAGGGACCAGGCATGACCGGAGGAGGCTGGATCGGGGGCAGATGCAGTACAGGTTCCGCTGGGTCTTTGCCATTGTCYTTCTTGTACATCTCCTGTGCCCATCGTGCTGAGAAAGCAGCAGGGCCACCCAGGGAGCTCATAGAGCTCAGATGAAACTGTTCCAAGGTCTTCTGCAGTCCTGGATGAGGCTGGAAGCTGCTTCTACTTACAGTCTCCATTTTTTAGTTTCTATTCCCAAAACAAACAGCAAAAATCCCCAGTTATCTTCCACCCTGGTGCAAATCCACTTAAGGGATTTTTTTAAGGAAAAAATATGAACAAAATAAAACAACCCACCCTTGTGTTTTTCCTCCGTCTCACYCAGCAATCCACTAACGGAGAGGAAATAAATCCTTTTGTATGCGTGTCTCTCTCTTCTTTCTTTTCTCTTGGTTCGCGTTACAATTTCAAACCCTCCAAGTCTCCAAGCTGCCCCGATGGAGCACAGAATCACGGCAAAAAGAGGTCTTCATCCGAGCACTCACCCCCTCAGCCAACCCCCAGGCAAACCAATCCCTCCTCCCACACCTCCAACACACACTCACTCACACACACACACACCACCCACGGAAACACAAAAAGTCTGTGCCACGCTCCGAGCACCCGGGGCTCAAATATGTTCTGGCGGCTGCTGCTTCTCTGCAGTGATCCCCCTTCTGTCCATATCCACCGAGGGAAGGCGCGGGGGAGGAAAGTAAAAAGCAGGAGGAGGCAGAAGGCTCGGTCTGTGGAAGGAACAACGCAGGAGAAAAGGCCCGAATCTCCGGCACTGCCGAAGCGGCGCGGGGGGCTCCGCACGGGCGAAGAGCGGCTCCGCTGCCCCTCGTGGTCCCTCTGCTCGGCCTGGGAGGGCTCCTCGGCTCTCGGTTCGCBTTCCTTCCCTTATTTCAGCCGGCGCTCTCGTTGTGCCGTGGGGAGCCGCGGTGAGAGCGCGCACATCCTCCCAGCTCCTCTTTCCAGCAGTGACTGAGAGTGCCTGAGAGCTGAGCTAATGCAGGCGGGCTCAGCCTCCCGCCCTCCGCCTCCCCCCCTCTGTTTGTTGGTGTCTGCCTCAGTCATTGAATCCCGGCCAAGAATGTGACCAACTCCCCGGGCCGGGCTCTTCCAGGAACAGCGCCCGCCTCCCGCTTCGCGCKGCGCCCAGACCGGCCGGGATGTGCCGGGATTAGCCGAGCCGAGCCTAGGCGAGCCGAGCCGGTCCAACCGAGCACAAGYGAGCTGATCCGAGCCCGGCCGCGCCGAGCCGAACCGAGCTGGGGTGTGCAGAGTCCAACCGAACCGAGCCGAGCTGTGCTGAGCGGTGCCGTGCCAAATCGAGCCGTGCGGAGCCGAGCCGAACCGAGCCAAGCTCAGCCGAACCGAGCCGAGCCGAGGCGTGCACGGGCGGGCGCGCAGCGCGGCCCCGGCAGCAGCGCCGGCGAGGGAGGGAGGGAGGGAGCGGGGGGAGGATAAACTGCTGGGTTCACGGACCGCCGCGCCGCCAAGGAGGGGCGGTAGGGCGAGGGCTTTTTCCTTCTCGCCGCTGGGTTTCTGGCAGCGGTGAAATGGAACAGGCGCGGGGAGCGGCGCTGGTCGCGCTCGCACGGGCACGGAGCGTGTGTGAGCGCTCACGGAGCCCTGCCCGGCTTCAACTGCGGGCACACGCCCCGCGCCGACAGCARTCACAGGCGTGAGAGCGCGACCGATGGGCGACAGCCGCGCCGGGACCAGAGCGCATCCTCGGTGCCCACGGGGCACCGGAGCCCCGAACCCACGGAGCGCTACAGGCGAGCGACACACGTGTGCTCCCTTGCTCCGACACACATGTGTTCCCCGCTCCCGGCACACGTCACACGCTCCTTCCACGCACAGGCGACGCTCAACGCGTGGAAGGAGCGAGAGGCGCAACCGCACCGCGGGTGGGCAGGGGCTGGGGGCTGTCGGGGCCCTCGCTGGAGCAGGAGGGCAGAGGCAGCACTAAGGTCACGCTGGTGCCACACAGGCGGGTCGGCTGCTGGGCTCTCCCCCGGGGGGCAGGGGCTGTCTGGAGTGTCCGGGGCTGTCCGGAGTGTCCGGGGCTGTCTGGAGTGTCCGGGGCTGTCCGGTGTGTCCGGGGCTGTCGAGAGTGTCCGGGACTGTCCGGAGTGTCCGGGGCACCGAGCGCCCCCCGCACGCCGGGGGCGGGCGCCCTCTACCGACCGACGGGAGATCACCGCGACTGCCCCGCACAGCCGCGGCCGGGGCACGGACACCACTGCCCACTGCCCAGGGCACGGACATCACTGCCCGGGGCACGGACACCGCTGCCCAATGCCCGGGGCACGGACACCACTGCCCACTGCCCGGGGCACGGACATCACTGACCGCTGACCACTGCCCGGGGCACGGACATCACTGACCACTGCCCGGGGCACGGACACTACTGCCCAACTGCCCGGGGCACGGACACCGCTGCCCACTGCCCAGGGCACGGACACCGCTGACCACTGCCCGGGGCACGGACACCACTGCCCACTGCCCAGGGCACGGACACCGCTGACCACTGCCCGGGGCACGGACATACACTGACCACTGCCCAGGGCACGGACACCACTGACCACTGCCCGGGGCACGGACACCGCTGCCCAACTGCCCGGGGCACGGACACCACTGACCATTGCCCAGGGCACGGACACCACTGACCACTGCCCAGGGCACGGACATGCACTGACCATGGCACAGACACCGACTGACATATCCACTGCCCCTAGCACAGACACACTGCCCATGGCACAGACACCCAGTGCCCAGGGCATGGACACCCASTGACCATAGCACAGACACCCTGTGACCACAGCACGGACACMCAGTGACCATAGCACAGACACCCAGTGACTGGGCACAGGCACCCACTGCCCAGCAGCACTGCCAACTCCATTAAGGATTTATTATTCAGATCAGGAGTGAGATGCTCTTAGTTTCTATTAATATCAAATTTCAAAGAAAAAAAAAGTGTCTTCTCCCATTTTCCATGGACGACACTCTCAGAATTCTAACAAACATTTCAATCACCACTTAGCATCACCATAAGGAACAAGCTGAAAAGGTTTCCACTGTTATCTTAGAGCTCTGTCAACTGTGTGCCAAAAAGGGCTGGGGAGCACTTTCACACCAGCACAATTGTTAATAGTGTTTGTAATGCAACAAGGACTTTAAGCACTGCTCATCCACAGAGTGTGACTGAGGGACACAGAAATTGAATTTTGGACAGTCTCCTCCAGAAGAGTTCACCATGGCAGTGGAACAGCGAAAAAACCACATTCGGACAAAAGAGGAGGAGCAAACAGACAAATATCCAAACAGTGCTTAAAAGAGCAATTGGAAAACAAACCCACTGTGATTTATTCAGACTCATTGTAACAGGGCAAGGCACACATCAAGCTCTTGTGTTTTATTTGTACTTTTATATTCTGAAATCCTATTCAGAATAAAGGGAAAAGGTGTAAGAGTTCTATCTAGGCCACACAGTCCTTGTTGATTCCTGATGCTGAAGAAGTTACCTCATTAAGAGAAAGCAGGGCTAGGAATATTACTCACGGGATAATAGGAGACTCTAAAAGGTTTTAGTTAAGAATAATTTTTAAATTACATTCTGCAGAAAGTACATAYGGTATTTTGGATAATATGAGGGACATCCATCCACTCCACCATTTCCAAACTGAAGGGTGTGCTTTGGTAGAATGAAAACCCCTCCCAGCATTCAGCCTCCTCTTAGAGAAGCCCTGACTGTGACTGTGACAAGGGAGAAGCACCAGACTCACAGTGAATTCCCCCAGGGCAGTGGCAGTTGACCAGACTGTCATCAGAGACACTTGGATACAATGGGGACCAGCAGCAGGATCACTCCCTAGATGGATTTAATGCAGTTTCAGGCTYTTKTTTTTTWAATCCACTAAAATATAAATGGCCAGATATACTCAAACATCACATATGGAGTTCCTGATTCTTTTAAAGAACCAAACTAATGCCTGTAGGAAGTTTGGACAGCAATGGAAAAGCTTCTCAGCTCTGGAAGCTGGSTTGTTTTTTTATTCAGTCCCTCTCCTTCATCCCCTACAAAGAAAGGACAGCAAGCAGTAGCTGCAGTTCATTTTAAGAGAGGTGCCATTTTCTCTTCCAAATGACTTTTTAATGCAAGTAAATCACTGGATCGTGCAACAGATTGTTTATGGGTGGAATTCGTAAATGGAATTCCTGAAGCAGAGGGGACTACCAAAGAGACAGGAAGGATGGTCTTGTGGTTAAGACAGAAAACTCAGGACATCTGGGGTCTATTCCCAGATCTCCCACAGATTTCCTGTTGCCTTGGGCAAGTTGCTCAGTCTCTCTGTGCCTCAGTTTCTGTCTCTGCAATACTCAGACAGTGAGCAATTGGAGTGGCAGCTTCCGAACTGAAAGCCATGATGGGACAGAAACCAAGCTTCAACTCCTGCAGTACCAACACAGCAAAACTTCCACGTCTTCACATCGCACAGACTCTGCAGAACTAAACAGCAGCAGGGCAGGAGAAGGGGGAGCAAAGGGAGCTGTCATGTGGCATTAAGGTGGCAGTGGCTTCTCRAGTCTCTGCCTCTCGATGACGGACTGCGAGCACCACATCTTAAAATCAGATTAATCTGTCCCCCAGTCACTGTTTGTCTTGCTCCAGTTCCAAAGCCCTGGAGCTGGAGAAAGGAGAGGGGAAAAATATCTCCGAGGAAGGGCCCTAACACCACAGTGTTTTTCTCACTCTCTCCCTCTTCTCCTCCCCCTCTCCATTGGCTTCAAGGCCAACAGCTCCTGGAACACAAACACTCTTGTAAACTTCTGAACCACACAGCCCTATGGTGGGTGGGTGTTTGCTCCCTGCCTGCCAGTTCCAATCCACCCACAGATTCCAAAGGCCCAGAACAAAAAGCAGACTCCATTTTCCATATTTAACAGGCGCTTCTCTCCCTTCCCCATCGCCTTCCCTCGGTGCCTCTCCCCAGCAGCAGGTCGCACCTTTTGCACGTCCCCCGGGCTGGGGGGCTGTCGGTGCCTGTGTTTGTACACACAGAGCAGAAGGGTGTTCTGAGAGGGTTCCCCCCAGCCCCYTCTGGTTCTCGCTGCCTGCCTGCTCGGGGAGAGCTGGGGATTAGCAAGGGCTGTGCTGCATATTGCAGCTATTTGACAAAACGTTTGGGAAGGSCCTATTGTGAAGATTGTGAAGAAGGAAGGGGGGGAGAGTGTGGGTGCGAATGCGACACGTCAAAATTCCTGCTGCAGCTCACATTAGACAGCACAGCCCTTGGAGCAGCCAATTTCCACTTTCTCCATGCTTGTGCCATRCATATTCATTGCTAATTGTGACAGAAGTAAAATAATTTCTGCGTGGCCAGGATATTTCCTTCCCTCTTTTCATTTGGAGATTATCATTTATCAAGGTCATCATTTTCACTGAGCAATTACAGTGAAACTGGGGAATGYCAAACTCTCCAGAACCTGTGGAATAAGGTCTCAAACTCTCTGCTGGAAAGGATTACCTGAGAGTTAGGTGGTCTTTTTCACTCAAACTTTCAATTTTTATCAACACACATTTTCTACTTACAGAAAATTATTTCACAAATGTGAACTAAATTATCTTTTTGACCAAAATGARTTTCGAAACACTTATTTTAAAGACACCACTTCTTTTTGTACRTATTTCTCTGAGATATTCATTGAAGTAAGTGAATTTGAGACATCTAAAAAGKCACCAGAAGAAGTTTCAAGAATCATTCATATTTAAGATGAACCAAACAAAAATTTTCACTGAGAAGGTCAGCAATAGACTCATGACAACAAAAACAGTGTTTGTTTTTTTGGGTTTTTTTGGTTCGCTTTTAATTAAAAAGTCAACTATTTCCAGCACACCTTTCAGGGCAAAGAGCTCAGTGAGGTGTCTGGGACTTTGTAGTGATGGCAGCAGTGCTGTTTTAGGGCTTTGGTCCAGCTCACTGATTTTATTTTATCACATTCACAGCAGCTTCTCCCAGAGAACCCCATGGATTCAGAACTCATYATTATTTCCTTAACCCTTTTTCCAAATCCTTGGCTCTGTCCAGCTCAGCTCCATGGCCTGYCTCCTGTATCTTTTTATATCTTTCCCAAGTACAGAACCTCTTGGTCATGGCCCATTGGCCATATATCCATGATGAATACATATAATTAACATATGACATGCTTTAAACATGACTTGTTCTCACCTAAAATTCATATTTGATTTKCAGGAAATCATCAGGCATCCTAGGAAGTATGGGAGGTGAGAGGTTGTTAAAAGCACATGAAAGAGTTCTCCATTTTTTGGAATTTTTTTGTCCCAAGCTGCCAGGTATGTTGCTCAGGGCTGCCCCTCCCTCCCTCACACACTCTGTACCTACATGTCCTGATGGATGCTGCCAAACACCTCATTAAAAAAAAAATCCAAAACCCATGCTGCTACCACCAATAAAAAATGAATTCACTGGGAAAAATCTGARTCAGAGAAGGGAATAAAGCTGGAACTGCTGGGATTCCCAAAGGAGCTCACAGARCAGTCCTGGAGGGAGTCAGGGCTGCACAGACTTTTTGCCACTGACATGAACAGCAAATCTTTCATTTCTCAGCACAGCCAGCAATGAGCAGACAGGGCAGAGCATCCACATCCAGGTGAGGCAGGGCCAGGAACACCCAGGCAAAGCTTTGTCCCTGTCAATAATGCACTGAACTGCTGCTGTCCACCCTCAGCAGCTCCTCCAGAGCCACCATCACCATTCTAGGGWAGAAAAACCAACTCATTTCAAAGTTAAGCCTGGATTTAAGCAAGTCTCTGCCACAGCTTATCCCAAAGCAATCCATATTAAAGGAAATSTGCCAGCCTTGCCCTACAGGAGCTCCTGATCAGCAAAACCTGGGCTGCAGCAAACAAGGTGGGTGAGCTGCTGTCCCTGCCCTCCCACACACACTGTGCATGAGGAGCAGCTCTGGGAATGCTGACTGCATCTGCTGCACTGCTGGCATGAGTGAAGGGCAGCAGAGCTGGGCTCCACAACCTGCCTGACCCACCTGTGCTACCAGTGATGCCTTCAGTTCTAGCTTTTATGGTTTTCAGATTCTGTGCTGCCTCTGTGTAGTTCTGAGCCTCACATTCAGTGTCACTGAGCTCTGCACAGGGAGACAAAACAAATTCTTTCCCTGCTGGAGACCAAGGACACTGAGTCAGCCCCAAAAGCACAAACAAGGATGGACTGAAGGGAGAAATAAGAAGGATGAGACCTCACAGCCTGAAGCTGGAATTGGACAATTAAACCCCAATATGCAAATGGACCAACACTCACAAAAGTGTAAGACCTCATGACCAGGGGTCCATTTTGTGACCATCCGGAGTCTATCTTGGGTGTACCCTGGTCAGGCTCTTATCCTGCCCAAGGTGTGTCCTAGAACCTTTCAATAAATATCTCCTTTATTCTCTGGCTCTGTCCAGTCTCTGTTCCAGCTCAGCCTGCCCAAGGCATCAGCAGCAGTGACACGGCCTCGCTCCCACCTCACCCAGAACCCCCAGGCCAAACATTCCCTCTCTCCTCAGCCTCTCACAGACTGCAGGGAATTCACCTTCTCTTCCATCATCTCTTCCATCTTTGAGATCATTTCTCATCATCATGGTATCTGTATTTTGCAAAWAATATTGATAAGCTTCATGCACCTTTGCTACAAAGACTCTGTCAGATCTGATCTGCTCACTGGGCTTTTATCACCACAGCTTCTGATCCTGGTGTCTCTCCTCRTGTCCTTTGGTACATCCCTTACAGCAGCTCAACATCCAAAATCATGGCAGGGAATGAGTCTGCYTGAAATTTATGACCTCTTCCCCCTTGTTGTAAAGTGATCCCCTGTCTGCTGGTCTGACAGGTGAACCTGCAATTTATTGTGGAGGCCTGTGCCTCCTATAAATAACACACAGAGCACCAGGCACTCTGTGGAGATCAGTGCTTGCATCATCTCTTCACTCATTCAGAACGTGCTGTCCTAAAAATCCTGGATTTCTACYCCTTTCTCACAAATTCTTATGTGTTGATCTCATATTTATTTCATTTATGGGCTTTCTGAATGAACCTGTGATTAAAGCACATGCACACCTCATTAGCATAATGAGATTTTTTTCTACAAGCATGTAATGAAAACGAAACAAATTCATCCTGTCATTTTACAGATGTGGAACTGCAGAACAGAGAGGATATACAACTGGCTTAAGGCCACCCTGCAGATCTTTATCACAATCCAAATCTTTTACCAAGTTAAAATCAACTGCTTTTAACTTCGTGAGTGGGTTTTTCCTAACAAAACTCCATGATATTCCTAGAACTACTYCCAGATCAAAACTATGCAATAACAGAATCCAACACTGAAAAACAAAGAGAACTGGGGTTGTTTGAATTATTTTTTTTTATCCATAAGACCTGTTCCATCCTCCAGTGGACAAGACAGGCTAAGTTTTGAATCAGACACTTCAGTCTGGCAGAAGCAGGGAGTGAAAAAGCCCCACTAGATTTGTATTTACTGAAGTGTCTGATTTAACATTGCCCTGTTCTTTTCAGGAAAAAGGCACTGAACATTTTTGTTTCTAGACAGCATCAACTGTCAGACTAGCTTTTCTATGCAGCATTTTCATTTCAAGGCTCTTCAGTTTGTAATTAGCTGTGTCAGAAGAGAGGAGCACAAAAGCTGGTGACAGGAGACATTGGGSCAGCAGGTTCCCAGTGTCCCACAGGACATTTCCACAGCCTGCCCTCCTCCAGCTGCACAGAGGCACTGGGGATGTTCCACAGGACCTGCTCAAATGAGCTTCCACCAGACTTTTCAGAGAGTTCCASTTCTGTCTCCAGCAGTTCTGCACTCTCAGGGTTCCCTATGGCTACAGGAATGGTATTTATGTAGATTAAACCCACATCACACACGTGGCCTTCTGACAAAGAATGGTGCCTAGAAAAAATAATTAGGGTTTAAGATGATTTTAAGCAAGGGATGAGCTCATATCTAGTAAACTTCTAAACTATTCCTGGGTACAGCATTTGTATTAAAATAATGAACAGTGATGAGAGGAAGGACTGCAGGAAAGGCTGACCATGCTTAGATTCCTTTTTTCATCTCCACCCTTCAAMCATTTTTATTAGATTTCTTTCCTGCACGTGGCAGGCTGACAGTGGGGCTGGCTCTCCTCTCCCCCTCCCATCCATCATGTAATCCAAGCCCATCCTGAAGCTCTGATGCTGTCTGTCCCATGCCAGCTGCAGCATCTCCACGAGGAGCAGCATCCATCAGGGACTGTGCCAGCTGGCACCTCTCCCTCCCCTCTGCTTTCCTTCCCTGTGCAGGAGAAACCATTCCCTGCCTTCTGGGGCCAGCACTGGACCCACACTGTTCCTCCTAATGAATGCAACCTGTTCTAAGCAATGTGAAGCTTATTTGTGAGTGTGGAGCTGCACTCAATTGCCTGACATTTCACATTTCTCACCATAAATCTGGGTAACACTTTATTTTAATTACTGGGACATTTTCTAACTTTTATTGTTTCTGGCAAACACAGGCAAAATGAGCTCATTCATTATATAAGGTATGTGAGCTATTTCTTCAGGGGAAATTGTGCTCTATATTACCCTTGCTATGCAAAAGATGCCATTCACCTCCCTTGTGTCATGTCATTAAGTGTCACACAGACTGAGAAGGATTAACTCATCTTTTCCTGAGTGACAGAGACCTTAAAGGTTCATATCTCCATCCATCCATCCATCCACTCATCCATCCATCCACTCATCCATCCACTCATCCATCCATCCATCCATCCATCCATCCATCCATCCATCCATCCATCCATCCATCCACCCATCCATCCTTCTGCATTTCTAACACACCCATAAATTGTCAGCAACTTTGTCACATCTCCACCCCAAAGCTGGTGAAGGCACCACCTCGATGTGATACAGAGGAAAGTCCAAAATGCAAATTTCAGACCCTGGTTTGATTTTTCTGAGGTAATTTTGCCCTACAGGCATTACAAAGGAGACAAACTGGTGAGGACTGGGCACCTGAGCCTGCACTCAGGGCCCTGGGGAGACACAAAGGATTTTATAAATGTCCTGAAGCCTTCGTGTAAAAATCCCTTTTTATTTCCAACCCCCCCTCAGCAAAGTTCTGTAACTTCACTAAGATGAACAGGACTGGAGACCAGAGAGCTTGGACTCCTCCAGCTCTCCAAGGTCACATCAGAAGACCTGCAGAAAAGAACACTCAGCATCTCTGGGCCYCATTTGTCCCACAGCAATCAGTGCCAAATTTCAAAGGGAGTCCAAACAAAGATTAAGTTTAGACTCTCTTATCTCCATAATGATAATTAGGGGCCAAGACTCAGTAGGTGCTGAGCACTCTGMAGGCAACAGAACATCCCCCTTGTACACCCAGCCCAAACTTCTCAATTGCTGAATTCAGGCTGGACTGGAGAAATCATAAATCAGGCCACTCCTCTGGACAATTGTTTGAGCTCTAGAACTGGACTCCTGCTCTTGGCCTGCAGCAATGCCTCTCCCCTTGTCTGTGCATTATATCCCTCCTCAGACTGTACCTTCCTTGTTCCTACTGAGCCTGAGATGATGGAATTGGCCATTTGCCCAGGTGAAGGGGGAAAAAAAAGGTAGTTACTGTAATGGAAGGGCTTTCTGATTCTTCTGACTGCAGAGTGAAAATCCCAGGCAGATAGCACAGAGCCTGTTTCATGACTCACACTCTGCTTTTTCACCAGGGAAAAATTTCAGGCCTGCACTCAGTTAAAAGATGGAAATTTTTATAAAACTTCCATTGTGGTGCGTTACCATCTGTTCAGAAATTAACAAAAACAAAATCAAAGTAAGCAAACGGGTTGATTTTCTTTCTTTCTTTTTCTTGTAGTAAGAGCTTTCTGTTCTGTAGATAAGAGTGAATCTCCAAGGGGAACTGTGAGCACACAGAGTTCAGGACAAGAAAATAGAGACTGCAGTGTAATTGTCTGCTGGCTTTGCGCAAATGCACGTCCTGCAAAGTAAACTGTTCTCTCAGTGATGGCCATTTCCTCCTGCAGGCACCAGSAGTGTTCCTGTCAGGCAGGCAGGCACAGGATTCTTGTGTCTGCAAGCATTTGCATGTGCTCAGCCCCAGAAACTCCTCAGAGCTGAACAGCATCCAAGGGCTTCTGATGAGATGACTTTTCTGACAAAGTGTTCCCTCTCCTGGGAACCAGGCCACTGAGGATTTGGAAGAGATGTGGATAATAACACAACATTTCAAGTTTTCATTGAAGAAAAAAAAAATAAAGGAATTGCAGACAGCAAGATTTGCTTCATTCTTTCTAATGCTTCCTAAGAATATATAACTTTTTCCACCTGGTTTTGAGCAAGAACGTAAATTTCTTTTTTTCTTTTCAGAGTTGAATTCTTGGAACTCATACCATTTTCACTTGGCTATTTTTACCCGCCCTGCTCCTTCCTGTATCCATGGAGTTTCATCAAAACATTGAATTCCAGCCTCTAATGACATAACCTTCCCCTTTCCTTCCTGTTCTCATGTCACCTCTCATTTTCTCACCAGCTCCAAAGCCTTCTCTGATTTCTAGACTTTTTCTACTTTAGRCTTCTCATTTTCTTTGTGTACTTTGCATCAGCACTGTCCTCTATAGAGTGGAATATTAAAAAGTCACAAACTGTTRAATAAACAAGGAAACAAAGCAGCCCTCCAGCTGCCTCAGTGAGGAGAACACCTCTTCTTCCTTACTCTAAGGAAAAATCTGATTTCAAGCACACAGCTTTRTCTTGTATCAGTATCAAACTGGAATGATTTGACTCCAATCACTCTCTGGGTGTCTTATCTGCAGGGCTGGGGATAAATCAGCTGCAGGACAGCTCAAGTGAAATGAAGAGAATGATTGTCATGTGAAGCTGAGACAAAGGGACCCTGACACACAGCCAACAACTTCACTGCCTGTATTTACCCATTAAATGTGAGATAAAAGTGCCATTCAATGGATGGCTCGAGTTACTTCATGGATTAGCACTGCAAAATACCTGTCATAGTCTGGCTCTGTCCACATGGATCCTACACTTGTGTATTCCTGCACCACACTGAGCCCCAGTGCTGTGTGAGCTTGGAGGGAAACGCAGGAACAGCAATCTGGCATGAACATTCCTTGTCTCAGGAAAAAAAAAAAATCCAACTGCAAATGGAATTCATTTGCTGATTTGCAGGAACAATGAAGTCAAGCAACAGAACTTAGCAAACCATATTAAAAAGCATCTTCACAAGTATTTTTGCAGGCAACAGAGGTGTTTATGAACCAAAAAAAGAGGTGTAGAAGTTACAATTGCTSCAGGGCAAATTTTAACTGGTTTCCCCTCCTTATTAGATTTCTCATTCATAAAAAATTGCTGGCTGACTTAGCAGTCACTGCACCATGTGGGATTTTAGGTGTTCCTAACCATCTGCATACATTTTTTTCCATTTGTCTAACTAATTTTCCATCTTCAGTTTATTTGTCTTAATTTTATCTCCCTGTCTACATAATTAGAGTTATCTGGAACATCAAGATAAGCCTTTGTCCCAGCAGGGGGATGGACAGYCTATTTGCTATCAGAAGTAAAGAACATAAGCTCTAAGCTATTCCAAACCCCACTGCCATTCTCTGCTGGCAATAAATAAAGTTCTTTATGCTACAAATCATGTTTGATCCTGACAGATTTTCCTGATCTGGAGCCTGGAAGATCAKAGTCCTTCCAAAGGGTGTCACTGAAGTTCCCAGCCAGGTTTGCTCTCAGAACACAACATTCTCAAATCCAGAGGAACAGCCCCAAATGAATCAGTCTGAGCTCCACACTGACAATCTGCCAGGAATTGAAAGTCTCTGTGTAAAACTGAATCCTGAAATGTGTCAGGTGCCCAGAATTTCCATCAAATTCAGTGGCTGAGCCATTGAGTGGCATTCAAGGATTAGAACATGAACTTGTGCAGAGTTACACCTATCCATAACTTCCCTATGGGAATGCCATGCTGGAAGATTACAAGACTAAGTCAGCAATTTCTCAGTCCCACAGTCTTATCTCCTGGTGCCCAGCTAAAGTCTTTTATCAACAGAAAACAGCTGGAGAGCTTTATACAAAAAGTTATGATCCTGCAAGATTCAGAACATTACTTGCACGATAAGCTGAGAAATGAGGTTTGAAGTCTTTCCTGTGTTTAAGCCTAAAAAGAAAAGCTTAGYAAGATTCAGAAATGCCAAGTTCAGTCCTCCTTACACACAGAAAATTAAGTCTGCTTGGATCCATGCAGATTATTCTGGGCTAGCCTACAGAAGCTCCATGGGGAACACATCCAGGTTARAGAAACATGCAAATGAGAGGTGTGTGACACAGATTTGTGCTGCCTTTCATTTTTGCTCATGCCTAGAAGAGCTCCATGACTAATGATATCAATAATGTTTCTTTTAGATGTTCAGTCTTACCCACACTGGAGYTGTGTATGTTTAGAATTCACCTGAAGTTTATCCATATTTCATCTTTCTCATCTCCTCCTTCTCTGCTTACTCTACACGGATCAGGGACATTTTGATCAGTCACAAAGACACGTGGAATGATGGATTTGTGAAAGTTCAGAACTGAACCCCTGCTTCTTCCCCAGGCTGGAAAGGCCATTTTCAGCAAGTCAAACCACCATGACTTCCTTTAGTRGAGCTGTACATGAGCTGTACCCAGAGCAGTGTGTTACAAGAGGAAACAGTGGAGTGGGTCATGTTTAGCACCAGGAACAAGACAATTTTGTCATGACCTACTGTGTTACCTATCAAAACCAAGTTTTCATGCCATGTTTTCATTCCTTTTCATCACAAGGAGATCCTGCCTTAAATTGCCTCTGTGAAGAGAGATTCTTCTCCCTCAGCAGGAAAAACAAKGGGGTCCTTAAAAGGGCTGCTTAGAAAAACTCAGCAAGTTCACAGAGATGCTTTGTCATTTCTGCCCATTGCCCAATTATCTTCCTTATATAATTGATTAATAAAGTSCATGAAATTTCTCTGGAGATAGGCCAGGCCACAGATCCTGTTCTCATTTTATTTTAGTTCTAGGAAAAGCAAGCAAGAAAAGATTGCTTCTAAAAAGCTTCAGCTACCATTGCTGACACTTGGTTCCCACAGAYATCTGTCAATAATKGGATGTCCARGAGGTTGTTCCYGGTGTCCAGGAGGTTGTTCCTGGTGTCCAGGTCTGTTCCTGGTGTCCAGAAGTGGGTCAGGAGCTGAGCTCTGTGCACTGGTCTCAGCCACCTGAGGGAATGCCCATCCAGATTTATTTTTAATGGCTTTTGCTGCCACAGTGTTTAAACAAATAGGAGTAGGCASTGTTTGTGCAATTTCAAAATCTTACTTGAAAGCATTTCATGTGCACCCCAAGCACTTCCTTCCACCTCCATCTTACCCTTCCTTTCCAGTGCTTTACACTGGAATTCTGGCCTCCAAAGCCATCAGAAGTGCCCCTGAATCTGTCTRAACAAAATACATGGGCAGTTAATCTAAAGCAGAGCATTCCCATCTGCTGGATCTCCCCAGGGCTGACATTTGGTAATGACCAWCACCTCCTAAGGGCAGACTGCACCTCCAAGTGAAGGCAGTGCCAAGCATATTGTGATTTTCATTTGCAAGATTTGACTTGGAAAGATCTGGTGACAATTCCTGAGTGGAAGTTAGCAGGCAGTTGGAATCACTGTTAGCCTGCCAGGAGGAGGGGGGCAGGGAGGGAAATAAACCYAAATTAGCTGTGGTTTGTGAGCAAGGGAGGTCAGCTCTGAAAAAAATAACATGGTCCCAGTGGGGTAAACAGTACAGCAGATAAATCAGTAAGTGGGCCAGTCATGAAATACAGATCCTGCACATATTTCACAGCCATGGAAGGGGAGCTAAGGAGAAAAACAACAGGCTGGTTGGGCACCACATACTCACAGGGAATGTAGAGTCTCTGGAAAGTGGCACAGGGGTGCTGCTCAGCTAACTCCAAGGGATTGCCAAACTGCACACAGAACAGCCAACCACACTCAGGGTTTGTGTCTTCAGTGCTTGAGCACCAAGAACCCAAACCTCAGCAGAGGCTCTGTGCCTGATGCTCTGTAGTAAGCCAAAGGTTGCCTCCTTTATCTCCCAAAGTTCAATTATGTACTCACTTAAACCCATGCTAATTGTCTTCACTGACATTTGAATGTTTAAGATGGTGTTTCACAGACACTGGATTTGGATAGCAAGTTACACTCTTTGAAAAGCATCAAGATTTGCCTCAGATGATTCTTAGTGCTCCCACGTATCACTCACTAGAAATGTGAAGWGCAGAGAGAAATCCAGCAGGTCAATATGATCAGTAAGATTCTGAAATTTTTCTTCAAAAACAGAACCTTGAAAACATCATACACCCAAGCACATAAAGGAATCGTTTTTATGTACTTTTCATCACACTACAAGATTCAAAGACTCTTTCCTTCTTGATTTTCTTCACGAAAAATGAGTCACAGAACAGATAAAAACTAGCACATTTTCATAATGAAGAGCTGCTCTGACCTCTAGTTTATATTAATTGATGCAGAGAAAGAAGAGGAAAATTTCCAAAAAAACATAAGATAGTAACTGTTCAGTGTAAGTAAGGAATCAGTTGAACATTTAAAAAAAAACAAGATGAGTTTAGGACATGGGCATACAACCTGTTGTGAATGGGATCATACAATCAACACAAACCACCCATTTTCCCCTGTATTGCAGACCCTGAGCACAGGTCTGTGCTACCAACCCTCAAGGTCTGAGCTGTTCTAGGGGTGTGTTTCATGCCACAGGCCCCAGCACATGAGCACAGCATGGAGTGCCCCAGCAGACCAGGATGGCTGAGCACAAAATGCCCAATGTGGGAATGGGCTGTGGCTCACAGCACCAAAACCTGCACAAGGTCAGTGGTGTGTCCATGCACCACAAAGCTCCAGAGCCCAGGGAGCTCCCCCTGAGCTGGAGAGTGCCAGCACTCCCACCTCTGTCTGTACCTCTTGCAGGAGTTTGCAGTTTGGAAGCCACTCTGCTCAGTGGCCATTTCCTGTTGACAGGAGTAGTCAGGAGAGGGGAAACATCTGTAGGTGTTGCTGGAACTTAAAGGCTTTCCCTGCACAGCCTGGAAAGATGGAACTGCTTCCCAAGTGCCTTAACTCAGGGGAAACCTGTGGTGCCAAGCTCACTGCAGGACAAGGTCTGAGCTGCCACAGACATCCTACAACATTCCACAAAATCATTAAAGAAGTATTGGAAACAGGAAAAGCACCAATTCACTGAAAGAACAGGGAAGTGGGCTCTGAGAAGGAAAGGCAAGTTGGACTATTGCCACTGCCAGTGCTGAGGTTATTTAGCACCTCAGTAAAGAAGTACCTGTGGAATATCATGTGCAACCTCCACCCAAGGACTCCAACAAATCCTCCACAGGGTTTCTTACAAAAGTTACACTGACAAACTGAGGCAAGAGAAAGGAATGAAGCAATTCTCTAAAAAACAGAGGAGGTCTGGAGAGAAGCARAGATTTCCTGTGCTTTTAACCAGTCATGAGGGCTCTGCCTCATCAAGCCCACGCAGGTGATGGAAACTCATCAGAACCAAGGATCATTATGCAAGAGAGAGGATACAGGGCTGCCACGACACCTCACTCAAGCCACAGCTCAGAACAGGAAGTTTCAGTCAGACTTTCAATTCCCACACCAGGCTAAATCAATCTAAATCAAATACATTTAAAAGAAAAAGCCTTGAATGGAAAAAAACAGTCTTTTTATGCCACCCACTACCAGAAAGATTATTGTTCTTGCTTCAAAACTATTTCTGATTTGAAAGCTGCTTGAATTTAGAAATCCAGGGATTGGATTATTTTTTCTGTGTTTGAATTTCTACACAGGAAAACTGAGTAATTTGTTACAGTTAGCTAAGCCAAAAAAAAAAAATAAAAAGAGAGGAGGTGAGGAAGATGGCCACTGCTGGATTAGAACTAATTTATGCTGATAGAATGACACTGTCAAAAATCCCATGGGAAGAAGCATTTYTTAAAGTCTTTAATCAGGCCTTTTTTTTTTTTATTTTTTTTTCCTTTTTCATTCCATTCTCAAAAGTTTACTCCTCTGATCCATAACAATTTTGGGAGCAAGCCTTTGTTTCTTGACACCAAATGCTGTTGGTGTTATTTTCAGCACTGGAATTGCTGCAACTGATCCCATGCAGTGCCCACTATCCTCTCCCTGACACTGGCCACAAAAAGCTGCTTCACACAAAACTTTAAGACACTTCAAGAGGTACCAATCTAAAAAAAAGAAGTCTGTATTTCACCAGCAAGAGTTAAAAGGGTTCTCTTGTTCCCTCTCTGCTGTATTTTGTTTTAAAGATCATCACTGTAATAAATCCGGGGGGGGTTTGCTCCATACAAATACCCCATCATTCCTGAATCCTTCCCCACTCTCAGCTGCACAGGCAGCAGTACACAGTTAAAAATATAGATATAAATATATGTATTTATGCTTCACAGTACATGTTACAAGCTCCAGTCTGTGCCTCCACACAGAAAGGAGCTGCAGCAGGGTCTGCCTCTGCTCTCTCCCTTTCCCTGTGCATTTGTTGCCAGTGAAGGATATCAGACATGACAGCCCTGGAGTCTGCAGTCCTTTGTCTCCACAAAAGGTCCAGTTCTGACAGCAGGAGGCTGGGGCTTCACTGGACACTGTCTCAGCAGTATACTTCAATCCACAATGCCTTGAGAAACTTCCAGGAACCACCAGCAAAAGTCAGGAATGAGCAATATTGAGGCTAAATAACCAGTCAAGGTTCTGTCTTTCTGAGAGCTCTTTCTGAGAACTACCAAGGAAACCAATTAAGATCAGTCGTGTTCGTCATTTAGGCCAGAGCACATCRGGGACCATGTCCCTGGTTATTTATGGGCCACTTGAAAATAACCCTATGGAAAACAAGCAGGGAGTTGCTACTGGCACGGACTGGATTTGAAATGCAATCAAAGTTTCTGGTTTCCTTAGCAGAGAGTCCGTGAGCAAAGCACAGCAGCCCCCCCCTGAGAGAGAGCAGGCTCACACAGCTGGGGGAGGGAAAGGGTTACCCAGGGCACCATAAATGTCACCAAAATATGCTGGGCACTCTGCTCCCCAGAGGGATTTTATTAGGATTTTCCACTAGCAGCAATGCCACAAGTACCCAGGAGTCAGAAAAAGGAATGGAAGCAGTTGTGAAATTGTCCCGTCTACTTTTACCATCCACATGGAAAAACACACAAAARCACTGACCATACACTGGGAAAAAAACCCACATGATGCCCTTAAACTTCTTTTTTCCCCAGTTTTTATGGAGATAGAGAACATCCTGAATGTCTAAACTCTCCAGAAGCACTGTCCCTTTAAAGTAGGAATGTGACTTTTCTTTACCCACAAGAAAAAGTGCAGTTTCCCAGGTTCTTACTGGAAACATTTCTTGGGAAAATATTCATTTCCAAAGTGTTGTTTTTACACTTTKGGTTCACTGGTTGTCTGAATCTTGTAATGCTTTAATAGTGTTTTTACTCCATGAATGTTTGTAATAACTCAATCCATCCTATTTCCTACAGTATCTCCTTTTAAGGATAATTATATCAATATGCTTCTTACATTTTGTAATCCAAAATACTTATTTTTTTCTAGATTTTTTTTCTCAGTTGGGTGACTCAAAACAAGACTTTATGGTATGCTCCTAGTCACCATGATTTCTGGAAAAGCTGCTGCACCATAAAATTCAATTAATAACCAAAAAAACCATTAGAAACATGGATAATTATAGTATTTTGAAAGATCTCACAGCTTTTCTTCCTAATAAGAGAGTTCAAGGTTAGCTGCAATCTGCTGCATTTTCCAAGACAAAAATCTCATGCATTTCTCTTGTGTTCACCTGCCCCAAGAAACTTTGCTTTGGTTTTTGGTGGGTTTTTTTTTCTCAAAAAAAGCAGCAAGTTTTGTAACAGGCTAAAAGATACTAAGACCATAATTAAATTCTCTTACATATAGCCTTGAGTAAGGGCCCCAAGCATATCTATTTACAACAGGAAATATCCAAGAACCTAAGCAGATTTAATAGGCTTACACAAGTCTTTTTCTAAAGCTACTTGTGGCCTTCTGCAGAGGACATTGCTCAACTCAATTCTTCCCAAACTTCTGGGCTATTTTGCCACAGTCAAGCCTCAAAAGCTTTTCACTTTGGAATTTAGGAATTGCCATGCTTTATGGTTCCACAGCCTGGTTTGGGCACTGTGAGTTTATCACTCCAGGGTTTGGCTCTCCCTGGCTCCATTCAGTCTCCTCTGCTGCCTTTTCTGATGCTCCACTTCGAATATAAACCAGCAATGGACAATTCTGCAAATTATTAAATTTAATGRCAGTGATATCTGATCTTGTCAAACAAGATCAGGTGTTCCTGGTGTCAGGAACAGCCCTGGTGCTGGTGCTGGTGCTGAACTGGGGGTGCTGCAGAGCTGAAGTGGCTCAGAGCTGCCTGGAAGGCTCAGGGCCAGGACAGGTCTCTCAGAGCAAAGATCACACTCCATTGTACTTTTCTGCCCCCACACCAAATTAAAAGACAGCGTTGCAGCCTAACTCAAAACATCTGGCTTGAAGGCAGTAGGAGCTTTTACTGCTTCTCAGACTCCAGACACAGTCTCAGACTGAATTTTGGTAGCCTGGAAGCCACTGTTCCCTCAAAGGTCCTCTGCTTGATTGAGGGAAGGGCTGAAGCTATTTCTATAGCTGTTCATAAAGGAAACAAGAAGATCCCTTGATAAGATGTTATCTTCTTTCCTTCCTCTCACTGCATTCTCTGTTCAACAGGGGAATTTCAGTTTTGTGTTCCCTGTCCCATGCAGCAATCAGAGGCTCTAAAGGGGACCTCTGGCACTCCAGATCAAACTGTTACCCTCTAAATCTCTTTTCTCTGGAACATTAGAGATACTTCTCTAACACATCCAATATGTAACCGACGAAAATTGTTACCAGAATGTTTCAATCTCATGAGTTACAGAAAGAAGCCAACTGACAGCACTTGACAACACGGAGCAGGGTGCCAGAATGCAAACCAATAAAGTTCCTTCTTCTTCAAAGTGACAAAATGCTTATTTTAAGCATACTGAGACAATAAAGTGCTGATTAACAGGCAGCATGTTCTTCAATGAAACGTATGAGTGTGTAGCCTTGTGCTAAATACAGAAGATGCTGAAGGTATGTGATGATGAGTGTGAGAACAGCTCCCCGTCAACATATTGAAATTTAGCTTTAAACCAACTCMCTAACAGAGTGTTTGCAGCTACAGGGAGGACTGACCCAGGGTCAGGGACAATTTTTGTGAACTCAATAAGCATAAATGCACRTGTAAGGTTTATTTCTCAACAGCTTAGAGCTGTCTCAGACACATCCATGTCTTTGCTGGTACAAAGGGGTGTATTGACTCTCCAGGGATTGCCAGGGAGGGATTACTTGAGCCTGAGCTAGAAACTACAATACTTTCTCTGTAGGTAGCCTAATCACACGTTAACACCATGTTCTGCAGAAATTAATAGAGATAAGGCTGAAAATAATACTCACCCACGGAGTCTAAAAATAAGCAGTGAAATTTCCCCTCCTCGTTTCTTTTCCCTTTGTGTTTCCCCTCAGGTGATGACACCATTCTCCTCTCCAGCTCTCCTGAAAGGCATCGTGAGCATCATGGTTAYAGACTGTTCTGGGGAACAGTTCCTTCATGTGGGGTCACAGTTTGGGGATGTACTGCATGAGGCAAATCCAAATCTTCCTAGACCAGAACAAGCARCAGAAGGAACTGGTTTAACTCGGTCTCCAAGAATCAGATACCTAGAAACATCTTTGAATATGTATAAATTAGGTGGGAAGCCTAGTCACAAGAGATGAACTAATTACAGTAAATGGGGTGTTTTCAGCTGCACTACCATGAAGAAAYACACTCCTTCAGAGTATTTTTGGTGTGACAGACTCTGTTTAGTTTTAGTCCTGACTTTCAAACACAAGCCAATTAAAACACCAAAAGCTTATTGAGTATTGATTGCTTTAGACCATGCAATTTAATGCAGCCTTGATTCATGTAAACACAGGAATTTTGRGAGCACAACATCCTTTAAATCAGTAAAAGGACAGTAATTTATCAGGAGCACTGCACAAAGTACTTGCAGTTCCACCAGGCAGWCACACTTCCCAACAAAAGGACAGATGGAGAGGAAGCCAAATRATACTACCCAAAAATAGGAGTAACAACAGTAGCTTTGGGGCAGTTTGGTATGCACCTCTGTAGCACTGACATGTCCTCATGCATACACTTAACAAGCTAATTCATTCTCAAAAAAACTGCTTATGAGACAAGTAAAAAAAGTTTCCATCTCCCAGATGAAAACAGTGAGGTCAGTAGGTGTGAATACAGATGGAGCTGGCTCTAGAAGTGGCATGAAAAAAAATGAGTTCCAAGGATTACACACCAGACTTGCAAATTTTGTGGTATCGAATTGAGAGAATCTGGAGAAGGGAAGGSAGGAGAATCAGTTTTTGATGACACATTGTGTCTGCCTGCATGCAGTCCCTGCCATAAGGTGTCCCCAGCCAGGGTGACTGCAGCAGGGAGCCCTGGGGTGATTCCCTGCACACCACAGCCACGGTGTCCTGCTGCCAGATGCATACTGCATTACATTCTTCTAGTCCTGAAGGAAAACCACGTTGAATTCAGTAATATATAGTATTCCTGTTAATGTGAGGCAGGAGCCTGGCAACAGGCCACTCACAGAGCCCAGCAATGGAAAAAGCAGAGAGAGCTCAGCCCCACAATGTGAAGCAGACAGACCTATTGTGAGCTGTCTCCATCCTCGGGGCTGGATGCTCCAGGCTGATTTATGAGCACAATATTTACAACTAACACACATGAAATGCATTAYGAGGAGAAATAAATCTCCTAGCATGCACGGAGAGCAGCTAAGATAAAAGAATGCATATGGTAAACTAGGTGACTGTTTGTCATTAAGTGTGGTACTGAAGCCAGAGCACGTCTTGGGGCAGGGCAGGCTCAGCATTTGCACTGGGGTTTATCAATACTCTGGAAAACACGAGCCATTAAGGCAGAGACTTTCAGAAAGATGTCCCAGCTTTTTATTTCTTTCTAGTGAACTCAAAGCTGATGAAAGGCACTGTGCTGGAAGCCCTTGGGAGTAAAACAGGGCTTGAAAGGAAGATCAGTCTTATGCCTATGCAAAGACCCAGGGAACAGGCCAGAGTTCAGTTCCCAGGTCTTGTGTTATCACAGGCAATATCCCTAATTTTTGTGCACCCCTGTTCCCTCTCATAAACAGGTACCAGTACGAAATTAGGTAAGAAAGAGTTACTTTAAGGCAGAGGGCACATCATAATTAAGTATTCTGACTTACTGCACCACACTACAGGCAGCAGAAATTCCCCAAATTAATTCCTAAATTAAATCATCACTGAACAGGTAAACATTTCAGAAAAACAACCATCCCTTACTAAATAATGGGACCAGCAAATGAGGATGTCAATTCTAGTTTCCCTGCAATTGCAAAACCCAAACCCCACTCCCAGAAACACTGACAACAATTCCCTGCTGATCCCTGCTGTCCTTTGAACCCTGCAGCAAGCAGGCTCCTCCAAATCTCATTTATTGGAGAGGGAATAAGAGGCAGCTCTCACTTAAATGCATCTATATTTGACATTTCTGCCTACAAAGCTGCACTGCTCATGGATTGTATCTCAACATGCCCARCCAACCCAATTAGGCCCAAGCAGCTTCTTGGAAGGACCTGGATTCATCTCTTCCTTTGATACTGAGGTTTGATGGTGCCAATGTTTTTGCAGCTCTTTGTGATGTTGCCTCTTGCCTGGTGGGATGTGGCTTTAAGTTAAACAACTCATTTTCTGCAGGGTACAGCACAGTCATGGAGAGCTGTGAGGCTGCTGCTTTTCCTCAGAGTGCTCTGATAAAACATCTGATTCCAGTATGGSAGGACAGACTCATAAAAACAGGCTAATGATGGAAGCAGACTGTGGTACAAACCAGAGCAAGCACTTCAGCTAACTGAACATGTTTCCTGTCCTCAGCCAGCACCACAACATCTTGGTTTAGCTACCACACATCTCCCTCAGAGCACTTCCCACTGATSAAAAGGGAACAACCAAACATTTCTGTGAGAGCAGGACAGTTGGATTGAAGGAACAGCAAAGTGAGTTTGGGAAGCAGGAGAGGTTGTGTTGGGGAAAATCCTGCACAATCAGTCCAATTCCAAAGTSACTCATGAAAGGAGCAGTAGCATGAAGTTCCCCTTTGTTGCCAGCAGTTTGGGGATGTGGCAGGAAGGCAGCAGCTTTCTTTAGCTGGAGTTGGCTGAATGGGTTTGAGTGACAGAGGCAGGCACAGCCCTGCTCAGCACCTCTGCCTGGGGGTGTCACAGCAAGGGCACACAGACCTCTCACACTGACAGCCTCTCCATGGAGTTTCAGTTCAGTGGGTATTACAACAATGTAAATAAACCTAACTCAGCCCATGGCTGATACAATTCAATAAATGACACCTGGAAAAAAAAAGAAACTAAAGGTCTCCTGGATTTTACTRTCAGGATTCTAAATTAATCCCATTTTATATTTCTTTTATCAAAGCATTAATGGCAATGGGAGGATGAATATGAAAATCCACCCTCCTCAGTGAAAAGATTTATATTTGCCTCCAMAGCTTTGATTATTCCTTCAGACTTACCCTGTTTCCTTTCTAAAACACTAGTCAGGCCTTAAAAATTTGCAACACTAACCAAACCTACTACCCACATTTGTTGAAGCAATACATACATACTCATCTGTTGAATAACGTTCTATTTCATGTTGATTTTATACACTATTGTAGTTATGGATAAAATCACACCACATGAACTAGTAGGGTAATTTTGTCCCACTGTGTTGTGGTTTCATGCCCATAAACAAGTGATTTATGGATTTTTTTTTTTTGGTGGAGTTCCTTAGTATGTTGGTTTCAAATGAAGGAATGATACACAGCAAAGAAGAGGAACTCAGACTTCTAATGGGTATAATTTGTGAGATGCACTTAGAATTAAATAAAAACCAAAAAAAATTAACTGAAAAAAAACCAAGCAACCTCAAGCCATATTTCATCCTAAACTCAAAGTCTAAATCCTTTAAAGTATGGGGAGATGATACAACTCCCTCAGCAGAATTCTGGGCTGGGCCACAGAACCCAGGGCTCCGTGCCATCAAACCTAATCTTTGTTTGAGATCTGACACATTCTCTCCAAGTTTTCAGTCACATTGCAAAATTCTGAGAGGATGAAAGGCAGATTCTCCTCCTCTCTTACACTAACCCCAGGGCCTAGAAACAGCAGGACTTGATTTAACCAAACACACACTGGGCCAGAAAAATGATGAGTGATACTGGGAYTTGACTGACACCAAGGAGACTTCATCTGATTCATGGTTTTCCAACGTGATCATTGCATCACCTCAGAGCCCTGAGCAGATTGTGCTGAAACGAGGAGATAACCAGAATGCCAAAAAGCATCTCCTCACTGGCCAAACTGACAGCAAACTCAGCAGAGTCTCCTCCTCCCTGGGGAACTGCACTCACCAGACAGGCAGCAACCYCCCAGCCCCAAACAGGCAACTTCTTCCTGATGCCCTCCTCTGTAAAGCAACTCTCTGCAGAGCTGCCACCAACAAAAAGGCCTCCAGATCTTCCTTCTTACTCAACTCAACTCCTCTCCACTGCATCTCTCATCCAAAAAATTTACTGTACCACAGAAAGCCTGGACCAARCTAAATCTGCTGGCTCCCAAACAGGCTTCTTAAGCCTCTAGCAAATCAAGAGCAGGATATTTGTTTCTAAATCTCCAAAGGAGGATTAGGCAGGGTGACCATAATCCTAACCAGCCTCACACCTGCCACTCATTTGTACTGAAGGGGAGATGCACTTTATCATCTGGAAGTTGCTAGCAGATAAACCTCTTTGTCCAAGGTAGGATATCAAAGATTACAGTTCCCAGCTCCCTTCTTTCTTGGCTGCATAGGAAAATAAGGGTTTTTTTCTGTGAGATAAAGAGTGGATATGTTTGTTTGGTTTGGTTCTGGTGAAATCATTCTTTTTTGTCAGCATCATCTCTCAGCAACTGACTCTGATCTGAGGAAGGACTAGAGCAGTTAACTGCCTTCTGAAACTTTCTCCCATCATCTCCCTCTATTTACTGCTCCAAACAAAAAAACAAAGTCAGTGAGAGACTTTTTCACATATGTTGTCCAACCTTTGATCAAAACCCCTGCATTTTCCATGACATTTCCATGTAAGTCCCACTGCAATGACATCAGAGCTTCCCAATACYCATTTTAGCAGCAATTAAAGTGGCAATGCTCAGAGAACCATTTATCTTTATCCTGTAGGAGTTTGAGCAGTGCTGTTATTACTTTTGAGGGGGAATTGTGCAGGCTCCTTGTCAATTGGTTTAGGTTGCCTAAATGAAGCCAAATTGCTCTTGCCATCTCCAGCTGCTGCTGCTGCCTGMGTGTTCCACCTTCCCCACATTCCCTTTAATCCAGCAGCCAAGAGCAAAACAACCTYCTCTCAGTGCACCTCCTGCAAACAGGGCAGGAAAACACCACAAAAGGGGGGAAAAAAACCACACATCACTTGCAGCATTTTTACATGTAATAGTAACAGTCTCTTGGTGCCATCATCAGCCATGGCATTTCATTCACACAGAACACTTGTGGGCACATCACATATGCTTTTCCATTCAATGTATTTTTAAATGTTTCCCAGGCAACTGTTTCAATACAATATGCCTCCTTGGCAACCTGGTACCAGCAAATGCCATGCTAGTCTCCCTAGTCCTCTTTTTAGGTCTTCCCATCTTGGCACAGAAATGTCACAAGGCTGGGTTTTCCATCTCCAGCCACACAGGTGCTGATCTGTCCTTGCACTTGGAAAGGCTGAATTGAAGAGTGCCCTACCAGAGGGAGCAGGTTTCAAAGGCAGTGACTTTTTGTGGGAAAGAGAAACCCTCCTGCAACTAAAATTAAGGAGAGCCCACAAAACTGTCTCCACTCGACTGACTTTCTCTGGAGGGAGCAATGAGCCTGCCCTTCTCTAACTGAAATGCAGTTCATCTTTATTCTCCTGACTAAGCCAGTCTCACCCAGTTCTCCTCATTTTTGTGGTTCAATTGTAACACATAACATTAATGAGAAGAGTCAGACTTTCCCATTTTACCAGGGCCAGTGATTAGCACTGGTCTGAGTGGGTCAGTTTGGCTGAGTTGCTYTTTCCAGGGCTGCATTTGCTGCCACTGGGCTGTTCAGGGGACACGTTGTGACATTAGAGTGGAGCATTTCAGCTGTGGGACATTTGCTGCAGCAGCTTTCCCTGCTGCTCTGCTCTGCACATTGTGGTCTCTTTGGGGACATTGTCCTTTATTACATTTAGCAGAAYGGCCACACTCATCCTTGAGTGAAGTCACAGACTATTTGACAAGGACAAAAAATTATCAACATGTGCTCCCAAGCTAAGCACTGATTAGATAAAATAAATAAAATATAATAATATTTCAGTGGTCTAGCAAGGAACAATTTCTTCTGAACATTTTTATCTGATACAGGAGCTATCACTACAGAAGCAAAGATATTTCAGAAGGTCTAAAACTATCAGCGAGCATCAGTCGTCATTAAAAAAAAAAAAAAGTTTTAATAAAAACTGCATGTGCTTCAGCCTCAAAGTGGCACATTAAAAAAAATAATGGCTTCAGCATGCAATGACATCAGGCTCTGAGAGAAACCCAGCAGAAACTGTGGCATCTCTTCTTCATTGATTACTCCATAACAACAGCTGAAAATCACAATTTTTCCAGGCTATAAAATGCCTGGAACTCCAAATTCTACACCGGCAGCAAAAAAATCTCCTCCCTGTCTGTGAGCTGTTGTATCTGTAATAGAGACCCTGCATTACCAGGCTTTCTAATTCTTCCCAAATGCAGAAGCTCTCATTCAATGCTGCAGCTGTTGGGGAGGAAATCAGAAATAGCAGAAGGCGGATTAGTTGATAATGTACCAGTTCTTCCCCAGCAAATGCTGGCACCTGCGTTTTACACTCTCCTCTTTCCCTCAGCCCAGGAAAAAGATCACTTGCTTGGTTTGGCAGGCAATTTATAGGCTTTAGTGATTGTGGAACTGCAAAAGGATTAGAATTTGTTATAATAGCCCCTTCTTCCTGAGAGCAAAAGTTAAAACTGAGGCCCACTTTACAGCAAGAATCAGGGACCATGTAAGTAAAGATTAAGCGTGTGCAGCTTGATGAGACTCAACAGGGAAGAGATAACTACACATGCTGCCACTCCATTTACAAGGAAATCCCTGCAGATAATCTGTAGGAGCAYTCTGGCTTCCACAAGCTCAAATCCCTTGACCACTGGCTCAAATCCAGTCAAGGCTGATTATGATAAAGACTACTCTCTGCATTTCTAGGAGAACTTTTTTCCTAAGACCACTAAACATTCTAATTATTAAATTAGCAAGAACCAAAATCAAGCAAGAAGTAATAGGATTTCCATGCAGTGGAGGAAACAGAAGATAAGATCTTGTGCAAAGGGATAAGCCCAAGAACAGGTCCTATTCTACACTTTGCTTTCCTATTCTTAGTACATTATTAATTCTGGAAAGATGCAAATGAAGAATACTAAATGCCCTTAATGGACAGAGATTTCTAGTTTGAAATCTGCAGGTAGTTACAGAAGCAGACAGAGCAAGGATGAAAACATTCATGACACAGTTAGAGAGGGTATCATTAAACAGATAACACTCAAAAAAACCTTAGAATTTTCAGTTAAATCTACAAAATCCAAACCCACCTACAATCTACAGTTGCTACAGAAGCAAGGTTTTCTCCTTTTGCTTTTTACAAGCAGAAACTGCAATAATAATTTTCCCTGTTCTTTTTATTATATTCTTTCATTTGTGGCCCTTAGTGCACAGTAACCAATTTTTATGTTCCCCCATAATAAAGCTTTTGCAAATGCTGTAAGTGCTCACAGCACCACACAGCAACACCTCCAGCATGAAGAACAGGCTGCACTCCTCATGGCTGTTCTGGGAGAAGTCGTATCTAACAACATAAATCCATGGGCACCACACACCATTTAGCAGCAGAGAATTATCCWAGGAGTATCCAAGGGGTCATAAAACACAAAACATTAACCCAAACATCACAGGAATAAAAGAAACCCTGTGGCATCGCTGATCGTTAGCGTGGATACACCCAGGAGTGTGMTCGGAGCGCTTCCACAGCCCCCCGGATTTTGTTAAATCCCTGKTTTTGCATAGTTTGCTGCCTCCGTGTGGTGGCAGTCAGCGCTGGGCCACAATTCCCAGTGATGCCGAGTAAAATCCCCCAAGGAACACTTCTTCAGCTGGTCGTGAAATCAGATTTCTACCCCTCCTCYGTCATGCAATTTCCCACCAACTTCCACGGCCAAACCCCTCTTCAATCCACACTTTYGCTTTGTTTACACCCCTTTTCTCGTGCTGTTCTTTGCTCTGTCTCTGCCACCACCACCTTCCTCTCCACAGCATCCCAAAACCTTCAGATCCATATTCACCCTTTGCCTCTATTCCACTCACCTTGTTCCACCTGCAGCTTTTTGGGAACACCTTTCCCGACAAAGAAGGAAAGGAGGGCTGATTTTCTGGGATCTCCTTTCACCACACTGGGAAGCAGCTTCTAAATGGCAACAAAAACGACAGGCAGAACCCTGTGACTGTCCCTTGGGTGTTCCCTGGGCACTGCAGTGGCTGTAACAGATATTAATGTGAGAAAAGGTTAGTCTGTGTGACAGGGGCTGGTTTTTCCACTGTCATTTCTTTTCTCCTGGATCTCCTTCCCCTTTTTTCTCTGCCCATCACACAGATGAAATGCTGGCCCTCTACTATGACAATTTTTTATTATTTTTACTTTTCAGCTGGGCTATCTATTGTGTAAACTGTCACAGATCCCAGGAGCAACCAAACACTTTGCACTTCCAAGATTTTTATCTGCAAAAGGAAACTTATTAATGCTGCTTTAAAGTTAAGAAATTAGTTAAAGGCATTATAGACTCACAGAAATAGAAAGTACCTGARTTAACACAGGGAAGGTGAAGGCTGAGCACGGACAGAATCATCCTCAGCTGAAACACCTCTGGATGGGGCTGACTGGAYCTGCTCAGGTTTAAATTTATGTGAAATGTGGATCTCTGATTCCCATTTTCAAGGTTCAGATCCACTCAAGGCATGTATTAAATCATGCCAACTGTCACTTAATACATTTTTGCTGTGCTGCGTGATCAACACCATAATTCAGAGGTTTAACTTCTAATACAGTCAGTACTGATGCCTCCTTTCTACTCTGAAAAATCCAAGGATGGTGCAGTCCACAGACATCCAGCAATGCATAAATGCAGTTACAGAAGAAGAATATGGACTTGGATTCATGTTTTATCAGTAATAAATCRGTTTTATGCAAAGAGTCCTCTGTGCTGGTGCTCCCTCATGAACAGCTGCTACCAAGCTGGATTTATTTCCTTAYACAGTTATTTGTTGCACCAATTGTGAAGAATTAAAGCAGCCGAGTTACTTTCTGMTGCTTTCACGTACTGTTGGAGGATGAAGTGTCTGTCACCATTCCTCTGGTGTCTGTTTTTGTCACGGCTGCAACCCGGGGAGTGTCTGAACCCTCTCTAGCACCTTATTTCAAGCCWCACGGCGACACTCCCGCCAAAAACGTCCAACTGCATCACTTCGGATTCTTCTCTAAGAGCGAAATTCGGTCAGAGGTGCGTTCCCGATCCATTTTATTTATTTGGAAGAACAACCTTCRGGTTTGGCCCCTCAGAAGCAGCTCCAGAGCCAGGGCGGGCCCGGCCAGGCCCCACCCGCCGCCATYTTGTCCCCCTCAGGCAGGGGGAGCACCCAACACCGGCCCCTATCACAGAATAATCACAGAATCACAGAATTTTTTGGTTGGAAGAGACCTYCAAGATCATCGAGTCCAACCCATGTTCCAACACCTCAACTAGATTATGGCACCGAGTGCCACATCCAGTCTGTTTTTTAAACACATCCAGGGTTGGTGACTCCACCACCTCCCTGGGCAGATGGTTCCAGTATTTAACCACTCTTTCTGTGAAGAACTTCCTTCTTAAATCAAGCCTTCTTAAATCTATCCTTCCCAACACACCAAAACCCTACAAAAACATAACGTTTGAGGAGAAAAAGCAACACACACAAAAAAAAAGGGGCTGTTTTCGAGGCACACCAGCCCCAGGCGACTGAGGGTGCAGGGGCTGGGGAACGGCGGGCTCCCCTCAGGGCGCCATCACAGCGCCGCTGCCGCCTCCCCGCGCCGTGAGGGCGGCTCTGAGGGCGGGCAGTCCCAGCCCCGGCAGCGCGCCCGGGCCAGCAGGAGGAGGAGGAGGAGRAGRAAGAGGAGGAAACCCCGGYAGCCCTTTCTCTCCGCCCTCCCGCGGCCGCCAGCGCCGTCCCCCGGCGAGGCGCGGGGAGCCTCCGGCCATGTGTGAGGAAGGAGCCGCCAAGCTGCGCCTGAAGCCCCGCACGGCGCCGCCCGCCCGCGGCCGGGAGCGCAGCCCCGGCCCTGAGCCCCCGCCGCGGCCCCCGTGAGTCGGGACCGGGGGGATCGGATCGGTCCTGGGGGTAACAAATCGGCCCCGGAGATCGCATCAGTCCCGGGGGAATCGGATCKGTCCTGGAGGGACCGGATCGGCCCCGGGGGGATCGCATCGGTTCCGGAGGCCAGAGTGCATCGCCCCGGCGACTCGCGGCGTTTCGCGGTCAGATGTGTGTCTGCTTAAGGTTATTTCATAAAACATCGCCCGTGTCGCCTTTAAAAAATAGATAAAAGTGTAAGATAAAGCGCAGCGGGCCCCACGCCTYCCGCGCGTTCCTCGGCACAGAACAGTGGTGAGGACAGGGCCTGAGRRATGTTAATGTATGAAAAATCAGTTYTGTTTCTTCCAGAATACGGCTCACAGGAGCGCAGAAATAGTTCCTGTTTTTTTCCRGCCCAGTGAGTGGCTCGGTTTGTGTTCGAGCCCGGGGGCTCAGCCGTGTCCCTTCCACCGTGGGCTGTGAGGGGTTGATCACTCTGCTGTTTGAGGGAGTGTTGTTTCTGATTTCTTTCCCGTGCAGCTTCATTCCTGGACAGCGACCCAAGAAAATGCATCAGGAAGAATGCTGGAAAAACCATTGTGACATTAACAATCCGTCCTTCCCTTGGAATTGTCTTTATACAGCGTTACTTTTTAGTGCTTATGGTTCCTGTGATCGATTAAATAAAAGTTTTTTTGGAAGATAGTAATTTCAAATGGCAGTGTCCAGACATACATGGGAACCATGCAATTGCCACCCTCAGTGCAAACACTTCCATGATTTCTGTGCTAAGCAGGTGTTAAGCTTGGTATTTGAGAAGATAAAACAGTGGCTGCACTTAACTTTCACTTGGAAGTGAAGATAGTGATAGCTACCTACTGCTCATTTGTTACAAGCACAAAGGAAAGCGTTCAGACATTAATTTTTTGTGAGCTGTACAAATTACATAAGTCATATAAAAGCTGCAAAAAATAGTTTGCAGGCTCAATAATGTCTTTGTGTTCCAGAAAAAAGAGGCAAACTAGTATCAATGTGTTTTCTTTCTTCTCTCCTACCTTCAAACTATTGGACTGTGTCTTTACAGGCCATCGACTGACAGATGTTCCTGGTTTGAAAAGGAAGAATTAAATGAGTGTGAAAAAGCCTGGCTTTTGCTGCTGAAAGACATCAGTCAAGACTCCCAGTGCACAAACTGGGACACAGTGCCCAGCTTTCCAGAGTTCCTGGAAAAGGTAGCGTGCTGTATCCTTGTTGTTGCACTTTGTGTCCTGCTTCCCATAGCGACAGCCTGCTTAATGGGAAACAACCTGAAATAGCTTTTAGAGATGTGGGGATTCAGCTGTTTCATCTCTCTGTGCAGTGGTGTGGCTGGCCATGGTGTGGCAGGGAATATAAGGACAGCTACTTACAGCTTTTTTTTTTTGCAGTACAGCAAATTCTTTCCAGCATTCTGCTGGGAAGAGGGAGCCTGTGTAAGGATGCTGACTGCCATGAACACCAGTATGTCCCTAAGGAATGAAACTGGAAAGGGCAGACTGTCATGGAGGGGTTGATTACACAGAACCCACCCTGACATCACTCCAGAGCCATTAGGCAAGATCACAACATAAAAATTAGTCCTTATGAAGTACTTTTTTCTCCCCCTGAACAGCAGCAGGTTGTTGTTTTCATCCTTAGTCTCTCTGGAACGTGAAAATCCATTGTATCCATTTGGAAATGTTAAGGGAAGACCCATATTCCCAGAAGTTCCTGGAGGAGGGACATAAATAAAATGTTCTTTTCTTCCCCATAGTTGAGCTTTCTCAGTATTTGCAATGTGTTCCCAAAGCCTGAGTTKAGGTATTGATTGAGCTCCATTTGCTTAAGATATTCTCTGTTGTGTGTGTGTTGTAGAAACAACAGGAAAAGAGTCCAGAACACCAGGAAGTCTTTACAGTGGGAATAAAAGACTTTCAGTGGGTATCATTCCCATCTTTTCACAAAGGAAAATGTCGGAGCCCCAAGGATCTGAGCTCCCAGCAGCCAACACAGAGCCAGAGCAATGAATTACATAAAGGACAGGRCCAAGCAGATAAACTGAAAAGCTTATCCTGCACAGCTAAGAGACCCTGCAGGGGAACCAGCACGGATCGAGCCAAAACTGCCCGTGGGGCAGACACAAAAGGTGTTTCCGAGCTGGCTGTGAGTCCGTGTAACCTCCCTGGGCACAGCAGCTCAGCACAGCCCCGGGTACAGAGGCCTGCAGGAGCTGTGAGCCCTCAGCAGCACTGCCCAGGGACTGTGCAGAACAGCAGGGCAGACAGSAGGGAAAAGGCTGAGGAGCAGCCCCGGAGCCAAGCACAGCAGGGGGATCTGCCAGAGGGGGAGGCCACGGAGGTGCCTGCGGAGCAGCCTCGGCTCGGGAGCGCTGCTGGGGCTGGGAGCCACGAGGAGGAGATGGAAAAGCAGAGTGAAGCAGCTTCTGCTCTCGACAGCTGTCCAATGTGTCTGATGCAGTTTAGTGGAAGGTAAGTTTGTTTTGGTGGGTTTTTTTCCCGACTTTCCCATAAATAAGCCCCAGCAGGTTCTGGATGCACCCTCTATATAATACAGAATAACAAAAGCAGACAAAAATTCGACTGCAAGGTCCTTTTTAGCTGTCAGAATTACCTACTTCTGTCCCATTTACAAGTTGAGTATCTGCTCTACAGTAAGGACTGTTAACACAATTTCACAGTACTTAGGCTGTCAGAGTTGCTGAAAATGTGCTTTTCCACAGATCCCTGACCCTGCARGCTCTGTTGGGTGCCACTTTCCCTGTTTTGGGAGGCTGTACAGGGAGACAGAGTGGCTACATTAATATTTAGACAATTTTGGTCATTCTGTCGAGACTTAGAAAGGCTTAAAATGCATCAGGTCTCCAGATTCAGGTCTGTGCTACTCAGCTCCAGTCTGAGCAGCAGTAACAGCAAGGATGGGAGGTTTTGGTAGAGGATTTGGGCACAGGAGTGGCTGCCCCACAACACTCCTGGGAGGAGTAAAGAACAGTCARTAAATAAAAGGATGTGACTGTTTCTGTGTTTGCAGACTGTCCCAGCTGGACATCGATGGCCACCTTGCCAGGTGCTTGTCTGAAAGTGCAGATGATGTCGTGTGGTAAACCCAGGAGAGTGGAGAGCAAAGGAACAAGGCCCAGGATGAAGCTTTCTCAAAGGAAAAGGACAAATGGCTCAAGGAAGCACATCCTTGTCTCTGACTTAAACCAGTGACTCAATAGAATGATAAGTGCCACCTGCCTATTTGGGTTTTTCTTATTTTAAAGCCTTTCAAATGCACATAAAGTAGTCCTAGTTCTGCAAACAGTGCTCTGGGATGTCCCAGAAACCCCTCAGGGAAATCAGGCTTGGTGCTCCTGAAAAAATGCAGTACAGGAAATCYCTCAAGCTTTGTCTGATGCACCACAGTTCTGAATCTCTCAGGACAGAAGAAAGCAGCTGAGCAAAARACAACTGTTACTTCAATCCAAAAGTTTACTGTTTTGTTGGTTTTTTAACAGATAATTTATGAAAATAAACTGAGTTAAAAAGTAATTTGAATTTGGCATCTTTTGTTGTTTTCATACCTAAGRAAGTGTAATTGTGCAATTGATCCTGGGAGTGTGGCTGTTTAAGAGAAAACACAGCCCAGACCAAAGAAAGGGTGTGGGGTTTTAAGTTTCTGAAGGAGCCCAGCTAAATTCAGAAACCTGCACTGGAAGGTTTTAAGTCAGCATCAGGTGTTAAACAGGTGATTAACAGGATTAATTAGGCTGCAGAAGAACAGTTGTGCCAGTGTCACAATGCTGAGCTGCAGAGTGAGGTTTAACACAGTCAGGGAGCCAAAAGAGCTGATTTTTGTGGCAGTTCCACAGCCCCCACCAAGGGCTGAGGGCAGGGAACAGCCCCAGAGCCTGGAGGGGCTCAGGGGCTCTTCTGGTCACATCTCCGGAGGAGCAGGGAACACTTGTTAAGGCTGGGAATGACAGTAAGTGACATTTAGTGACAGCTCAGTAACCACAAACCTGCTGTGGTTCACTTCCCTGTGCCCTCCAAAGCTGAGCTGGGATTCAGATCCAGAAYAAACAGAATAAAAACACAGGGAGGCTCCCAGAGATTGAATTTACAGTGGGGTCTGTTCAGAGGTTGSACACAGCCCAGTTCACTGATAAATAATAACAGTCTGTTCACTTTTTCATTAAAGTCTTTAATAGATGTGCAAGAATATAAATGATCTCAGCTGTTATGGATTAGTATACCATCTTCTGCACAATTAAAACTGGTCAGCAAAGATCCCAACTAATTAATTATACAAAACTACAAGAACATATTTACTGTTTTACAATCATTAAATTAGCTAGATTTTTCATTTACTATTTCAAATAAGACAACTATATATCATTACCAGATCCATTTGTAATATATTAGGATTTTTTTTTCCAAACCACACATTTAATTACATCCTTCATTTTCTTTTATTTATAAAACAAGTACTTTATATAAAAAATTTCCCCTTCATCATGAACAGAACATTATTCAAACACTTGCACATGAGCAACCAAACTTKTACCCAGCAAACTATTTGGCAACACAGCAACATTGTAAATGCCTGTAAATTCWTAAATAAAAATCAAATAGTCTTTACAATGTTTGATTAGCAAAATGTGTCTTTCTAGTCTTCCTTCCCTCCCTCCCAAAATGTTCTGAAACCTAGAAAAAAAGGTTAAAAAAAACCCCAGCCCACGTTTCTAATGTTTCCAGTTTGAAGTTCCATGCCCTGGCATGTCAAAGGACAGCTTAGCCTGTCACAGTTCCATTCATGAGCTGCCTGCAGTCACTCTGAGCACTCCTGATGAGCTTTAGTACCAGGGGGGTTGAAAACACTGAACAGGAAGTTAGTCAGGGGAAATAAAATAAAAGGGAAAAGGGGAAAAAGGAGCAATTAAAAAAAATGTCAGATTACATTTAAAAGGTAATGTTGCCTTTAGGAGATAATAAAGTATCTAAAGTCCAGGCATTTGAGGCAAGTACTTTTTAACTAGTTAAATTATTTAGTGCTGATTAAAACACATTTTGCTGAATATGAAAAGCTACAGTCCAACAGAGAAACCCACAACTGAAACCTGAATGGGATTCAGAACTAAACAAGCACAGGTCTGCATAATTGYGGCTAAGGAGGGGATACAAAACCTAGATTGTTAATCAATGATTAATTGAGTATTTCAAACAATGTTTTGGCAGTCTGGTCCTAGCACCTCATGACTTGGATGTGAATCCCAAAGATGTCATGTTCAGCACCTAATGCAATGCTGTACCCTGAGAAAACCATAGGTTAATGTAAAGAAAGTGAAAGTGTCACAATTTATCCTGTGTTTTACACCCAATCAGGTGAGATGCCCCAGCACAGGGTTTGTTTTCCCTTCCCACAGGAGCCCCAGAGCCGAGCCCAGCAGAGCCCAGCCTAGCAGAGCCCAGCCCAGCAGAGCCTCACTGCTGTCCCAGGGCTGAGCCCAGCCCCTCCAGCACAGCTTTGCCAGCTCCTGAGTCCTCCCTGCCCCTGGCACCCCCAGCTCCCACCAGAAAGGATYCCACAGTTGTCTTTTGCTTTTTTCCAATTTCTTAGGTATTGGTTTTTCTTCCACAAAAGAATTGTACTGCTTTGATGCAAATCATTTTGCTGAAAGATCCCATTCTCTGCTGCAGAATGATTAGTTATTAAAGTACACTGAGCAAGCAGACAGTTTATCATAAGTAGGAGGTGTGCTTTATCAGGAAAGTGGATTTTTATCTCATGGTTATTCTAGATTTACTACTTAAACTTTAAGGCTATGCTTTACTATGTTTTTGCTCTACATCTGAATATTTGTATTGTTGATAAAAATACTTCTCAAAAATCTAATATACAACACAAAATCATTGTAGGTGTAGGCACTGCTTAAAGAATGTTTAGAAATCCTTTGTGTGCAAATTTAGTTCTCTTCAATCATTTTGGTAAATTTGGAGTTTAAGACAACAGATTCTGAAATTGATACCATARATTCTAATTTGGAATTCATCTCACTGAGTCACTTCTGCATTCCAAATTCTGTCAAAATGCAACTAAACATCAGGCTGCAGCTGTGAACTGTATGCTTCAGATGGAAATGTTACTTAATATCAACAAGCAGAACTTACCAGGTGTAAGAATCCTTCAATGYAGTTTATCCATTTAGGCACTTAAATCTTGTACCCAAATTTATGTTTTGATTGCTAATAAAACACAACTCCTTTTAAATAGATCTGAGATGTTTAGACAGGTACCACTTGTGAAAAAAGGCATCAAAAATAAGCTTCAACACCACCGTAATGGATTTTATTCTTCAGGATGTTACACTGTAATACTCTTCAACTGGGAGCTCATTGCATCAAATGTCTGTAGAGAGTGTGTGGATCTCAAAGGTTCTCATGATTTCCTTTTGCAGGGATGCAATGAACGTGTCAATCCTTCATGAAAACAGGCACAAAATGCAAATTCCTTCATTAATGAAGCCAGTTGTGTCAGTGCCCAGAACTTAAGAATCACTAAGTGGCAGAGGACACCCACCAAAATCAGAACTCTCTTCTTTGATTTTCAGCAGCAAATTTGTTTTTAGATCATTGGTCTCCATTCCAAAGGGACCAGTCCCCAGCCTTGCATGCATATACTGTAGTTAAGGATAAATTAATGTCATTCACACTGTCCCCAACGAGGYCATCCCTTCATACTGTTTCTTCTGTTGACAGCAACAATGGATTAATATATTCAAATCCTTCAAATTCTGACTGATCTATTCGCTTGATTATATCTCTGAAAAACAAATGAGAGCAGTGTTTAGTTCATCAGAACACTGGGCACTCTTCTATCAGTAAGTTATGTGAGACACAAAGAATTTTGAATTTACAGTAATGTGACTATCTTCTACTGGCAAGCACATGGTCTCTAAGTGATTTTCAGTTAATTAATTGTGGGAAACCAGGTTTCCCCTTTGGGGGTCCCTGGGTATTTGAGACCCCGAGGGTCTTGGGACAGAGCCAAAAATCCCAATTCCTTTGATTGAACTCCCTGGAAAACACTGCCATGCTTGAAAGAGGAAAAGAAGTCCATGTGGGTTTGATTGGTGTGATTTTTGTTAGCTCACAGGGTGAAAAAATAGAATTTTCAGATTTTACTCTATAGCTAGAATGGGGCAAAGATGGAGGAATCAGGGTGTGCTTTTGTCTTTTTCCTGTTTCTTCTTCCCCTCCATCTTTGCAGAGGTGGGGGCCTTTTCTTGATTGGGTTCTGGTGAGATTTCACTGTCTGACCTGGGTCAGGGTTATTGGTACTTAGAGAAAAACATTGTTAATGTAGTTTAGATGATAAAAGTTCAGGTGCCATTGTAGGAGGGGCAGATTCTGCTTTTCTTAAGATAAGAAAATAATAAACAATTCTGCAAAACAACTGCACAGCCTCCAGCTCTCCTTGGAACTCCATCATCAACTCTCAGGGTGCAAAAACCACCAGAAAACCTGAGAATAAATGAATGAATTTGTAGAGAAAAGGGAGCTGGGCTGGGGCAGCAGCACATACTCATCATCTGGGGTGAGCTGCACGGGCTCGCTGGTGAACTGCGTGTCGAAGTTGTCCAAGCCGTAATCGTCCGTGATCTGCGGCTGGAACGGSGGCGTCGTCTGCTTCTTCTCCAGCTGCAACGTGGAAAAAGGGAAAAGCAACAGTGAGAGGGAGTCACTGCAGCCCTCAGGAGACTCCAATCCAACTGCTGGAAATGCTGTTGGAAAGGAGTATCAAAGCATTGAGTAGYACACCCTACAAGCCAGGCAACAATACAGCGACTGCTTCGCAGTTTAAAGTTAAAATCCACAAATAATTCAGCTTTTAAATTTTCTCTRAATTGGTAGATTAGACTGAGGATTGATGAATTCCCACTGTGCTGCAATACAGCAGTTAGCACAATGTATTTACTTTTGTTCCTAAGAAATCARCCTACTTTTCTTGCTGCATTTGTGTGTAATCTGTCACACAGTCCAGTTTATGGTAGCACAGACACCAACATTCTAATTCTGACATTTATATTCAGTTAAAAACTGTCCAGGCTACAAATGTCCATAATCTAACTTAGGACAGGTAAGAGTGATGGCAGTGAGTAGCAGTTACCACTGATCAAAATGTTCACTTGTAGTACCAACATCAGATAAAAACCTGATTTTAAGGCCAGGATCTCTCACACTGCTTGGTACAGAGCAAACAAAACAGGGATAAATCCCAGAAAAATCTTGGATTTCAGATTCTAGACCAGAGCACAGATGGAGACAGGAGGAAATTGTGGGACTGTCACAGGGTGGTGCATTAATACATCAACATCCCATCATTGATCAGGTCTGGGAAAGCACCATGACAYCCAAGTTGTGAGGAAGAAATAATCAGCTCCTCCCAGACAAGAATGGCAACATGAAGGCATCAGCAAAATGAGTACTTCAAAACTGAATCAGGGTGGCAGGACTGTCCCTGTGAGTTGTTGCCACACACTCCCACCCAACAGCCAGGCATTATTCCACAGGGGGTTAAACATCAGACTTCCTCCTTCATTATACTCAATAAAGCATAAAAACCCTCAGAAATGAGCCACAGAGAGAACTTGCAGCCTTTAACTTGAGAAAATGACTGAAAAAACAGAAAACACCTCACTGCAAACAGGAGCCATGGCTTTGTAGTTCTTGCTCCAGCACAAAATGGTTAAACACCAGAAAACAGGCTCTGAGATAAGAATAGCCTGAATATCCCAAAACAAGGCAAAAAAAGAAGTGCCCTGGGTGCTGCTGAGCCATCCCACAGCAGAGTGAGCAATCTGAAGTGTTCAGGGCTGTGCCACACACTGTGGCTGACTCACACAGCAGAAATGTTCCTGGGCTCTGTGCTCCCTTTCCCTGGGTTTGTTTTTCCATTGAGCTCAAGCTTCACACAGAGCAAGTYTGAAGTCAGTGTTAGACTGGTTTCCTTGGGTTCCAACTTGAAAAGATTTGGAAAAGCTTTTAAGTCCAAATGTTTCCTTTGAAATGCAGGTGGTGAGTAGGAGATTCTAATAACTAAAAAAGCTTTCCAAGTATTTTCTCATTTTTTCCTGAGYACATTTGCCAAAAATTATTAGAAATTTAACTTCAGATTTATCTGATGTTGATCCTCCTGAGCAGTACTGCCCTAAGCATATCCCAACACAGATCACCTAAATCTTCCCTTTTTTTTAAAAACAGGGATTTAATATTAAAGCTTTCAGCCATAAAGATATGTTAAAAAATGTAAAAAATTCAATCAGCATCAATATTGACCAAGAAGTCCCAATTTCAATGAAGAGTTTTTTCTACAAATAAACAAAATACAAATCCAACAGTTGTCTTTTTCTCTCTCTCAAAAAAAAGCAAAGCAGAACAAACTGCAGGACATGATGTTCTGTTCCACATCCCCAGGTGAGCTGCACTGGGGCACCACAAGACAGCAAAAAAAMCCCMAAACAAAMMAAAAAMCCYCACTCAGGATGAAGGGAGAACTCCAAGCAARGGATGTCTGACAAAATTAAAGACAGGCCTCATTACAGGGATGATTTTGTAAACACCWGGTCTTTTAMAGCACTGCTTYTTCTGCTCTGAAGGATGTTACAGTGAAATTCAGAGCAGCAGCTTCAAAGGGAAAATGAAACTGTGCAGCTTTCTCTCAGCTGAACTCTTTCATGTTAGTGCTGCCTCTTCCTACACCTCCTGCTGCCTTCCCAGRCTGTGCAAATACTACAGACACACTTTTCAATTGTTAACTACCTATTAAAAATGGAATGCTGATAGGGAAGTGCTCCAGAGTTTACAGCTTTATTGCTCAAGTGTCAGTAAATGTTGCTATGGCATTACTGGGATGCTTTCCACACTGAAGACAGAAGGTAACACAATTACCAAGCAGCAGAAGATTTAAAAATCCAATTTTGAYACAATTTTATGCTTGCAAACCCATTGAAATGCAAGTTATCTTCTTCACCATGAACCAAAAACCTCCCCTGTCACAGGGTTTTTAAGATTCCAACACTCCCTCACCCCAGCAGTACTAAAGAACTTCCAAATTGTAATCAGAGCCTCTTAAAAATAACCCCACTGCTCTCCTGCCACATCCTTAACAAAAGGGACTGTTCCTGCTCACTCCTCCTCAGGTCACTAAACCCTGACACCCACCTGAACAATCCTACTGGTTTTAAGAGCCACAGAATTGATAAATTCAGCTGGGTTTTGATGTATTATGACCACCACTTTTACATTTCTAGAAYTCATTTTCCCTGTTTGCCACAGGGTTGCTTCTGTGTACACAACACTGAAATTATTAATGAGTTATTCCTTTTGGACAGGCAGAAGCACAAGGAGTGRTTTTTACCAGATCCCAGTCTATGCTGCGGAAAAACGTGTGAGACTTGATATCAGCAAATCCTGTCTGGGGCTGGCAGCCAAGCCTTTCTTTGGGATCCTGTGGAAAACACAGACACTGGAATTACACACTGCAAGCCTCTTACAGCCCACGTTTGCCAAAAGCCCACAGAGATGACTCCAGCATTCCCATGACTCTGCAAACTCTGCTGGCACAAAAACACTGTGGCTAGCAAGGGATGTCTCATCTGATTTTTTAAAAATAAAATTTGTTTGAAACTTGATTTTTAAATGATTTTTTACAACTTCTTAAAATAAGGGATTTATTTTGCAATGTATAATTAATTTCCTTCTTTTTACCATTCATGATAATGGTTCTTCAAGTTTCAATCAGCTTAATTAAATGAGTAATGAGTATTACAGAAAAGAGTTTATAAACAAAGCTAAGGTTATTTTTTAAAAGCCTGCACCTTGTTGAACATCAAGCCTCTGCTGTGGAATTCCCTCAATAAATTTCCAGCTAAGTGGGGTTTTTAACACAGAGGATACCAAGGTTTTATAGATTTTCTTAACAGTAAGCAGATTAACTTCTTAACTGTATCACTTTCAACAGGAAGCTCTGACTTCCAGCTTTCAGATGCTAAAAATAAGAGAGTGTTATTTACCTTGTTTAAAAATCCTTTTAACACATGGGAAGCCTTGACAGAAAGGAACCTTGGAATCCGGATTGGCTTCTCCAGAATAACTGTGACAGGTTAAAAACAGCAGTGTTGGCATTCTGTCTGACATGGACCATGATTTCAATAAAACACTTGTTATTTCAGTACAGTACCAGCCAGAAAATGGAAGCTAAATTATTTAAATATAATTATTTAAGATAGATAATTCTTTTAAATCATGCAAACAAATTATAAGGAAGATAATTATTTAAAATCATGTAAGCAAAAGGAGCTACAGGAATTCAAGGCATTGTTCTGTTGACATTGGAAGATTTTCCAAGGGACGTTACCCTCATTACCTTTTGCTATTATTTGTTGTGTAAAGAGGAAATAAAACTTTCAGTCCTCAGAATATGGCAAAGTGGGATTTTAAACAGAAATGGATTTCATATCAGGCCCTTCAAGAAGAGCAAGATTGAAGAGCAAGGCCCTTCAAGACAGAGTGAGTGACAGAACTGCAGGAAGTGCTTTAAGGAAGCTGTGCCTGTTCCAGAGCTTCACAACTGCCCACCTCCAGCAGCTGTGGGGTAAGGGTGGGGAAGAAAAGCCCAGGTGTGCAGTACAAAGTGCCCCCCAAAGGCAGGCAGAGCCCCTGTGCAGGGCTGTACCTTGGAAGAGGTAATCCTCAGTGTTCATGTCGGGATTGTCGGTGATGATGTCGAACGGGGACCTCCCGGCCATCATCTCGAACATCAGCACCCCCAGGGCCCACCAGTCCACACTGAACCCTGCAGGGGCAGCACAGGGACACTCCTCAGCCTCAGCTCCTGCATTTGGGTCTTCTCTCTCACACAGATCARCCTCTGATGGGCTGGGATTAGTGCTGAAATCACTGACAGCATTTACAGCATCATTGGGTGAGATCCCTCAGCTGGGAGGGCAAATGGAGGGGAACTCAGAGGTGGCAGCAAAGCTGACTTAAAATGCTTTCCTATAATATCATTTAATATTTTTCAGGCCTGGTATGATTTAAAAGAAGCTGAAATGAATGACTGAAAGAGGAAAAAAACCCCCTTCTTTTCAGGAAAAAAATTAAATTGTACAACAAGCACTCGAGTTTTATTATAYATTAACTCAAATGTGTAAGTCAGAAAATGAATTGTATTGGAACCAAGGTACAGCTGTATTTATTGCAACTATAGGTTGCTTAGTCTTGACTTACCATACTCTTCTCCTCTGAGGATCTCTGGTGCAATGTAATTTGGTGTCCCACAGAAAGTGCTTGTAGTGTCACCTGGGCCCAAACCTTCCTACATGCAGAAATCATTTCATAAATTAAAAGCTGATCCCCTCTTTTGGATATTTCCTTTRATTAGACTGAAAACCACAAGTTACTCAGGGAGTTGAAAGAGTTTCCTTTCACAAAATAAATACTCAGAATGGCCTAAGACTCCACAGCTCCTCTTCAGYAAAGTTGATTAAAACTGAGCTACAACATGTAGGTAACAATATTTTGCTTACTAATTACAGATATATTAAAAAAAAAACAATTACACAATTTGGAAGTCCTTCTCAAATAGATGCTGGGGAAAAAAAACCTTTTCTTAGAATTCAGTTCCAAATGTGGTTCTACTCAACAGTTAAGTTTTTTCAGTATAAACTTTCCAATTCCACAACCAAATTCTGGGCTCAGGAACACTGGTGTTAAAATGAAGCTGAATTTTCTCAGTGTTCTCTGAGAGTGACAGAGGAAAGGTCAGGAAAATCCTACCTTGCACATGCCATAATCTGTTAATTTGATATGACCCTCTGCATCTAAGAGAACATTGTCCAGTTTTAGATCTCTGTAGATGATGCCTCTTTCATGTAGGAAGTTCAGWGCAATACAAATTTCAGCAGCATAGAACCTGAAATGAAGGAGAAAGTTCATACTGGATCAAGATGGTACAAAAGCTGGTGCAATTTAAATATCTGTTCTTTAGACATCATTTTACAGGGAACTTTTATGTATCAATAGCATAAAAAACCCAAGCTACATTTATTGATAAGGACACTGACCTCTTATGAGACCATTCCCTAAATAAAAATGAGATTTTTTTTTTAAGAAAATATTTCTTCTTTAGTCCACAGATTTTTTTTTCTGGAAATTCAACTTATCAAGATGGGAAGTCTTTCTTTTCCTCTTATTCAGAGTGACAGAGCCTTTGTGTAGTGCAGGGCCATGCAAACTGGATTTTTAATCTTCTCCCACCAGCACTGCATTATTTGAACATCAGAACAAATCAGGTAGAATATTACATGTTCTAGCAACAGATCAAAGGTGCATCACCTAAATATGGAGCAATAAAGAGGAGTAAATTGGAATAACTGCTACTACTGATGAACTGCCTGCTCTCTAAAAATACTCATACATTCAAAAGAATAAAATGCACATTTCTGCCAAGGTTTCCCTCATTTCCTCCCAGGCAGGACATTGGAAATTCAAGAATCCAAGTCCACTGAAGGCCCAGAAGAGAAGCAAAGGTGTGTCCTGTGCAGGAAATACCTTGCATGTTCCTCAGGAAGCTTCCTCTGCCGTTGCATATGGAACATGAGGTCTCCCCCATTCACATACTCTATGACAAGGAACAATCTGAAATGATAGAAAACAATCCATGCATTCCAAGGAAACTCTCCAGAAAAGCTGTTTATATTCTTCCCATCTGAGCCATTTTCACTCCCACTCTTGATTCAGACTTTTAGATTTCTTAYAGTTACAGAAGCTACTTCAGAGGGGAAAAAAAAGAGAGCACTTGTTTGATGTGTATTATGTAGGAACACTCCCTTTATTTAAATGCTACCACCTTTATCTCTATGAATTAATTAATTGTAAGTTATAATTCTATGAATTAAGCAGTGTGACACTGCACACAACACAGGCACCAGGTGGAACTCTGGACTCATTTGTTCCTCTGGAGAAGGAGTGTTTGAAACTGCTCMAAAGCAGGGCCAAGTCAGCAGGGGACAGAGATGCAGGTGGAATTGGGCAGAGGATTTCTGTGACAGTCTGCAGGAAAGCTTTGGGAAAATATGATGCAGGCAATTCTGCCAAGGTCAGGGAGAGCTCAGGACAGGAATGTGCTGAGGGAGAGCTTCTGGGGAGGCTTGGGCTGGCCCAGGGAGCAGCATCTCCTCATCCTTCTCATTTTCCAGGAGCTGAAAACTCCTTTCCACACACTGCAAACCATTCCATTTGGACAACACAGGCTCCATTCTCTCAGATCACTCAGGTTGGTGATTTTTCTTTTGTTCCTTGGAAAAGGATTCTTCATTTGAAACACTTATAAAGCATTAAAACTTAAACCAGGAAAATCTGYTGGACAAAATCCAGCTGGCAGGACTCTGAGTGGCCTCCCCACAAGAAGATAAGTGCTAAATTGAAATTAAATAAGCAACAAACAMAATACATAACAATGCCATGAGTATTTTATTCCAGCACTCCTGATGATTTTGGCTTCCAGCTTTCCTATCCTATTTAGAAGCCCCCAATGTTTTAGCACCATTCAGAACTTGCAATTTCAGGTTCCCTTTCAAGTCATATTCAAGTGTGTCAGTGGTGGCAGGGCCTTGCTGGCTTTGGAAGGATTTACTGAAACACCACCAGTTTTGCAGGATGGAGGYTTCAGGTTGCTGCCACCCTTAGAAAACACTTATCTGGCAATTCTGGGCAAGTGCAAGGCATGTATTTTATTCCAATAATGAAACCAGCATCATCAGTATCTGAAACAATGAACAGCTACATACAGCATCAGTTATAGCCTCACATTTAGGTACACATTTGGGTTAAAAACTTATTTAAAACTATATTCAAGAGGAAGAACATTTTTTGCAACTCTCCCCCTATCAGTACCCTTGTCACAACCTGTTCTGTTACAGCTAATTTTCTTTGGGCCACTTAACACCATCTGATGGTGATGAATTTATTCACTCAGARTCAGTTTTGTGCTTTTCCTGCTTGATGTAAATGAGGTCATAATTATGAATTTACAACATTACAKCCATAATCAAATTGTGAATTCATGACATTATGGTTATAGCCATGGCAAATGGTTGAAGGTACCAACAAAAAACCAGAGTTTCACTGCAAGAAGCAGCTGGGCTGGAAAAGCAGCACTCATAAAGATACATCAGGAATACAGAAAGCTTTGATTATGTTCAGCATTCAGGGTTTTTTCCTATTTGTGCTCCTCAGCTCTGGCACTGTAGCTGCCAAAGAGGAATGCACAGGGTCCTGCTGCTGCCTCAGCTTTTTCCTGGGTTTCAGGAGTTACCAGAAACCTCCTCCTCAAATCCTTGCCCTGCCTGACCACTTGAATTTTTATATCAGGTGTACAATCCTACTTGGTGTTTGGTGAGAAAGTGTTTGGGAATGTTGGTTTAACTTAAGAGCCTTTCCCAACAGTTTGTCTAAAGGTKTAATTATTTTTCCTGACATGTTTGTTTTAGTCAAATCCTCACTCAGTGACCTTTGTAGATCATTCTTTATTTCTTTCACCACACTTMCAAACACTCCTTGGTCCATGCACCTCCAGAACATGGATCCAGCTCCTTCACCTCCTTTCATCCCTGCTAGGAAGATTTCCTCTGGCTCTAACCATTAGGGAGGTGAAAGTTTGGGGAGTGAGGAAAAGCTACAGTGCATGGCTTTGTATTTTAAAACTTGCCAAATACACATTGCAACAAACAGGTGATTATTCTTAGAAACAAATGACTGGATAATCCATGGAAAATTTTCAAAATTTTGCACTTTACACTGCAACTAAGTTGGACAGAATGAATTTTTTATTATGACACACATGGCTGAGGCATTATAAACAGGTGCCTGTGGAAACAAAAAGTATCCCAAACCACATCCCAGTGCCCCAGTAACATACTCAGGCATATGGATGTTCTGGTTTTCTTCATATTCCAATTGCAAAATAAGCAGCAAATAATCCAGTTTGGATTGTGCACACAGGGACAMAGGACAGGGACAGCTCTGACCCACAACACCACCTTTTTCTCCACAGCCCTGCCTGAGCTACCCCCCTAGAACTGAGTTTGTTACAGCACTGAATCCCTGACAATGCTAAAGCTCCCCTCCAAAAACTCCTGGCTGTGTGATGGCAGTGGTTACATTGCTATAGGAGAAGCAGTTCAGCACAATGATCAAGATTCTCAAGCAAGAAAAAACAATAACAACAACAACAAAAAAAGAATTTCAGCTCTTTCTTACCGACTTGTTGTTTGAAAGCATGAATGTAAACCAACCAGGAAGGGGTTACTGGATGCCTGTTCAAACACATGTTTCTCTGTCTGTACCCAATCAATATCCTGAAATAGAGTAATTGAACAATCAGAACTGCTGCTGGATAACCACTGTGGGTATTCCCAGAAAGGCACCTGTGAGCATCACAGTGCTGCCTTACACTGGCATTGGTACATTGTTCTTCAGAAAGGCAAATTTCCTCCAAATCTGGAGGAAATTATAAAGCACTGTCATTCAGTTATATATTCAGGAGTTATTTTAACCATTTAAGGAAGGCCTGCACAAAATCTAAGCCATTTTTTAATAACATACTCTGTGATATTTGATAAACTGCTCACACTGCTGCACGGAAATAAATTCAGTTCTTAGATAAATGATTCCAAAGTTGCTGAAGCAGCTCATGCCAGTAACACAAGAAATGTGAATCTCCAGCTTTTAAAAGCTTCAAGTGAACTGAACTYCATCTCCTCATCTGAAATTCAAATTGAATTCAATGAAACTACCAAAACCTGCTTAGTTGGTCCAGCCAAAATCATTAAAAGCACCACAGATACCTTTAATCCTTCAACAGGGAGAAGTCCTGAATACCCAATGCAAAACCACATGATAAAAACCACCACAGTTTGCATGATAGTGGCAAAGTGCTGCAAAATTCAGAGCTGTGATAACAAAGCATTTGAGCTTTATTTTATATAACCAAGCACAATTTAAACATCCCAGACAGCTRATATTCATCCTTCCTGCAATGCACTGATCATGTACAAACACTCAGAATCCKGCCAATATACCAGAACTGTAATTGTTCTAAAAATTCTCCTTTGACCACAGATAGTCCCAGCTTCCTGACCAATCTGGAGACAATAAATTCAGGGACTGGGAAATCAGAACTTCTTGTCAGGGAAGTCTCACAGGAAACCAGGAACTGTCACCATCAAATGAAATAAACCTGTAAGGTTTTTTGTGTGAACCCTCATGAAGATACATCACCTTGGGAGGGTAAACCTGAGTCCAGATCMAAATCCAGAGCCAAAAATCCAATTCTGAATAAAGCACTAAAGGTGTCCACTTCTTTTTGGTTTAAATAAATGAGCTTCTCTTTAAGAGTCTTTAAATTAATTCTTCATTAGTGCATTTGTGTACTTGGCATTAGGATGATACCAGTGCTCCACTTAACAAAACCAAGCTTAGCAAAACTGAACAGAAGCCCAGGTATTTGATTTCTCTGCACTACCAGCCATACCCTGGAAAGCACCAGCTCATTTAAACATGCTGATACTTGCTGTGTAATTGATTTTCTTTCTTTGTGGAACAGCTCTAAGGTAAGATTTCCATTACTTGCAATATCTCATGCACTCACWGAATTTCCTATCAATTCCCAGGATTTCATTATACAGCCTATCTTAGAGAAAAGAAAAACCAATTAGCTCTCTCTTCTATGTAATTATGAGAGCCACAATTCCAGAAAGCCTTTCCTCATCTACCTCTGGTTCTCAAAAAGCTGCACAAGTCATTAAACAGGACTTGGCTTTGRCTCCCACCTTCTTGGAAAAACACATGCTAAAAAGGAAACAGTAAATAAACCACACAACAGCCTCATCTTGGTTCAGAAAAAGAAACATCAAATAAATGAGAAAGCCAAATGATTTCAGGAGAACTAAGCCCAGCCTCTGGAATAATGACAAAGATGACAGCCAGAGCAACTGATTGAAACTACCAACACAAAGAGCACTTAAAACAGTGTTTTGATGGTTTTTGTCCAAACACTCTACTTTCAAAAAAGTGCGTTATAGGAAAAAGATGAAAAAAAAAACCCAAAAGCCTTCTCATTTTAATTTTCAATCCCCCCCACTTGTGCATTTGAGATCTTGTATTAAAAAAAAAAATCTAAAGGATTTTGAAAATAATGGAGAAATGCAGCAGATTTCTGTGGCATTCAAAAACACAGGGATCTCAAATGGCTGTACATAATTTTTGAACTCATGGAAGAAATATTTCAGAATACTGAGTCACTTGCACATAGGCTYTGCCAACATGAGTGTAAGAATAAAGTTTCAGCTCCTTCTCTGACACACAGACAATGCTTTTACCTTGGAAAACACATTTCTTTCAAAATWAAGTGCACAAATTCCACCCCATTTATCTCATCACTTACAGATTAGCACATCCAGGTTGGAATGTTTAATACATGATTTTTASCAAGACTATTAGCAATTGTTAACTGTTATTAAAATAAGGGACATTTCTCTCAGATTTCATCCTGATGCTTCATGCAGAGTTGATGATAAATGAGTTCCAAACTCACAAAAACCTCTCTGCCAGAGAAGTTGTTTGAAACATGAGCTTCTTGCTTGGTTGAGTTTTTGTTAAAGCACAGTAAGTTTTAATAGAATGTAATTAACACAGCCTTTTACCTCATCATCATGGACCAGYTCTTTTTTCACTACTTTCATAGCATAGATCTGATCATTCTTTTTTAACCGAACCAGGAGAACTTTGGCATAACTTCCACGGCCAATAACTCGGATTAAATCAAAGTCCTGGAGTCCAAGCCCCTGAGAAATCTTAATTCCATCCATTCCATCAATGACTGGTTTGAGATCCTGTAGAAAAAGAAACACATGCTARGAACTGAAGACATTTCCATAGCAAGGAATTGTTAAAGCAGAGAGATCTTGAAGCACTGGGCAGAATTTGCTGACTTTGCTTGGCTCTGGCACCCAGGGCTGGATCTGATTGGAACACATTTGTTTAGGAATGTTTGGTTTCCATTGGGTATGCCCTTACTAAAAGTTACTGGTTTTTTCAAAGCAGAAGTTGATTCAAATCATCATTTTCATATTCCCTGCAGGAAAGCAGAAGGCCTTGAGAAATGAGGTTTATCCAAATTCCWGAACCTTGAGCCACCTACATTGTATCCTTTGTACAAAGTGAGGAGCATTGTTCATATTCTGACACATACAGCACAAATAAACAAAGACTATCTAAAAATAAAATTAATAAGGAAACACTCATTTGCTACTGAATATACCTGTCTTGGTTTCAGTTTAGGCAACAACTGTGTTAAACTCACTGTAATTTTAATGAAAATTAAGATTTCTAACAGGTTCCTGGGAACACACAGAAGCAGATCTCAGTTTCTCAAGTCTGAGAATTTGCAGGAAATATTCCACTGTGAAGAATGCTATTTTTAAATTCATGATTTAATAAAGAGAAATTTTATCATCTTGGTTGTTTGCTAGAATTRGATGTGAAAACATGGGACTGAAGATGGAGCAGCTGAACTAGACAAATGCAGCAGGTACTTGGACTTTCAGGTTTTACCAATATACCCAAGGCTCTGACACACTTCTGGGGCCTATTTTTATCTGACCTCACACTCCTGTACTTGCAGACAGATCAGCATTCTGCAGAACTGTGGAAAGTGTTTATATAAAGAATCTTGATCTAGGATTGACTGCTATTAGAAGAGATTGCTCTAAGCTTAAAGATTCGAGACAAAGCTCTCAGAACATCAACTCCTTTCTGGAGGATRCCTTAAATTATTTCAGTACAGCTCAAGGCAGGGTGGGACAATCAGAGCAGCATAATTCAGGCACTTGAGCAAACAGCACCTTCCAAATTTCAACACAAGCCTGAGCACTGAGCACAGCAGAAGTGAGTGGTGAAAATTCTCTGATGTGCTTTTCATCTCTACCCTTCCATTTCTGAATGTGAGACAAAAAYCTGTAGATACATGACTGAAAATAAGGCAGTCACCCAGGAGAAGGAGCTGCTCAAGTGTGAAAGGAATGGTAGTGACAAGCATTGTAGTGCAGGCAAAGGGACAAGGTGCAGCCTTGCTCAGAGGGGAACATCAGAACAACTGCCAGTGCTCTGCAGAGTGCATCCTATTTGTTTTAAACATGCCAGAAGCATTCTKAAAAGAAATGTCTTTAAGGCCTTTGGAACTGAAGCATATTCAGATTTTTCAGACTGCTCAAAAGGAATAACATTGTTGATGTGCAGAGATTGAGTCAGATCTTTGACAAAAGACCTGCAAAAAGAGTTTCAGTCCATGTTATTCTGCTTGTGTTTCTACAAGAGCTGTCTATAAATGTAGGTATTATTTATATGAAGCCTCTCAGAGAGCTGGGTAGTTAATGGATTACCAGACTGAACCAAGTTCCACAGCCYCAGGGTGATAAAGGGTGAGCATCCATTAGGGACAGCAGCCAAGGCAATGGCAAAGCCACCATTTGTTGTAAGGCCATAAAAGTCAAACCCTCTGCTAAATCACTGTTTTTCCAACAAATGGAAGTGAGAAAAAAATATTAAAAGGTATCTTGCATCATGAGTGGAATGACAACAGCTGAACACAGAAGAAATGTGAAAAAAATCCAATAAAATGCTTTAAAAAATTAACTTTAAAAAAAAAAAAAAAAAAACCAACCAAAAAAACTCAGACTTTTGAAAAGGGCAACAGAAAGCCCAGAACAAATAATCAGCTATTTTATAAAGAGTTGAATGATTAGGTTAGACTTGATGATCTCAAAGGTCTTTTCCAACCCAGTTCACTCTGTGATTTGGAGTACATAAATACAAACTGTAAAAATATTTTAAGAGCATACCTCAGAGTCATCTTTAATGGTGTCATGTTTCCTGTTTGAAGGAATGTAGGGAACTGGAAAAGAAATCAAAGTAGTGTGGTTATAAAGGCCTTCGTTGAAAGAGTTTTAAAAATCAATAAACAGAAAGATATTTAGTAGCTTATGGCCAGTTTGCTTTAAATATTACTGGACAGTTGGACCATATTTTTCCACATTTGTAAACAGGAAGAGGAAAAAATGAGAGCAAGGGTAAAGTAACAGAGTACTCACTTCCATCAGTGTCCTCTGAAGGGAGATCAGCCTCATCATTTTTGTCAGCCAAGCGAGGTTCCTGGGCAGGCATGACCGAATCCTGCCAACACAGCCACACACACACACCTCACTGGGGGAGCCCCTCAAACCAGAGAGCCCCACACCTTCCACAATGAAAATGGGCTTTGGAGACTCTGTGTCCAAATAGTCATTGGTGTAATGCATGATAAAGTCAGCCTACCAAAACCTAAATGCTGCATGAGCCATTCTCCAACAGATGCTTGGCTGCATTCTGAGAGTAAGAGGGGTGTATTTTACAGCAAAGTTCTAACTTCTATTCCACTTAAAGGCCTCTGARTGTTTCACATGGAACTACACCCAAGTAAACACTTCAGCATGATGTTACACACTCCATTTAGAGCACTGGCATATTCCTTTCCTGCTTAATAAAAACATGAATTGTTGCTCATTATGCATAAATTAGTGAAGATCACAATAACAGATATTTTATATTGCATTTGGACCCTGGGCTCATCTCCAAGACAAGCAGCACTATTCCAGGAAGTACAGCAGCATGCAGAAATTAATTGGCAAAGAATTGGTAATGTCAGGGCAAGTCACATACAATACCAGCAAAGAAAAATACTGGTTKAAGTTTTGAGTCACAAAAAAACAACCACCAGTGAAATACTGGGGATGAACACAGGAAAGGGCTAAAATTCAGATACACAGATGTTTAAATGTTTTAATGTTTAAAGCCTAGGAAAGACACCAGCATTGGCACTGGAATGAGGGTCATGGAGAGGAAGAGAACAGTCCTGGAGAAACTGAGATGGCAGGAACAGGAAAGCAATAAGCCYTTCTGAAAAGAGCAGTGCAGAAATTGTATCAGTGCCTTAGTCCTTAAAACATTCCCACAGGCTAAAAGGAATAACTTCTGAGGTTGTCAGTGTCTAATGGAGAAGTCAAATTCAAGCTTGAGCACACTGAAGTGACATCACAAGCTTTCTGTCTCACCTTCTCTCTGCTCACAATCCGAAGGCTTGTCCTTGACAGAAACTGAAACCCAAACACTCCCAAGTGTTCCAAAACCCCCACATTTCATGCACCAGCCCTCAGGCCTGGCCAGAACACACACTCACCATATGCCTTTTGCAGGTCAGTGGGACAAGGATGTGACAGCGTTTATGGACCAGCAGCTTGCAGTGGATACACTTGTAGCCTTGCTTTGCGAGCCCCCATATCCTATCACCGCACTGGCTGCAGTACGCTCTCTGCAAGCCACAAAGCACATCATCAGCTCCAGCATCAACCCCTGCTGGAAGGGAGCAGTTCYCCAGCAGCAAGAGCCCATCCCAGTCACCTAACATGTTCAGGAATAATTTTAGAATAACCAGAATTGTAATAATAGCTGAAGGTTACACTTGACACCCAGAATTCAGCTAAACGCAGTTCTTTTTAAATGAATGTTAGGAAAAATGCTTCAAGCATATGGAAAGCATTACAGTGTGACATTAGCAAATCATTTTTAGAGAGTAAGTCTATTTAGAATCTCAGGTTTTGACAGAGGTCACCCAAACAAAACTGTCAGAAGTTTGTACTACACAATTATGTATAAAAAGCACCCAAACTGACTGTACTGGAGAACACTGGCACAAAACATTAAGCAGACAATGTATAAAAAGTTTCTACAGTGGTAGAAGCTTTGCATAATTAAAACCCAGTAATTGTGTCTGATATCAAGCCTCTGTGTTGCAYTGACCATCAAAAATCCATGGTGTTTTTACATACCTAACAAAAAAGCATGTGAGTAAGTTAAATCAAACTGAGGGTAAATGAAGAAGCCAGACATCCTGCTGCTGACTTTAACAGGAGAGGTTTTTAAATCATTGTTCCAGTGYATGTTGCTATGGTCACTTCATCCACTCTACCCAAAGTGCCAAACAACAATCTCAGATCCTCACACACCAAAAAGTCCCCCAGGCCCAGTGATCCCCTCCTCACACTGCCARTATCAAACTCACTCATTATCCCCTGGCTGCCACTGCTCTCCTGTAACTCCTGCAGGCATTGTCCATCGGCCTGCAGCTGCACTGGAGCCCTGCTGCTCCCACCCAGCTCAAGAAGYCCCAAATCCCTGTCCCAAAGGCACAGGGCCAGTCTGTTCCCCCTGTGGGAACAGTGCCCTTACACAGTGGGCACTCAGATGCTCACACCCATGAGTCACACACACTCCTGCCCAAAACTCTTCAGCTCCTGAAACCCCCTGCTAGCAGTGCAAGAAGAGTTAAAAACTAATGAGCAAAGAATGGAGCATTTCTTCAAACAAGCTTTTTATACTGCTCTTGTTGCATTTTGGTAGTTGTAGAAAACAAGATTTAATTCCATCCCCCTCATTTGTGCAAGCAGTCCTCCTCCAATCAGGAGAAACCCAAACTGCACTGCCCAGAGGAAAGAAAAACAACCCAAAAACTGCCTGATGAGAGRAGCCTGGGACATCTATTGCCACCTCTTCCAAAACTCCTGGCCCACCAGACTTCCTTCAGCACCCTTTTATAGATTTTGCAGCAGTAGTTTAAGACTAAATAAAATTTGTCAGGCCCTAGAAGTAGAGGCAGGTCCCAAATTCCATCAGAAACTCAGGTAACCCTTTCATAACACAAACAAAGGAAATATGTTGTTATTATGTAGCAAATAAACATTAAAAGTATACTTTTATATTATAAATTTAAAATGGAATTCCTGTAGCACATTAAACAAATTCATATATATGATATTTTAATATATTTAGTGATAAAATATATTAGTGATAAAATGCTGAGTTTTAAGGGGCTTTTCCTTCTTTCAGTGCTTTTTTGGAGTAGAAAATTTTAGGGAAAAATCTTATTTCAATTAAAAAAAAAAAATGTCCCTGCTGAATGAGTCAACTCTTGTGAGTGCACTCAGTTTTGTGTGCAATTCCCCCAAGTACATTTGTATATATGCTGCAATGCTTAGGCATAATGAGATAAGTGAAGGAGGTGTCTCAGCCTTAAAGCCACATTCACTTGCTTATGTGGATTRAATCAGGCTCTCAAAATGCAGCTGTATTTTAGCTCAATAAAAAAAATCTCTTCAAAAYTCTTAGATTGTGTAGTACCATGAATTCTAAACAGCTTAAACTCACATCTACAGCTGTAACTTTTATGGATGGCAAAATGTTCTGAAGGCAAAAGATTTTGCTAACAAGCAACCAAAATCACAGAAAGAGTGGAGACGTTGCTCCAAGGATGTATCAGTTTAAACAGCCACAAACCAAGTATTTCAGAGACTTTAAAAATAAATAATATCCACCAATCCYGTATCAACTCAAATCCAAACCCTGCCAAGTTTCTCCTGCTCGTTATGACTCAAGTGACACCGCAGAGAGCGAAATGTCACATCAACAAGCATCCTGCTTTTCCTTTCTTTCCAACACTCCAACACAGAAACAGCACAGACTGAGGCAAACAATGAGCACAGAACATGAGCAAACCCCAACGTTTCATGCAACAGTACTCACTCTGTTAAAACGTTTGGCCTGAAACAAATGCCCATTCACTCGGTACAGCTTCCTCCATCTTCGGGCTCCCCGGCGGTAGATGGATTCTAGGGAAGAAAGCAGAAAGGTGTAAAGCAGCAGCATGGCAGCCCGGCAGCACCACGCACAGCAGGGGAAGCACGTTGGGACTAACACAATCCTGCTTTCCTAAATATCAACGCACAGCCAACAATCCCCGGGGATTTGGATTTTTTTTTTTAAGGCGGTCTGTGAGTGGCGGCTGGGGCAGGATGTGCTTGCGGCGCTGCCTCTCCCTTGCCTCTTTTCCCTCCGTGTCTCTTTTCCCTCACATGATCATAATCCCGTTACAGCTCCGTGCCCGCTCGGGCTCAGGTGAGGGRCAGAGCCGTTAAAGGAGCAGCTGCCCGGGGAAATGGCGCTGCTGCTGTCCCTGTCACCTTCCACGGACACGCACAAAGGATGGCTGCTCCCGATAGCGTGAGACGTGTTTGGGGCTGATAACACCTCACACGTGCCACGTTCAACATGTTAGAAGTCTGCAGCGTCACATTATTTTTTTTATTTAATTTTCACCTCGACATTAAACATTACCCACAATATTTTTCTGGTCAAGTGCAGGTCCATGATTATTTTTAATATATTCTAAACATAACAAAAAATCATTTAATCTGTTTAAGCTGAACTCAGCATCTACTCTGATRTCACTGTTGTCACTGTTTACATTCTGGGTGAATGGCTAATTAGAGAGKTTGATATTTAATATTAAAGTGTTGTGCCACAGGGGTAAGGGTGGCACAGCCAAGCCCTGCACACCACCAGGGTCAGCAGCTYCCCACAGTTGTACAGGTGGGGTACAGGGAGCTATAAAGACTCTGATTTGATTTATAATTGATACTTTGGCAGAATGAAGCAGACTGTACATCTATAATCCTCAGGAATTAATGCAAAAGCATCTTACACTTTCATCTTTAATGTTTCAAGTTTCAAACATTCACACTTCATCAAAGATGAAGACTTTTTTTAAATAGAAAAAGACAGAGACATTTTTCTGTGTCAAATGATAAAGCAAGTAGTAAAAAGTTTCTTTGTCAAGAAATTATTTCAACATTATATTGAGCAAGCCAAAACTCACAGGGTACTGACACGCAATGTGTGAACACTGGCTGCAATACTGGGTCTGATTTTAGATCCTCTATTTTTGTCCYTCCAAAGGAAGCATTGAAGTTTCTGTGATTCCACATATCTACAGTGCCAAATCCCCAAACATTCATACCTACTCKATTTGCATGTGCAAATGTTTGCTGTGCAAGCATTTGAAACAGATACTGCACTATTAAACTCATTGTTAACAATTTGGAAAAAGAAAASCAAGCAGCTTCTCAAAGCAGCTGAAAGACTGCACATCAAAAGTGGCAAAGATACAGCTACTGGAACAGAGATGTAGACTGGACATGGCCATTTGACTCAAACAACTCTTCAAAAACTGCCACATATCAACTTCAGAGCAAACTTTTCTCAAGTGCAAAGAAAATTTAAATGAGAACCTAGGAAAACGTCTGCAAAGTTTTTAATTAAAATATGCTCCAACACCAATGGAAAACCCTTCCACCATATCTAGGGTGACTTTTCACCAGGAGGAAAAAATCTCCACAAGGATTTTTTTTTCCTAAAATAGTTAATTAATTCATTAGACAAAGCACCATATGGAGGCAATGGAATACATCTGTGATCTGAACATTAGCTTATCACTGACATGAAGAATATGAAGTGAGTGATAAGTTAACGAACAGCTTGCACTGATGAAATCTGTAAATAGAGGAGCAAGTCACCGCCCTAATTAATGATAAATATTAAATCAAAAGCAGGGTTTTACAGCATGTACTGCTGAGGCAACAGTCTAACAAAAACTGAGCTTAATATAGGCTAGCTTTAAAAAGTAGGAACCCCTACAATTTATCCCCAGGACTGCTGTGGTTCAGTGCAGGGGCTGAGGCAAATCAATCCATGGTAAAAAGTGAGAAAACAGCAATCCCTGCAAGACACACCTTTATAGCACATGTTCTATTATTTCTACACATTAGGATTAAATTTTCTATGACAGAATAAAGCACTCTTGCTMACTGAGGATCCAAAAGTGGGACAAGTGGCTGATGCACCACACGGTGGTGCTGCCAGAGACCTGAACCCCTGGAAAACTGAGCAGGCAGGAACCTTCTGAAAGGGGACATCCTTCCCAGAAACTCCCCCAAGGATAATGCCAGGCTATAAAAAGCACTTTGGGTTTTCAAGATCATTGTTATTTTGAAGCATTTTCAGCTACAAGGCCCAACTAGAGCTCTGCCAGATCAAAGAATCCACCTTGAACAACAATCACATTCAATAAAATGGCAGTTAAGTGCATACCTTGAGTTAAGAAACAATTTCTTGTCAGTGTTGTGTGAACAAAGCTCTYATCTGACTCTGCCTCTCATCCCTTCACATGGCAAAATGAACCCAAACACTTTCAGGGATGTGTTTCTAGAACACTTCAGAGTAAAACAAGKAATGGATTCTGKGATTCCTGGTAACTGAGAACTAAASCAAGTTTTTACAGGATTGATCCCAGCTACTCAGAAGGAGGAATACCACCACAAAAGTCTGACTATTTAATTACTGAGCTTAATGAGAAGAGCTATTTTTTAATTTACTTCACAGTTCACATCAGTTAACTCATTAAGGAGTYTGAGTTGGCTGCTTGCAGGCTGAAGGAGATGATATACCCCTAATTGAACAAAGTAATATTTTCTTGATAATTAATATTAAACACAAGACATTGCTTAATAAGAAATAAATTCTTTCAAACCTACATTTTGTATCTGAAAAGGTTTAGAGAAAAAAAAATCAAATCTATTTTAAGCTCTTAGCAGGAATAACAATTTTTAATTGGGGAACACAAATACATAGTTTTAAATACTTGGAAGTAGAACTTTATCTACTTCCAAAATTGGAAAATTGAAAGGAAAAAACCACATGTTTTTTCAAAGTAAGAGTAGAAGGGAAATAAAAATCCTCAAAATAAAATTACCCAGCTGCCTGTACCTAAAAAGCAGTGGGGAACAACTGGCTGTTGCTGCTCTGTAATTCTTCCCTCTGTTGTCAAACTGTGCAACTGCATCACTAACAGTGATGCACAGGAAACCCTGCAAAGAGATTTGATACTGCCTTTCCAATTATATTTTCTAGGACTGGCTTGAGGCTTCTTTGCTCATCTTTTTAAAAATATTGTAGAAAGAAGTTCTAAGGAAAAATATGAACAAACAAACAAAATTTAACAGTGGATATGAATGGACAAGCAAAGTCCACTGTTCAGTGTTAATTCCAAATGAACTCCTCTACAGAAGACACTCCCCAATTCCATAATGAGGTCTGCAGAACTTCAGGATGGGAACTTTGCCTTGAAAAATGTCACTTGGAAAAGCAGGGAAACMTAGAAGGAGGAACAATTACTTTTCAAATGACAACACAGTTGGTTTACACCAATGAAGGGCAGTAAGATGGCCACAGAAATGATTCCCTCTTCATTTGGATTTCCAAATGCAATTCCAAAGTGGGCTTTGATGAGATGCAGCTCTAATGMAATCTGCTCCTATCCTGAGCACAGAGGTAATTTGCTATTGCTGCAAATCACTTCTCAGAGATTAATACAACTTGTTTACAGGCCAATTACCCAGCCTGCCAGCTGGACACTACCAGAATGCCCAGTTTTTGTTTTGTTCTTTTAATGTTGTGCTGAGCACACAAGTGAGCATTCTTTCAAAACCAACTCATGAATTACAAGGGGGAAATTGATACTGGCATTTCAGATAGACTGGACTTGATAAAGAAATTACATATAAAGGCAGAACACATTTTTTGGGACACTAAATTCCAAAGTACACTTTGATAGTACATTGCTTGACATCTGTTATTTAATTTCCCATGAATTGTCACATTGAAACAATTTACATGCTTCAGAAAGCAATTTTAAGACATACATTGGATGTTAACTGGCCCTCCTTTTTATTATGAATAAGCTGCTATGTACAATTGAAGTTGGAAAATGAAAAGARGATCCTTAACAATATGGAGGTATTAAGTGCTTTGACCTCTTGCAGTTATTGCAAAATATTAAATGGCCAGAAGATAGTTTTTGAAAATTTAATTTAATGCTGATTAGCACTTGGGAAACCATCTCCCCATCCTTTTCCAACAGACACTAAAATTAACTACAAAGTCAGATCAACCTCTGTGGAGRAAAAGCACAGTTAACACAGCAACAATGACCAAGGAAGTGTAGGATCAGCAGAGAATCAAACAAGGAAACAAATGTCCCACAGAGCAGCAGCATTTCCTGCAGCACAGCTGGGGGAACACCCTTCCCCACTGCCTCAGAAGGGGCAGCTGAGTCCCACCTGCACTGCACACACCCCCAGTGCTCCCTGTGCCTCAGCTCTTGGATGCTCACCTTCAGATGCTGCTGCTAAAATGGCTCCTGGCACTGCAAGGTGACAGTCACACCTCCAAAGRCAATGCCACAAACACAACAGTGCTAACAGCTCATTTGGAGACAGTCTCTGACTCACAAGTCTGGGATTTTATGTGCAATTTATCAGATGGACTTGAAAATGRTAAAATATACCAAGTGTTACCCAAGAAACTGTCACTAAGTCCAGTCAGTGGCTGCCCCACAGTGCCCACACCCTGGTTCTGAGCATCTCTGGGCACATCAGTGACCACAACCTGCTGATGTCCTTCCCTCCTCAGCCCCTTGTGCTGGCACTTCTGCTGTCTGCAAGGCTGGCCCAGACACAGGATAAAATGCTGCTCTATTTTGAAAGAATGTTATTAAAAGGGCCAGAGGACAGCTGGTGGTGGATCCATGCTCCTGAAGGTGATTAGTATTTTTGCTTAGGAAGGAAAAACAGGTTCATATTTTCCCTTCTTCAGTTCACACCCTTTGAGGATGTGCAGTTGGCTCCTCTGGTTACAAAGTCAGTGGTCACATGAACCCCAAAACCAAACCTGCATTGCATGATGAACAGTAAGCCAAAGGCTTCTTTTGATGATTGCATCATTAGTTCTCCCAAAATAAAAATAATTTTCATTAAAAGATTAACTTCACTTTTCATTGTAGTAAATGTTCTATTAGCATCATTTAGGAGCTGCATTAAAATGTTTGATCAAGCTGAAAAAGTACTGAGCCAGTATTATTTAAATTATTTAATTCTTTAATTTAGCTAACTTAGGACTGAAGTACAGCAAAAKGAAGTTCTGAATGTTTAAGCTATCTGTAGCATCTACATCCACTTTCAGGCCACTGCTTTGTTCTTAAACAAATCTTAGTACACCCATGAAGCAATACCTTCTGCTATAAATAAAAGCATAACAGAAAATCTGTGTCTTTTATATACCCCAGAATCACTGAAGAAAGCAACCAAAAAGGTGAGGAGCAACCTAAGAAGTTTGCTGCAGGAATTTGGTTCTGCTGTGTCTCAGCAGCAGTCTGCATGATTGAAGACTTGCTGGGATTTTCACCCTAGACCTGACAGCACACAGTCTACAAAACCTTCATCCTTTGAGCACGTCTAATTCGTATCTATGGGTAAGTGACAGGGGGGAGAAGTCCAGTCCTTGTGACWGAGACAGCAATCAGAAGGAACTGAATCCACATTGCTCAAGTGTCATCAGTTAAAACTTGGTCACATCTAGTTTTCACCTAGTCTTATTTTTTATCTTAAAAAGCAAATKATGACATCTATTGAAAAGGTCAAAGGAACAACAAAGAGCTAACTAGTGACAAATCCCTGAGAAAACATTTYAGAAGATTTCATTCTAAGAGTCCCCTCTCCCTGGCTTCTTGTCCTTTAGAAAATGGTTAAYTRATTTATYTTATCCTATGCCAAACATGAWTTTWAAATTAATGTTAGYATATTTGATCAATTGCCTTTTTCTRWGTTGAAGTCCCAGTCTWGTCTCCTTGCACTGAAACATTCCACAGGTTGTGGCCTGTCCCATACACCCCTTTCCCCCTCATTCCAGAGTTACCTGGACAATTCTACTTGGATTGCAAAGTGCTACTGCACACGAAGCTGATCATCACATAACTACCAAAAGCTTCCAGAACATGTGCTTGGAATGAAATTGAGATTAAAGTTAGGTAAGTTTTTATCAGAGTTAATGAAGTAATGAACAGGGAGTCTCGTGCTGGTCATAGGACACCTGCACTGCTTTACTGAAGAGCACTAGATGAGAACCTAAATTATTGGAAGAAGCACAGAATAGCATTAGTAGTAATTTATTGTAMAAATAAAGGCCATACTAAAATCCTGGAGTACTGCCTTCAAATAGTCTCTGGTTTCCTTTTAAACATGTCCCCAGCTAACAATTCAAGGACAAGCCCTAACAGATGCAGAAGAAAYAGCAATGGGACTCGAGTTACAACTGAGACACTTTCTGGTCAATACTGAGATCAGTTTTGCCTTTTTCCACTCCCCAAGGCAGCTCCTTCCCCGTGTGGAYTGAGGATGAACTGCACAGCCTGCTCACCCTTCTCTCCCTGACAGWGAGCAGGGCTCTGCTGTGCCTCTCCTGGGAGCCACCCTGTCAGCAAGGCTCAGGTTTGCTGCTTTTTGCTTTCTTTACCACCAAGACTTGCACCACTGCAAGCCCTCAGAGGCTACAGCTGCTATCAGAGCCTTCCAAGCTTTGCTGCTGGTGCTGTCCACTCACTCCATATCAGCAGCACACACACACAATCTCACAGCATCTCCAGAATCCAGGAGATTCTGGATTGAAGAGCCCATACAGCTGCCCTGCAGGCCTCTGCTGTGAGCTCTGGGGCTCAGTTCACCATAAAAACTGTAACTTGCATAGAGCAACTAATTTCCAGAAGTATTACACAGAACCCAAGAATAATAATAGATAATTGGCCTAATTATAAATGAGGAGGTTACATATTAAACAGCTCTTCCAAGCTACTGARACACACAGGCCTAACTCAGGTTTAGCAGGCCACAAATGTTCATTAATTCCAGCAAAACCAAAAAGCTTCATCACACCTCCCTGCCCATTTAGTTACTCAAGTGCCTGAATATCAAGAGTGGATTTAACAACTTATAGGAAGATATGAGACAGGGAGAGGAACTAGACATTACATCAAAGAGAAGCTCTCTGAAAACAGGTGACATCCTTTCTGCATTTAATATACTACATTCTGAGTAACAGCCAGGAGAGGGAGAGYGGAATAAAGAAAAAAGAACACAGATTATGACACCTTAAAAACCAGCCCATGCATTCCTTAGTCCATTGTAGTTTTAGTTTATAAATTGGAACACAAACCTCTGCTAAGACACCCAGTAATTAAGGGCAGATCTCAAATCCCACAATCAGACTTGTGCTTTATAATTCTATGCTTGAATTATAAAAAGGCACATCCAGCCCTTTATTCTTCATTGGACGTTTCATAGCTAAGAGAAGTGTTGAGATTATTTAGAATTAAAAATCATTAAATAAGCAAACCAGACCTTTAACTAGAATTCTGTTCTCAGTAACTTATRCTGCCTCACAATCTGTCTGTTTTTCAAATATGTCACATATTTCACAAACGTGGTGCAGTTCAGACAGAGGAAGAGATTTCAGGTATTCTTTAGAAACTATGACACAGCTATTTTCAAATCCTAAGCAAAAATATCTTCCATTAAAATAGTACAGTCCCTCCCTCCCTCCCAGTTCAATTACTAAAATCCAGGAGAGGGTTACTAGCACTTTCAAAATTGCCTAATTATCCAGTGCAATCCAATCTACATCTTCAGAACAGTCTCTATGGTGGCAATAGTTCTTTTCTTCATTGGGGGATTAAATTGGTTCACGTGCTCTGAATAACCTAATCACTGCTGCCAATACAGTAACAAACCAAGGSAAAAACCTGCCTTATGAGCTAGAAAAATATTTACAGGCCACACTACTCCAGCAAGAAGCCTTTTWAAGCTATTTCACAGTATCAGGCAGGACATAAGGTAAAATCAAGTACCTACACCTAAAACAAAAAGCCTACAACAACAATTAGGTTACTAAGATACCTTTACTAGAGCCTATGATGAAATGCTCAAGAAAGATGGGGAAAATGAAGTCCAAACACCTARTGCTAAAATACTGAGCAGATAAACAAAGAGCACAGGAGACATGCACAACACAGTGTCATCATTATCAAAAAAATAAGGCAGCAAAATCAGCCAGAAATATTAGATAATAAAAACTATCACACTAATGTCATAAGTACTAAAACATTAAAAACATATTCCTTCTCTTCTGTTAATTAATTCAAAGGTTTCCTAGTCTGCATTCTTCTATTTAATGAAGCCAACAGCAAAACAACCCTAAAATCTGCTGGCACTAGCTATCCAAACCAAAGATGAATTTTARTATTAAATACACAGATCTATTTGTAAAGCAAAGTGAACAAGCACAGCTCGTTCTGACAATATYAGAAACTAAGTAACCCTTCATTTAAAACAAGTATTTCACAATTAGGAACAGCCATCTATGACAATCCACTAAGCAGAATTTAACAAAAAGGCCTCAGAAAATGATGCTCCTAAATGCATAGCCTTTACATCAGCAATCCTACAACAAACAGGCCCTGAGCACATACCGTCAGGGTTTTTGGGATACATTTCTTTCATTAATCTCCAATATTAGCAGCAGCAGCATCACTCACTCTTCTGCTCCTTTCCTCCTAAAACACATTCCCCAGGAGTCCTTTCAATGCAATTTTCTCAGCATTTGCAGGAGGTCTCTGAGCCACATCCCTACGCACGGAGGCAGCAGGAATCTCTGCATTTGTAACAATCCATGGCTGCAAAGGAGGGTGGCAGGCACAGCACTGTACCATCACCAAAATGCTGAGTTCTCTCCTGCAGCACACGTACACACACACACACAGAGCCCGCGTCAGTGCCCGCCGCTCGCAACTGCAGCCACAACCATGACACAAAATCCACACAAAAAGCATGCATTACTCACTGGGTTCGATTCTTTAGCCTCTTCAGCATGTAATTCTTTACAATGTAGTAGGTATGAAATGAAACATTTTCCCTTTATCCCACGGATGCCGCTGTGTGAATACCATTAGACACCAAGGACAATAGGCAGGATCAGCTCGAACATTAAGAGCAAATATTTAATGGAAGACTGGTTACCCCCGTCTCTCCCTTTCACATCTCTGCCTCATGTATCCAGGCACGGGTGGTACTGGCTCCCTTGAGAGGCTGTAGCTAGCAGCTGAGGCACAACTAAAACATGGCATGGATGTCAAGGAGCTGATGTCACCAAAACAAGTATTTCTCTGCTAAAGCCGGCAATTCCGTTAGGCAAGTCCTACAAATCGATGGGAATTGTTCAGCTGGACGTGCTGTGTTACACAATGCACTGCAGCACCAAGAGTGATAAATCAGATCAAGATCTGGCAGGGTAAATAAGCTGAGACTCCAATAACTAAGTTATAAAGCTGCCAATCAGCTGCTGGGATCCACACAGGCTGTCAGGAGCGCTGGCACCTCGGGGCACAGGRGAGAACACACCAAATGCCTCTGAAACAACCTTGTTTATTCCATTCTGAAACAACAGCTCATCTACTGACAAAGTCAAAGGGAAAGGCAAGACTGSTCTAAAAGTCTGCCATCTTTATCAGGAAGCACTGATCAAGCACCCAAGGCTCCAGTCCAGCAGATGCTGGGAACACCCAGGAGAGGTGACATTCAGTGTCTGGGAAGGGATGGAGATGTCTCAGCCACGCTGTCACCTCACAGCAGCACCACAGTACAGCCAGCTCAGGGAAACAGGCTGCTTGTAACCACAGCTGGGCACTTACTCTGGGAGCTGGGACTGCCTCCAACACAAAGCACAGAAATTCAGGAGCAAAGGAACACAGACACAATACAAGTGCAGATGCTGGAGACTGCAAATTCTGTCTCACAGACAGCACCACATCAATATAAGAACAAAGGTTCTTCAAGAACAGAAATAACTTTCCTTAAGTCATGCAAATAGAATTGAAGTATCAGTCATGTGGTTTATTTCATTAATGGATTACAGGCTTTTATTCCAAGCTTTGCTGGCTGGTACAATCTCAAAACCATATCAATTGAACAAAGGTGTGGATAAGTAGCAACTCTATCATTAAATTTCAAATAAATGCAAACCCTCCAKTCTGTATTCCTGCACTCTTCTTCCAAAGGATTATTGTTCTGAAGGAGCTGGAAAGAAAAACCCTACAATCCTACAGAAATATAGATTTGCACTTCAGAAGATCACAAACTATTGGAAAGAGCCACTCCATGACCTAACATGGACACATCTGAGCAAGAGATTRGAAATGCAATTATTTCCCAATTGAATGGTTTTATTTTAAAACTCCATTTCAAACTATCTGTAGTTCTGTAACAAACCAGCACTCCACACTTACAACTGCTACTTTAAATAGAAGCTCATTTAGGATAGACCAACTTCTTCACTGTTTATTTGTCTCTGGAAAAAACCCCAGGCAAACTCATAAGCTCCTTTATAGTACAAACATGATGCTCCAGAAAACATAAATATATTACATCATATTCTCACTTTTAAAAGGATTTCCTATGAACATAACTACAACAATAAAGACACAAAATAAGAATGGAAAACATGATGAATATTTTCTGAGGAAAGGACAGTATTTCACTCCACACCAAATTAAACAGTCCCTTAAATAAACTGTATCACCAATACCAGTAACATTTCCATACAGTCCCATGCAGATGTTATTTGTGGGCCTTTGGAAAATAAGCAACAATACTGAATGTTGGTCTAATGAATGCTAAATTACAATTTAAATACAATTTAATAGCTCTGTTGCAAAAAATAGCTATACCTAAGCCACCAGGCCCAATTTCCATGTAGGCCCCACAGATGCAAAGAGGTGCATCAGGTGAATTCATGAAACCATGAGGAAKCTGACCAGAGATCCCTTATCAAGCACATCCAACTGAACAGGCTTTTCACACAATCTGAGTGTGATTCAACGTGACCTGTAAAACCATGGAGGGAGAAATACCCTACAGACACAATAACCAGGTCAGCCACACTCACTGTGCTTCCTGCAGCTCAGCTCCTGGCTGAGAGAACTGAAACTTCCAACAAATTAACACAAAAAACTTTCCTAYTAGAATATCTACACCTTTAATGAGTTCATTAAATTAGGTGTCTCAGGGATAATTTCTTTAACTCTTCTAATCATAGTAAAAGAGTCTTTATCTGCTGTCCTTGTTTGGCAAATTAGAGAAATTAATGTTGTACATTTTCCTTTCTRAAAGACAATTTTAATAACTAGTTGACATGAAAACTTACCTGGTTTTTACAGCCAACCTTTCATCTACTGTAGTTTAAATGTAGAAAATCATATTTGAACTCTAACTTTTTGGTATTTATTTCACCTCTCTCCAGCTTTATAGAAGTTCTCAATAGAGCAATTATTTCTCTGATTAAAAASAGTATTCACAACTATCACCACTGCATTACTCATCTTTAGCCAGTCTGTCAGTGTAAATCCTGATCAACCAAGTACTTTTCTCATAGTATGCATTACTTGCTCTTATCAGCAATTAGTTTTATCTCCTCTTATATTTCTCAAAGAGAAGAGCAAAGGCCCTWCAAATTCTTCAGTCAGCTTTTCTTTATACTCCTGTGAGCAGCCAAGCATCATCTGGTACCTTTGGCACCCAATTATTCCCATTCTTTTCCTTACCACTTACCAAGATGTGAATAAAGTCCTGATGCCATCCCTGTGTAATGAGAGCTGACTATGCACCTATTTAATCCTTTTATCCCTGTGCAGTTCAGGCTATTGAAATACAGGTAAACCATATCAATTATGTGTCCTTCCTCTGGAGGTTTATCTAGCTCTCACAGGATTATTTTTATAGAGATTAATAACCTTTTTATTAAAATGGCTGTATCTCCCTGTTCAGTACATCATTTCTTTTCTATGAAAGTTAAAAAACCCCAAAAGAACCACAAAAAAATGAAAGGCCTACTTTGAAATAGGTACCTAAAATCCTGTTGTCTCTTCCTCTGAATGTATCAACTACAAAACCCAGCATTAATCCTCAGAAACATTAAAACACTGCTACAATTCTAATTTATGCAATTTGTCTGATGGCAAAATGTAAAAAATTTCAGATTCTTTTAAGAAAACAAAACAGATACACACATATGTAGCACTAGATTATGAAAAGCTTTTAATATATTTCTTTTCCATGTGACCAAGAAAAAAAAAAAAAAAGAGCTAGAATGTGATAATATTTGAATACTCACGATCTTCTCCTGGACAAGGCATGCCGGGTTTCTCTGGGGTACTTGGGAAAACTAAAACAAAAACATGAGATTTTTAAGGTAAAAGATTCTCAGTAGTACTTTTTCCTTGATTCTTGAATATGTTTACACAAAGACTGCTTTTGGAAGGCTTTAAATAATTCTACATGAGAAATGATGCAATCAAAATTTGGTTGCAGACTGGCAGGAGCTTCTACTGGAGTGAAGCATGAACAAATGTGTACAGTGCTGAACTCTGCACAGTTCCAGCTTTGAGCTCCAGCTCCGTCCTCAGCATCCAACTCCAGAGCTGCAGCTACACAAAGAAGGATACTTGAGAGGCAAGGGAGAGACTCCAAGCAGCTGCTGGGATTATCAGACACACAGGGGCTCCTGAACTGAGCAATACTTGCCATGAATGCTCAGCCCTCCGTCTCTGTTCWGACAATACAAACGGAAGGCTTCCTCCAGCTCCATCTGAGATGAGATGGTACAGGGGTCACCTAACAACAAAAGCAACACACAAGTTTACCACTGAAGAATTCAGGGGAGAATTCCACTTAGTAAAAAATGTACCAGCTTCAAGTATTGCCTTTCTTTCAATCATTTGATATTAAGCTGACACTTCAATCAAAGCCAAAATGGAACAATACAATTATTCTTTCAAATGTTATCAAAATCCTATAAGATAACAAAAAAATAAAAGTGAACAGATATGCCTAAAGATCCCCCCCTCCTTTTTTTGTTGTCTGCTTGCAGTCACATTATTAGCATTACCTTGGGAGGGTTATTTTTGTTAAAACTGGATAATTAATCCATAAATCCACTTAACCTGACACACATAAAGTACAGTACATCACAATGCACTGGGAGCAAACAAAGAAACAGGAGTGTCACTCTGAACCCCTGTCCCTTTGTGGGACAGCCACCTTCCTTGGGTGACAGGTGACCTTATAATAGCCAGGCCAAGTGATGATACCAGTGTCAAGCCACATATTAAACTTTGATTTCTTATAGTTAAAAAACATTCTTATTTTGCAAAAATGATGAATCCAGGGCCCAGCCACCTCTCTTTGAAAGCCACTGCTGTTGATGATCTATAAATGCAGCAGTAACACAACATGAGAGACAAAAGAWTTATTTGTACTGCAAATCAACAATCCATATTTCTTATATGTTTACAGGATTTTATCATGAGTGAGCTTTTCATAGTTCAAACCTTTTGGATCTTGTCAAAAACAAAGAAACACTATAAAAGCCCAACAGGAAATCTATTTTCTTCATCTCTTSGTAGGTTTTGTTTATTCATTAAGCCACGGGCAATTGTTTGCTTTTAGTAAGTTCAAAGAGAACATCTGTTTGTGCAATCAGTCAAATGAACTGAAATTCCATGTGGCAAGAAGTGGAAACAGTGGCATGCAGAAATAGGATAACTCACAAAACCCAGGAGGATCAAGGACAGCCAACACAGCAGATTGGCTGCAACTCAAGTCACACCCAGGAATCCCAAGAAGGTTGTACAGGTATTTATTTAACCAACACTACAGGAAAATACTTAGTACAAGGAAGACTAAATAAATTAATTAAAATAAGCTTCAAAAAGCCAATGCAACAGAGGGCCCGACCAAGAAACATTTAACAGGACTCATGTCTTACAATCCTCCAAGTGAAAACTCAGGGGGTTTTCTTCTTCCCTGCAATAATCTTCCTTTATTAGCAGACATGCAGTTCAACTAGCTAAGCACAGGAAATGTCTGTGCTTAGCTAGTTGGAAATTATCTTCCATGTCCTCCTGATCAGGTTACTTTTTATTACACCACCATTAAACTGAGGTTGGTACAGTTGCCACTGTCTTTCTTGGTATTCAAAAGATGAAGAGTAAAATTTAGAAGTATTAATGCTACTCCTCAGTGTCTTAAAAGGGCTGRGTCCTCTTTGATTACCAGCTACCTCYTYCCAAGGTCAGTACTTTGACATTCCATTCACTCAAACAACACCATCAGCTAAGAGAGCTATTAAAAAACCCCAAAACATACCATTATAACTATTAACCAAACCAGACTGGCTTTTTTCCCCCTTTCTGTTTTCACTTCTAGTTCTGCAGGCCCTGGCTTTGACAAGGTGCTTCTGCAGAAGTGAATCCAAGTGCTACTGCAATCAACCCCGATGCCTTAAGTCTCATTTCCCCAAGCTTCCTGCTCTGTRACAGGGTTATGTAGYTAGRTATTTAGAAACAAAAAAAMCCCTCCACAGTATGATACTTGTTTGTACAATGCCCCTTCTCTGTACCACAAACCCTGAGAAGTATTTCAGTCCAATACCTTCATCATCAATCCACTTGAGGGTGATTGGCTGTTCCTGTTGCAGGTTACACATCTCGTGCACCTCATCACAGAGCTCAGCATAGCTCATGGATGCATCCAGGTAGGTTACCAGGATGTCCCTGCAGAAGATGAAAACATCAGCTTTTATCAGAAAATACCTGCAYATTGCAACAGTTCCATCTATGGGCACCAAGCTGCAGAATCACACCGAATGAGCATTCCTCAAATAAAACACTCCCACTAGGCCAGCAGGATTACACCTCACAGTGCTTAACTTCAAAATACTTCAGCATGGAGGAAATAAATGTGTTAATTACCTGTCTTTAATGCATGTTTACTGAGCTGAGCCAAGCTCCCTTATTATAATTATCAGTGTTTGAAGTGTTGTTAAAAAACAAACCAGAAGCTTTCRAAATAATTTCTTTTTAATCCAGGTGCTTCTTCCATCAGGAGATAAATAAAATCTCAATTATTGTAAAATCCTTTTAAACTGTAGGCTTTTCCTCACATCCATTATATTGTTTGAGAGGAAGCTTTGACCAGGTGACTTCTCCAAAGATGTAATTACAGAAAAATTCAGATAAAATCTTACTCTTACGTGCTCTCTACCTTTGTAGTGTTTAGAGAACATGAATCCAATACTGAACTCTCTATGTAAACTCCACATTATCTCAGGAATTTGTGATAATAACTCTTGATATCATGGAAGTTCACAAGTCCTGTCAAAGCAGGTCAAATACTGAAGAAAGGAAAGAAGATTACCCAAAACAAAACCTGATGATACAAACAAGACTTTCTACTATTTTAAAAATGTTTTTCAAATAACTGACTCTGGGAAATCAATTAATAAACAAGTGCAAAAAGAAGCAGGAGATGAACTTTAATCATTTCACTGCCATCAAAACCTTCCAGAGGACAATTAGGAAACTGTTTTGTAGTTAATGGCTACTGGCATTCCATTCTTTCCCCTCACAGTTTAATACAACAAATMTATCAGATCCAACATGACTGAGATMATTTTCTTATCTCCATACTGTGTGACAAGTCATTTTAGAAAAAATGTTATACAACATATTCTGCCTACTTGTGTCTTTCAGTCAGCAGGTGAATAGTACTGCACTGAAATAAGAAACTTAAACTCCACAACTTACATTTTAAATGATAYGCAGTAATAACTTGCCATTTTGCCTTTGCTGAGGAAAACTATGAGCAAAGCTCTAAAACAATCATCTTAAAGAACTTTACTGCTTTAACTTCAGATTAAAAGCACTGCTACCTTTCCCAGTGTATCTTTCATCTATACTTTGTAGAGCTCTCAAAGAACAGCAACTTAATAATTCTTCCTAACAGCAACAGCAAAAGAAATACATATGCTACCTGCCAACCTGTAAATCCATATCACCCACAACACTGAGAGCTGTCAGGTGAGGTTGAGTTTAAGAACATTTCCCTGTCAAAGAAGTCATGTTTTATGCATTTATGAAGGTAAGAGACCAAACTGGTTCCCACAATGTCTGAGGGCTGCTGCAATGCCTTGCCCCAACACAAGGTCACCAATAAATGCAGCTCATTATTTAATGCACTGCCACCAGGAGCCACTGGTGAAATCAAGCAGCTGTAGCTCTGTGGTGGCTGTGGACAACCACACTTCCACAAGTGTCTGCATTATATTCAAAGCCTGAAAATACACTGTAACACATTTAACACACTATATTAACACACTATAAACTCCAAATAAAGCTGGCAACTACTCATCAGCCTTGAAGTGTTCAAATTATTTTAACAGATGTCATTCCACAAGTAAATTAATGAACTTCATATTCATGATGTCCATGTTCCTTTGAGATTTACTGTATTTAATCTTAACATCTTTACAGCCACATCAGGCAATCAGGGCACAGGGAAGTGAAAAYCATTCCTTGTTTAACACTAAATAATCCCACAGGACACTTGAAAAAATATATATATTTGAAACTGGACACTACACAGTAATATGAGGAGCTAMTGAGCAGGAAGTTCTGTATGAGCAGTTACAGCAAGAGAAGTAATTCCAGTAACAGATCAAACGTGACACCCCTTAGAGCCAAAATAACACACAGCAAACCAGGCTGCACCACTGCTCTGTTTCAGTGGTTTCAAGTAACCAGGTATAAACTAGAGAGGCAACTTGTGTAATTCCTGGTTCATTATTGCAGTTACTTAGTTTTTCTTTTGTAATCTACTCCAGCAGTGATTCCTACTGTGCTATGTTAGGAACTCTGTCACACCCAGAAACAGGAATACCTGAGATACTCAGCCTCCAGAGATACACTCAACACTCACATGTTTTAAACTTCCTCGTGCTCAGATTTCTAACAGGGATTTCTGTATGGCATCTGTGCTATTATTTTAATTTTAGCAGCTGCTTGACCAAGTTAGTCCCAAATTCTGAAGTTGCCCAGCATCAGTGATTTCCTGCAGTCTGTCAAACTTGTTCAAAAGTTGAGTGTTGTACTGCAACGGAGATAACTGAGATGATCAGTTATAGAGGCTCTAATGCCAAAAAGAGTCAGTYCTACCTCACACAATTTCATCAGCAGAACAAAAAATTCATAGAGCTTGGAACTCTTGTTTGTAAACYGACTTCTGCAGACTTCACAGCTAATGCAAAATACTGAATGTAGTGTTGCAGGAAAAACTGCAGCAGTTTATTGTAAAACATGGTAATAATAATTACTTGACTTCTAACATTGACACAATTATTATCACCTCCTCCAGYTCTGCACAGACAAGTTCCACAGACACTCTCCTTTCACTGTGTATCAACACAACCTGCCAGCAAAACACCCAAATTATTTACACCCAGTTCTACTGGTGTTTGTGGTGCCTTTCCTTACAGAGCTGAGGCAGCTCTCCCATTGCATGACCACATTAACTCAATTGCTCTAGAATTCTAAATTCAGGACCTCAAACTACATGGCATTGATAAGAAGGTAAGTTTATTAAAAAAGCATTTTGTTTTCAATAAAATTTATGAAGTGACTTCCATAATTCATTATATTTAATTTAAAACAGCATTTCTCTACACCATAAAGTAAGAACATGCAGAGTAGTAGCTACATTTACTTATTTAGCATAAAACACCAGAAAAGATCACTAATGTCACTTATTAAATGCCAACAAGTCTAAATACTTCCAACCAAGTTTAAAGAACTATTTGTGCCTAATATTTAGCTCTGCAAATGCCTTAAACTCAGGCCTTGAAGGAAGACAGGAGAAACTAAAGCAACATCATTTTACAAAGTCCTCAGAGTGGCAGCAAACCAATTAGATTAAACACACCTGAAAATTCRTATTTCATGTTGCTGCAATAAAACCTTCCTGTTTCTACTGACAACTGAATGAAGTCATAAAGGACTATGACATTCTGATTATAGACAGGATAAAATGWAATAATTACATCCGGATGCAGGAAATGGACCCAGACCTGGTTGTGACTATGGGAATCAATAATCCATCAGCCCACAATAACTGTGRGTTTGTCAGTTATGCACATTTTCTCCCCTTCTGAGAGGATAAATTAATTTTTCTTCTTGATCAGCATGCTGCAGGAGTCTGACTGGCATTTTAATWGCTCAGAAGTTTACCTGCCTGATCTGACATTAATTACAAATCCACCAAAGCCCTGGTTACTCTATGACTAGGTCAGAGCATGAACTCCTGCTCAATATGCTTCAAAAATAGACAGGTCACAACACAGAGCAAAGGACACACTGACTTACCCACTGTAGTGTGTTTTTACTCTGATGAAGTCYTTGTTCAGATCAATTTTTGARCCCATTCTGCTAGGCATGGTTTGTATTTAGCAGCTATATAAAATTATAAGTATGCAGAAATAAGTTGATTCAAGACAGATAGCAGATTCTGAAGYGAAGAGCTTCACATGTGGAATGTGTTTCTGCTCCAGATGATTCTCAATCCAGCTGCATAGATTAAAAAAACCAGAATATTGATGAATATACACACACTGCTAAACAGATGAGTTGTGTCAAATTTTAGAAACGCAAATAGCTTTACATAGAACAGCAAAAAAATCAAAAGGAAAATGTGTAAGACCGTTGACCTGCACAGAAGTTAAATGAGATTGGTTAAAAATACCCTGTACAATTTAGCTTTACAGAAATATCCCAAGCATTTGAGGATGTTTYCTTAAAACATCATCCAACAGCTCCCTGCTGGCTGAAATACTCCACGGAAGTTTTTACTTATTCAACAACACAGCATCTTACTCTTTTCTCCCAAATAACCAAGGAACTAAAAATAGTTTTTCTGCAGATAAAACACTGTAGTCAATTACTATCAGTTACAAATTTACCCGAGAGAAGCAGCAGAGGAACTCCGAGGGGCAATTYAGCATACCTTTACGATTGGAGCCTGACAAACATCCTGTTTATCCCAAATTACCACCTCACACATGAATGTGTGTCTCCAGACACCTCCCTAACCCCTCTGTCCGGGCAAGCCGGGCCACAGGTACCGGAGGAGCGGAGRCTCCCGAACTCCAGACGCGACCCTSCCGSGGGCTCAGGGAACACGCGGCCCCTCCGCCCACCCTCAGCCCCGGCCTGCGGGAGCGGCCAGGACACGACACCTTCGCTCGGGACGAGCTGGCGCCAGCACTTCCCCGGACGGAGCGGTCTCTGCCCGGCCTCCCCAACGGGACCGTCCGGACTCCTACCTGCTCCGACCGCGGCAGTCCCACCCCACACAGCGGGGCCCCGCGGCGAGCAGGGGCCGCTCCCTGAGCTGCGCTCGACTACACCTCCGCGGCCTCAAGTTGCTCAAAGTCCCGCAAGGAAGTTTCGAAGCGGACTTTGCCTCGCTGCCGGMGGTGCCCCGGCGGGGAGCGGCAGCGGCGGCGCCGAGCGGAGGAGCCTCGGTGTCCCTCAGGTGTCCCCTCGAGTCCCGCCCCAGGTGCCCCCGGCGCCCCTCAGCCGCTGCCCCGGCTCAGCGCCCCGCGCCCGCGGCAACATGGCGGCCTGAGGGCGGGAGCCGCAGCCAATGGGGAGCCAATCCCCGCCCGCGGCCCGCCCCGCCGCCGCCAATCGCGGCGCGGGAACCGTTACCTGGGGAGCCGGAGCGTCCCGGCCAACCAGCGCGGGCGGGGGGGCGGTGGGGAACACCTGCAGCCAATGGGAGCGCGGCGCTGCGGGGAGCGGCGGCTGAGGGAGCGGGGGGGGGGGCAGGTGTGAGGGACACTGCTGAGGGGACAGTGTGAGGGACAGTGCTGAGGGGACAGGTGCGAGGGGAGATAGGTGTGAGGGGACACTGCTGAGGGGACAGTGTGACAGGGCTGCGCTGAGGGGGCACCGCTGAGGGGACAGGTGTGAGGGGATAGTGCGGATGGGACAGTGCTGAGGGGGCTGTGTGAGGGGAGATAGGTGTGAAGGGGCAGCGGCTGAGGGGACAGTGTGAGGGGAGATAGGTGTGAGGGGACACTGCTGAGGGGGCTGTGTGAGGGACACCGCTGAGGGGACAGTGCTGAGGGGACAGCGCTGAGGGGAAAGGTGTGAGGGGACAGTGTGACCGCGCTGCGCTGAGGGGACAGCGCTGAGGGGACTGTGCTGAGGGGACAGGTGTGAGGAGACAGCTCTGAGGGGACAGATGTGAGGGGACAGTGCTGAGGGGGCTGTGTGAAAGACACCGCTGAGGGGACAGTGCTGAGGGGACAGGTGTGAGGGGACCGCGCTGAGGGGAAAGGTGTGAGGCGACAGTGCTGAGGGGACTGTGCTTACGGGACTGCTGTGAGGGGACTGCGCTGAAGGGACTGCCCTGAGGGGACAATGCTGAGGGGACTGCCCTGAGGGAACAGGTATCAGGAGACAGGGGACTGGTGTGAGGGGACAGTGCTTAGAGGACGGGTGAGGGGGACAGTACTGAGGGGACAGGAGTCAGAGGACTGGTGTGAGGGGACTGCCCTGAGGGGACAGTGCTCAGGGGACAGGTATCAGGAGACGGGACTGGTGTGAGAGGACAGTGCTTAGGGGACAGTGCTGAGGGGGACAGTACTGAGGGGACAGGTGTCAGGGGACTGGTGTGAAGGGGACAGGTGTGACAGGATACTGATGTAAGGGGCCTGTGTGAGGGGACYGGGGACAGGTGCTGAGGGAACTGGTGTGAGGGAACAGGTGGGGGAGGACTGATGTGGGGGCAGAGGAGAGGTCCTGAGAGGACAGTGCACAGATGTGAGGGGACATGTGCTGAGGGGATAAAGGCCAGGTGCTGAAGGGACAGGTGTGAMGGGACAAGCCCTGTCTGCCTCCCCCGGAGCTGCCAGAGCTGCTTCCCAGGAAATCTCAGTAGGAAACCCCAGCAGTGATGTCCGGTGAGTGTCAATCCAGCATCCAGTCCTGGGAGGGGCCACTCAGAGTGGCTAAAGCAGGAAAATCACAGCTGAGATAATAAACCAAGAATAATATCAGACTGGCCAGACCAGAGAGAAAAACAATATATTAGTGGTGGAGCAACCAGAGTTCTACAGGAGGCAGTCTGTGACATGGTTAATGCCCTTTTGCTTTGTAAAGTTGTAAAAYTTTTTCCTAACGATGCTTTGATATTTTGCTTTCAAACTGCGAATCCTCTGTGACTGAATCGGGATCTCCTGAGTTTTCCTCGCATAAAGCTGGGATGGTGAACTCGGAGAGTCCTCTAGTGGAAATGCTGCTCATCCTGCCCAAACAGCTGGTCTCCTTGTGTGTTTTAAAACTTTCCTAAGCAGATGAGCTATCCAAGCAAAAGGTTTGCTTTGGGGCTTTTCCTGATGTATTTATATCCACCACTGGGCAACATAACCCAATACATTTGAAAAATAAACCAAAACAAGGAGACACAACTGGGAGATTTTTTTTTTTTTTTGGCTACCTGGAGTTGAGTTGTCATGATTTCTATTTTGAAATGGAAAAAAAATAATCGGTCTTCAGTCCCCTGCTACTCCATGTGTATACCCACATCAAGGGGCTTTTCAGGCACATTTAGCCCTTTCAGGCACATTTACACCCACCTTTGTGGGGCTTTTGGGGTTTGTGTGTTGGACAGTTTGCAGCAGTGCAGCTCTGAGGCTTCTTTTGGTGTTTTTTCAATCTTCCAAAATGCAAATAAACAAACAGTTGGCACTAGTTTAATTAGCAGTAAAAAGGGAAAATGTATTTCCATCAGTCGGGATGTTTTCTCTGACACCAAGGAAACGCACCCAATGGTTTCATTTATCAGTCTATAATTGATTTGTGTGTCCACTGCTAATTTTATCTAATTGGGAACTCTCAATTTGGTTTCAAAGTGGGCCCTTAAATCTTCATGTGTTCCAAATTTCTCTGCTTAAAATGGAGAACATTATGTAAGGTAGGTCTACAAGCATAATTCTTTCAGGTCAAGGTAGACTTTGATCTCCATGTCACGTCAATTAAATGCTTCAGCTTCTTGAGCTGTTGGATTGAGAGATAAAAGCTTCTTCAGAACTGGGATCTGAAGTTTTGTGTGGTTTACTGCTGTTTTTTCTTCTAGCACAACTTAGCAAGGAGAAAAGCTCAGGTTTTATTTTCAGCGCTCGATGAAAAAAATCTAAAGCATAATATTTTTACATCTCACAGAGATATTTTGTAGTTGCTCACTAAATATCCATGCTTCTTGTTTTAGAAGTCTTGTTTTGATTTGGTTGTATTTTCTTATAAGACTGTTTAAACAAACAGTCAATTCAAACTGTTGAATTTCTCAATAAATGCTTCCCACTTCTGGGCAGATGGCAGTTTTTGGAGGGGACCTTGGCTTTTCTCTSTGCATTAGCTGACAAGGTTGTAACTGGTTTGAAACACAATAAAWTGTAAATCCTGAGTGTATTCCTGACCTTTTTTTCCCCCGTTTGTTTTTCCAGATGGGAGGCATTGCACTTTTGTCTTCTACCAAGCCATCCTCAACTTAAGATTTGCAATATTTCAGTCTAGATTTGAAGAGCTCCTCTAGGTAATTTAATTTTATTTTATTCCAGATAAATGAGATATCTAAAATTTTAGTTATTTTAAAAATCACCATTAGAACCTTTTCATATCAAATCKTTTAGTCCTAAGAGCARTSATCTGATCTTTTGAGAMAGCTAAAAAAGGTTTGGGKTTTTTTTWAAATATTTCATTTCTGAAATTCYGCATTCAACCTCAGCATCCAATCATACCACAGATTAACTATAGCAGTGAAGATTTGATTTATTAAATAATCTAAGGATGGCAGTCCAACTGCTGCAGCCTGGGAGCCTGATGTTATCTCCTTCTTGAAATGTCTTTTTGACTAAAAGTTCTGAGCACTCCGAGTGTTGCTTTCCCCACTCTCCATTATTTCCCGTAAATTCCTTTCAGGCTGTGCATCCGCACGTTTCCAGCAGGTGGCAAGAGATTCCCAGGCAACTCTCTGGGAATCACGGGTGTGCAGGCGATGCTTACAGGGCTTTATTTAGTGCTGCAGGGCGTTGAGAAATGTCCTTTGAAATTCAGTTTAAAAGGAGAAAAAAAGAATCTTTGAGTTAATGATTGCATTAATCTGAAGTCTTGAGCTATCAGACAGAAGGTATTTGTTTCTGACAAGGCCAACCAAAAAACTCCTCCCTCCCAAACGCTCCAATGCAAACATCATGATGGCAGCTGCTTCTTCAAGACAATTGTTGCAAAAAACCAMTTTTTTTGTTACTAATTTCACCTCGGTAGAAGACAGGTACCCTGTTAGTACTTAAATTCATGACTCAAAATCTTCAGCTATATTAGGACCTTTCAAGTTTCCAAGGTTTTAAAGATTTAGTAGGGATTAGGCTGATGCTTTCACACTGWGAACTAAACAACAAAGAAATTGAGAGAGACAGCTCATATCTCCCAATGCATGTGAAGTGTGAGTAACCAGTTCTGTATCACTTTAGAATAAAAATGCCTCCCCACAGAAAGTCTCTTGAGCAGATCAAACCAGCAGCATGTGCAGGCTGCTCTCCAGCCTACTTACTCTCTTCTTTTGCCAAGGAAGAGACTGGATATTGTTTCCATTGAAATAACTGGCAGTGAAATCCTTGGGAGCAGTGGGAATGAATTTGGGCCAGATGCCACGAAGTTTGGATAAAAATAATAACACAAATCATTAATATATTTGAACATAAACTGGAGTAAAGCAGMTATTCTACATAATATCAGAAATCACCATGGCAATTCTTTGTAGATTCTCTTGCTGGCTTGAATATTAGTGTTTTTCTAGCCTGTGTTAAAATAGACAAAATGAATAATGTTTCAAGACTATTTTAAGCCAACACCTCCCTTACTTGTCTGTCTTATATAAGATCGAAGCAACCAGAAGCTGAATCTCTTGTTGACACCTCATTAGCCAGGAGAAGAAAGAATTCTATGAGTAGCCCAAACTACTCATCTTTAAAAGCAACTAAACTCAAACCTTTGTGCTTCTGTATTTACTTTTTCAGGATATTTAAAYAACCTGTTTGATTTTACAATACCATGTGCACTGTAATTGAGAAAATGTAGAACCTCCTGTCCTTTATATATATGCACATACAAGCTTGTATATGTAAAAGTTTCACCCACAAAAATGAGGGTAGGATAATCTTAAACATAGCTGTAAAAAATGTAGGTAAAGATATACAGAAATAGCTATTTTGTATTTGTTTAAAGCTGGAAGAAATGCAGCAATAAAGGAAGAACAGCCTGGATGGAGCATTATACCAGATGTTTTACAGATTACTCTGTATTTCATCACTCAGTCTTTATTTAATCTTAAGGCTGTAGTAATTGTGACACTGGAATAGCTCAATGGCCTATATATTGTTTTGCTGCTTCCAGCTCTGCCTGCTCCAATTGGCCAAAGCTGGCCAATTATTTATTACTGTGGAAAGAAAAGTGTTCTCCCTACTCCRCTTGGTAACCCCATAAATGAAAACAGTGTTTTGTGATATTTGTGCTGCTCTCATTGAGATTACTCACCCAACAAACAACTAATGCAATCTGGATTTGCTAGTGATTTACACTACCCAGTAACTATGTTAAAGATTTTTGGGCCAAAAATAGGAAGAAGAGTTTAAGAGTGTGGAGAATTTGAAGCATGACTTAAACTTTTTCTCTATATTGCATGTATGGAGTTAGCAGTGTGTGGTGTAAGAGAGTGAAACAGGGAGAAATTGTGTGTTTGTGTGGGAGTGTGTTTGTGTGGGAGTGTGCTGCCTAATTACCACAGGGTTGAGTTCCTTGCCTTTTATGAATAATCATTGGGAGGTACAAAGGTTTGTCAATTGAAACTTTCAGTCTCCCTGTTTTTCATACCTGGGCAATAAGATTATATTAGTTTTGCCTCATATATTCTTGTGCCAGAGAGAAAGAAAATTTCCTCTTCCATTCCCCTTTCCAAACAGAAAAATAAAAAAAGGGGGGAAGAGAATTGAGGATCAAGTGAAAGAGAAGTATTGCAAGAGTTAAAGAAAGAGATAAGTTTCCAGAGGTTTCCAGTGTCTCAGAAAAGCAGGATATTTGGATTTCCTTTTTTGGACCARTCTTTTCATGGAACAGTGAACTCCCAATAACATCTGATTAGTTCTGTTCCTGCTATATTTTCTGACAGTCTGGGCTTGACTGTCTTCTCAGATTTGTTTTTACTGTGCAGGACTTAGTAAAAGAAATAGCTGTGGCACAAAGCTGCTATAAGGAGAGAGCAGATCCCTGATGCATTATGTAATGAGGGGTTTAGAKCCTCAAATTAATTCTATTTAAGACACAGTGCCTTTCTCATCTATCTACCAAATCCATCCAAAAACACATATTCATTGCCAAATTTTTGTTCAGTTTTCACTAGGGAGAATCAGCTGTGTTTGTAACACGTATTGCACACCATGTTACTTTAATATCAAACAGGCTTTCAAGCATGGCAAGTGGTTTAAGCTGCTGTAATAAACAGGGCAGGAGGGAGTTGCTTCAGATTTTTTGMTTAAACAAAAATATTCTCAGAAACTTTCACTAAGCTTTTTGTTATCTATTTTGTTATCTATTTGTTCTGCCTCAGAGACAAATACACAGGGTGCTGTTTTCCTCCTAACGAGCAGCACTTTTCCAGGGTAATGACTGGGAGTATTTAAAATCAGAGCAATCGTATTAAGTGTTTTGTTGTCCCAACAGCAGAAGCCTCATTGAGCTAAATTGGTTTCACTGCATTATCTATTGGATTAGCAAACCAGTGAGAAACTGATGGGAGAGCTTTTACTTTAACTGGGATAAATGCTCTCAWTTTTACCCAGAAACAGGACAGACATTGCTGGTTTTTAACCTCTTCATAGTGCTGTCACTATTAATRCCAGCATTACTTCCAAACAAATGCAGTATCTTGCTCTTTTTCATCTTTCATCTTGTGCTCTGTGGTTCTGTTCAGCCTCGTGAGGCAGCAATAGCTATTTTTTCCCATCTGTACAGCAGYGTGCAGAAGTGTCCCCCAGAAAGCTCTCATGAACACACAATGGCACTTCCTCTTCTGTTGGCAAGGCCAAAGGAGAGTTTTGCAAACCCTTGGGCACTGAAAAGGCAGGATGTCATTATGGGCTGAAATCTCTRGGGTCATTCTGCTTTTCCTTCTAATGCATTTTATCTTCCAGTTCAATAGTTGGAATGCCTATTTTGTCCGTTTATAGAAGCTCCAATTTCTGTATATCTACATTTTATTAACACTTCACATTTAGAATGATTACATTAACACATATCCCACTCTTTTTCTCACAGACACGCCAGTCCATAGAGCAGTACTATAAATTGCTGAAAGGAACACAAATGCTTTCAGGTGCAGCACAGAAAAAGTGCCTTCTCATCTGTCACATACTTTTTTTTATGGCACTAGTACAACCCATCCAAAGTCAGCATTCAGCTGACATCAAATCTGTCTTATTTCACTTTATTAAGGGCATCATGAAATTAGAGTTGAATAGGGAATTGTCTTTAGATAGGTCTAAAGTAGAAATGTCTGGGGATTTCYAAATATGATGATTGCAAATGAAAAAAAAAGGTGAAGCATACASAGAAGTATAGAAGATTCAAATTTATGCAAAACTCCAATCAATTCACCTTACTCCTGTACTGAAATGTCTCCTGGAAAGTTTGAATGGCATCTGAATTTTCTGTTTCTGGCTCTGGCAACCAATTTAAGAAAATCTCCCTCTTGTTGATGGAAGTGTTTTGTCTTGTGCTACTCATGCAAGTGCAACAACAGCAGCTGAAACTCCTGTCCTCCCCTCAGATCCCCTTGTTCCTGGGATGGACACTGCCATATGTGTGCTCACAGGGCACTTTTCKGACTGAGATATTTTTTGCCTTTTATTTGTGCTTCAGTCTACATCACTGCAGGTAGTCTGGCATTCTGGCTTTGGGGTTTTTTGAGGAGATTGCTGCCACCTTTTACTTTGATCAGTCACACTGAGCTGTGCACCTTGAAGATCTGCAGTCAAACTAGAGAAAAAATTCACTGAATAAATCTTCTGGAGCAGTCAGCAGGACATGCAGCCTGTGACTGTCTCCCAGATGGAGAAGAAACTAATTTTGTCCAATAACCCCATGTGATCAGTCAGTTGGCTGCAGTGKAAGGAGTTATGTCAGGTGCACAATTACAAACCATTACTGCTGAAGTAATTAGATTAGACATTGCCTTTATAATATCTGCAGCCACCTTCTTGCTGATCACTCTCAATCACCAGCCACTGCACACTAGAAGGACCAGGGCCATGCTTCCTTCTCTGCTCTTTATTAACTTTAATTCCAAAATTATGGATTATTTTCTTACGATTGCGCTCCTCAGAAACTTGCTGTGAATATTCCTTCAGCTGGATTTAGTCAATAATTTCACTCTTAGCAGAAGTTACTGATGTTGACAGGCTATGTAATAAACTAATAGCTGGAGAAAACAGTGGGATATAAAAAGGCTGGATTCTGCTTTCCCAGCAGAAGTTAATCTGATTTTAAATTAAGATTATTTCTGATTTTTGCAAGTGTAACAAAGAAGGCAGTGGCACTGTGGTCCTTCTAAAAAATGTAGTATTTTTGTGRTGATGGATCATGGAAAAAGCAACAACTTAGTAAGGAAAAGGCATTGTAAAATCATGCTTCTGCTGCTTTTATTCCACTCTGCATTAAATCATTATATAGAGCAGTAGGATTGACTTAGAAGAAGGCAAAGAGGTTGAGTTTCCTTGGAGAGAAAGTGATTATGATCAAAAACATACTTAGAAAAAAAAAAGTAGAGTATTTCTGAAATGTAGCATTCCATCAAGATCAGGAACAAACAATAAGAAAAATAAATTAGAAAGAGGAAAAGCAGGAGGAAAAGAAAAGAAGCTTGATTACCTGGATATTTTGAAGGAGATGCAGATTTTCAATAGCTTTCTGGGTAAGGTGAAATTTGAGTGATACTTCACCTTAATTCAGTATGTGAGCCTCAGAAACTGTGGTAAATAGCACCATGGAAATACTTGTTGGATGCACTTACCTAGCTGGAGGATGAGAGTTTCTGCCTCTCCTGAAGGGCTTTTCTTCTGTAAAACTCAAAGATACAGAACAGAAATAATTACAGCAATTTTTCAGAGGATGCAGTGGAAGGTGTTGAGTGAGATTTCCCCAGGTGAGTGGTGAGATGTGGGAGCAGAATCCAGGTGTCCCTGGGCTCAGCTTGGTGAGGACTTTGTGGAACAATCACAGCTGGATGTCACTTGGGGTTTTGCAGCACTCTCTTGGCTGATGGCTTTTCCATGATGACAGAAACTAAAGATTGAGGTGAACTAAGACCTTCAGTGGAGCATATTTTCTATTACAGCCCAGTTCAAGATCATTATTTTTTCTTCAAAGCTTTCTCTTACTTCACTCATACKGAACAAATCTTATTCTGAGTTATAAATCAGTGCTAAAATGTTTTCTCTTTCAATGCTGGTCATATGAAATTAAACCATAAATCACAGCTGAGTTAAGGCAGGAGGAATGWGCACATGTTCCACCAGGATCAAATCCTCCTTTCACCCTTATTGCAACAATTAATTATCAGCCACACATTCAAGATCTCCATGCCAGCAAAGCTCTTCTCTCCCCTACAGCTTCTGGCTTAGTCTCTCYCCATGCTCCTTCCCATTGCAGCTTTCAGCCTCTTGCTTTGCTTCCTTCCTTCCCTCTCTCTCATTTCACCTTTTCTTTCGTGTCTATTTTTAAAACAACCTCTCCCTTTCAAGACAACAATATCCTCAAAATAAATTTCCCTTTTGTAGTGTCTTACATTGGCTTCCTACACTAACAATATTTCAGTTGTTTGAATCCATATTCCARTATATTTACTGTGGAGATTTTAGAGAATAATTGTGAAACTAGTTTTGGTGTGAGTACTGTGTTCACTTGCTGAGCTCACTGAGATTATTTACAGAACAAAGTGTTATTTTGCATGAGTTGGGTGAGAGATCTAGTCCTGAATTAAGCAGTGTGTATGAGGACCCATAAATTTCACTGTTGAATAATGGAAGTGAAGAGGCCTAAGAGATTAGGTTGGCCTCTGAATAAAAACAGCAAAAATATCCAAAGCAACAGAATAACTTTAAGACAGTTATGAAATGTTTTTTACTTCCCTCAGCTATTTAGGGACAGATTCAAAAAGGATATTTTCAGAGGCACACATGGTAGATTCTCAGTGAAAATTAACAGAACAAATTCTGAAATTCTTCCTGCAAATGGAGTCCGACTYCCTTCATTTTCAAGCACCTTTTGAATTTTTCCCAATCCAACACAGGCAGCCTGAGCTTTCCCTGTGGTTCTAAATCACTTTTATCTATTTTGGGGTCTGTTAAACTAGCAAACATTTYTGTCTTTAAGTGTTTAAACTTTCATTAGCTTAGATCTGAAATGTAATACAGTCATTATTAACAATTCAGTAGAATTTTATGTAGTATATTTTATTTCATGCTGTGACTAAGAGCATTGAAATTTTTCAATACTTTATCCAAGACAAATAATATTTTAAGAAAAAACCTCCACTCCCCTCTATTCCCTTTTACTTTGTTCATGAGATTTTTCTGATTAAAAACTCCAACTTKAGCACTACTGTTAAACCTAGACCAGCCCACAGATGCAGAAAACCACTTGTGCAGAAGTGAGGAATAAGCTCTTTCATTACAAATAAAAAGGAAATCATCTGAGTGTGAAAAGCCAAATCTTCATTACTAATCAACCCTTGAAGTGGAGGAAAACCATGGTCATTTAAGATTTAAACTTTTGCTACAAATATGTACATATGAAAAGTTGTCTCATGGTATTACAGGAAAGAAAGAGCTGGAATAGTTTGGCAGAGTGCAGTCTTTCTCTATCAAATCAGRCCAGCAATAAATTGCTGCTTTAAGTAGGAAATCATAACAGGACCTTCTTGACTTTGGAAGTGTCTTGAGCTCGTTGGAAAATATCTTGAGAAGAGGAGCCTCAATTCAGTTTCAGTGAGGGCTTTTTATCCTGTGGGTATTGTTCAGTTTGTAGGTCTTGGGAAGAATTTTCCTTTTTTTGTTGTCTTTACATTGTGTATGCAACCCAGTATATAACATTGACTGCTGCAAAGGCTGCTGGGAACACAGCTCTGGCATAAATGTCAATAGTGTCAGCATCAATGGGCTTAAAGAGGGACTTCARGCCAGTCTTTTTGTCCAGTTTCATTCCCTGCTGCTGTTTTGTCTCTCCAGTTTCTATTTCTATTGTGCCATATGATCCAGGCAGGCCTCTGGGAATTCGGTGCTGCCTGTTGGAAATGGCCAGTTCCTGGCTCACACCAGCTATGGAGAGGGAAAACAGAACAATGGCATTCTTCACGTTGATCTGCAAAGGAAAGAGGAGAATAATGGSAATTTATAGGGCAAGGACAGTGTCATTCATCCCAGCTATCCATGGCACCAGCAYGGTGCAACACCCATGGGATCTATGTGTGGTGAATGGGATTTAGCCCCTGCTTTGGCAGAACTGATGGAAGACTCTGTGCTACCACACAGAATTCTGGTTATGGCTTTACATGCTCTGAATTACTSAGGCACCATCGAGAACATTCTCAAAGCCTTTCTTTTTAGGAAGAATTTGCAGAAAAAGGTCATGAAGCAGGGTGTTTGCTTTGGCAAAGTTGTTGCCAGGATCACACTTACTGACCTCTGCACTCTGCCTTCTCGCCTTTATCTTGTTCTTCTGCTTTTTCATGTAGTCAGCATTGAAATGTGCAAAGGCATATTCCACCAGTGCAGCAAAGACAAACACGTAGCAGATCCAGAAGTAAACATCCAGTGCCTTGATGGCAGAGGCTCGTGGGAGTGAGGATCTGGCACTGACCATCAGTGTGGTCATTGTGAGAACAGTGGTGATACCTGCAGGGTAGCATGAGAGAGATATACATCCACTAATATACATAGATAGATTCATTAATGTGAGGCTGAGGATTATTTTCCCAGTAAAAGCCCCTTAATACTGTGGCTTCTGATTTTCAAAACAGGGGAACTTGTAAGAAGCTGCATTTATATGATTAAGGTAGCTTTGAACAAGTTATCCTTGGTTTTGTCCTGGATCAGGAGAAGCAAAACCCAAAGAATTAACCCTCAAACACTTACACATCTGGACTGGYAACCCTTGGTCAGACAAACAGATCCACAAGCTCCAGGAACATTTTTTTGTTACTGTCCCAGTTCCTTCAAATCAATTCTTTCATTTCTTTCACAGTCATTACTGCTTTTAACCCTCCCTGGGTGGTTATTTGCTGTTCCTTACTGAGGCAGCTSCTCTGATAACACGACAGAAATGAAACCAAGAGGGAAATCTTTCAGAGAACCCTCCCTTCTGCAAATGTAAACACAGCGGTCATAAATGCACCTTAACGAGGATTAGCAGAGAGCACAATTCCCACTTGGGCACTCCCTTCCCCKTGAGTCCCCAGGCCATCTGCTTTACCTAGTGACACCCTGGCAGGCACAGCTGACTGGCTGATCCAGAAGGACACCCACGACATGGCCACCAGGAGGATGGAAGGGACGTAGGACTGGATGATGTAAACTCCTCGATTCCGCCGCAGGTGGAAGTGGAGGCTGAGCCTGGGGAACTGACCTGCTGGAAAAGAGAGCAGGCAGGAGAGAGCCTGGCTGTGTGAGTTGCAGTTAAATTGATATTTAAAATGACATTTCCTGTAATGACACARAGCTACGTTCTTTAACATCTTCTGGACAAGGGTCACAAAAAAGCTCTTTTGAATGCTGTTTGATTGATGCTTCATAAATCCTGCACGAGGTACTGCAGCTTTCATCAGCTAAGAATAGGTCAAATGATTTGTCTCAGGTCATATCAATGCCAGATCTGAAAATAAAATCATGAGTCTTCTCAAATAACAGTATTGCTTCAAAATGTGTACTGTCTTATCATCTGCTGTAGAAAGTCCTCCAGATACTAAATTTAGATTTTTTAAAAGGCCAAGTTAATTTCAAACTCAAAAAAGAGCTTAGAGGAGATGTGCAGCATAAATGAGAATCTGAATACATGAAAGAGGATGAAAAATCAGCAGGAAAGAAATGACTCCAATCTTGTACAAACATTGCAATAAGCCCAGTGATAGACATACACACCACTGACTTCTACGGGGTAGAATTAGACTGATCTGACTGTACATCATAGGCTTCATAACATCGGGGCTAATGGAAATTTTTCCTGATCTGAAGTTGCAAATTAGGTCAAGAAAATGTGAGCTATACCTCAAGTGCTTTTTATCAAGKGCTGTCTGGCTACTCCACACAGGATTATGTTGAGCAGAGAGAGTTAAAGGACAGAACATGCTACAGTGGCTACCTGGAGGCTCASCAAAGAATGGCACTTCTTACAAGTGGAAGATGAAGGAAACCCTTATCAGAAACCTGTCAGTTCTTAAATTAGGTACTTAAAAAGAAGGATTTCCTATTACAGATAGAGGAGGTTTCTCTCTGTGGGGGAAWGTCAGATACTATCTCTGAATTGAAGAAAGATTCTGTTACCAGATTTGAAGTTCATAATTTCTGTTGTGAACTGGTAATTGGTAATTGTGAATTGAGCAAGCTGCAGCTTATCCAGCCCATGGATCTCATCCTGGTTTTCTGACCAGTGGTAGACAATGTCCTCTGAAGAGTAGCCATCTGCCAAAAGAAAGCTGAATAAACACAAAGTTCAAGGGACACATTCAGAGCTTAGAGAATTCATAGTAGAAGCTCTCTAATTCTTCTGCTATGCTGATTTCCACCAGACACTTTGCAAASGTGCTGAGATTCAGTCTGGATAATTCTCTCTGCTTTGGAGAGGTGCAGGGCTCCAGGGCCATGACAGAAAGAGGGGATATGAATGAGAGGATTTATGTAATATGCAAATCCACAGGAAATCAGTCTTCCCTAGTTCTGCTGTTCATTGACAACTTGCTACTAAAGCATCCATTTGTTTAAAGAGACTTCATTTCTGTCTGTTTCACTGAAATGAAAACACTCAAATTCAATTAAAACCTTCACCCCCCTCCAAAACTCCTCGCAGAACTCACTGGCAGAGAGAATGAATTGCTGGGGCACTGTCTGCTGCCTCTGCATTTGGTGATTATATAAGTAAAACTGTAGATTGCTATTTTTGACAGGATAAAATGGTATTGTGGTTAACAGCCTAGAAAACAAAGTCAGTGACATAAAGAAAATGAGAAACTTGCACCAACAGGCCAASGGATCTGCTCAGGATCTGCTATTCCCAGACCTCTGGAACCCTCAGGATCTGTAAGCTCCTTGATCTAAAAGCCAGATTCATTTTCCCTGACTGGGTGGTCCCTGCTTGTGTCAGTGGTGATTTTCATTCAGAAGTATTAATGCTCATGGGAATTACATGCTGATCATAGATTAAATACAATTTGCATAAARTAGAAATCCATTCTTCACCCTCCTTTGTGAGTACAAATGAATTAAGCCCATCCATGCAGTATTGTGATGGATTTCTGGTTAACAGATACACGAATGCCAAGGCAAGTGAAAGAGCTATGTGAAGGTTAGTCACAATGGCATTCATTAAAAGCAGGGAATTCTTTCTTTTTCCTATTTTCTCATAAATTAAAAATAGCACATCACATTTTGCCTTTGGGCTTTTCTACTTGTTCTCACTGGATTTGATACAAACCTCAGTAATGCCAGTGACTGTCACAACTGCACAAGGTTTCACATGAAGCACAAAGTTCCAGMCATTTGTCAGCAGGACTGTACATTGTTCATTGTCCCTAAATCAAATCCTAGAGATTTGCATTGGACCAGGGTTGAAGTGGTATTGAAAAGTCCACAGAGTGCCCAACACAGGGAATGGAGAGATTTCTGATCACTCTAAACCCCAAGGCACCCCTTACATTCCACTGCCTGAAGCAGAATCATCCCAGCCAAGCCCAGCTACCTCAGTACCATGTCTGCAGGCTTTACACAAAACACAGAGGTACTCAGCCCTTACAGCTCTCCAAATCCAACATGCATTCCTGCTCATCCATTGGGTACTTGGAGAGGTCCATGTCACAGGCCACAGTTGAGGTAATCCTGTTAGGAGCAACATGAACACCTGTTAGGTACATTCACACACAGCCTTTTCCTCAGGACTCAAAAGACTGAGTGGGAAAYTTTGAAACCTTAATARTAACAAARGAAACTGTTTTCAAAGTCCTGCTGRCTGCTGCCTGAGCCTGTGGGAAACCCAGAGGCAAAGAGAATTGAAAAAAGGTCAAATGACTTTAACATCAGAGGATTCTGCATCTACTGATGATGATTAAAAGGAATTTTCTGATTCWATCTCCTCCCTTCCACTGTCCCCAAAATCACTACCAATACCTTAAGGGCAACTTTGGACTTACAGTTTCAAAGGTGCACATTCATTATTTTTCAGAACACTACACAATTATCTATCAATATAGTTACTGAGTTCAGCCACAGCCTTCCTCCAAAGGGAGAAATGCTACATTTTCTGTGTGCAAGATGGGGAAGCTAAGCTTAAATCAGGCTCACAGTTCCCTTGGAAAATAGTGAGAGAGAGGAGAACAGAATCTCTGCTCTGTATTCAGCACYTCCTTGCCTGGTGACCAAAGCCATGAGAGGCTTCTCTCCCACTGGGGGCATTGTGGACATGATCAGTGACTGTGCATTGCAAAATGTGTTAGTGCTGCCAAAGAGACCTTCCTGGCTTCTCCTTATAAASAAAAGGAGAGGGGATAGAAGCTTTTCTTCAATTTTAAACTACTAATTATTTTCGGAAATCCTCCTAGGAATTCTGAGTGATTATAGAATGTTCAAAAAAAAAATCTAACACACAACAGAGTGCACCTGTACTGTTTGTCACTCACCTGATGCTGTATAAAATGACTCCATCTGGCTGCAGCCTGATGAGTTTGTTTTCCACAGTCACATCATGGAACCAGGCAGACTTGGCATTGACTATGAAAGTATCTGGCAACCAGAGCTTGTCCACAAACCTGCTGTCCAAGCCCAGAGTTTCGTTGGTGTGGTTGTAAGACAGACGATCGTCTCGCCAGCTCTGGTGTAAAAATACTGTCATGGTGTATTCCTGTGACAAGAGAAATCCTAACTAAGAAGGGATGCTGACAATGATCATCTATTGGAACTTAGCCCAAAAATCAATGTCTCAGCCTAGAAATATATTATTTGCTTTCAGTGCAAATACATATTTTTATACTTAGTCAACCAGGGAGCTGCCCAAGCATTTGAATTTTGGTCATATGCTCCTATTATGGATAAGCACAAGATATAAAAGTGATTTAATATCAAGMTTATACATAACACATTGCAAGAGTAGCATAGGTCTTGATGATGAAAATCAGTTTTTATAGCTCAACAAATACAACTTCTGGTTTTGAACCTTTGCTTTTTTTGAAAGCAGAATTTAAAAATGTGATACTGTACCATGTTCACTTCTGAGATGTGGTCAATGCTGGCTACTTCAATTGCCAGAGCAACATTAACGGGAGGACCTGAGAACAAACATTTGGATGGGGTGATTTATATCATCCTTGTACCCATAAAAATATCAATGACCCCAGACTGTTAGTTCTTTCATAGAGAGTGAGTTCACTCAAGTGTTTTCCATTATAAAATACATYCTTAAAGCAAGAGTTTTAAATCTTTTACCCATTGTGCCCTCAATTTCCAACAGCACACCTCACTKCAGTGATAAGAGACACAAGATAAAATCACAACCACTGAAAATCATAGAATCCTTTCCAGAAATCACATTATCTAAGACAGCATGACTTCAAGCAGATGCAGAAATTATCACCATTTAATGAAATACAAAATTCCTTCAACTCAGATGTCAACAATTTAAGAACTGCATCAGAAGCCTGTGTTGCTGTTGAACAGTCTGTCTCTTGTCAAAATCAAGCAAATTGTTGATTGTTACTTTTTTCCAGCATCCAAGTAAAGATACTCACAACTTTTGAATCATTTAAAGTACAAATTTCACATAAACATCAGAAGGATTGTAAGAATCAAAGAGACATTATTTATTCTYCAAGTCTCACCTCCAATCCCAGGCCTGAAATTCCGTGCGTAYCCTTTCATCAAATCATCCAGGTTGGGCAACCAGGAGATTTCAATGTTGGAACCTATGTAATCTCCGATGTCACTCATAGCTCTGGGTAAAGAGAAGAAGTAGCTTAAAACTTCCCATGTTTACAAACAGAAGAATGAAAGAAAATGGAAGTTATTGACTTATTTTACACCAGAGACCACCTACAGTAGAAACAGCGATATTGGAGATCTTTACAGGTGGGAAAACCATTTCAGATATTTCTGTTTAAATTAAAACAAATTCCAGGMAAGACTGGGGCATCTTTAAGTACAAGCACATACTTTTTGAAGTTTGTTTCTTTCTAAAAAAAAAAAAGTAGGAAAAATTGATTTAGAAACGTAGGAAAAGCATGAGGGAAACAAAGATACTTTGTATACTGCCTAAAATGCATCTGTGARCACTGAAATGCAGCTGTGACAGCTTCTTACTATGGAACAGCTGAGCTCAAGGCTGGTGCATTGTCAAATGTGATGGGAAGACAGGAAAAACTGCACATCTGGAATTTGGATAGCAGGCAGCAGGTTTTGGTTGGGAGATTTGTGCTCATGGCACAGCCCCTCCCAGCCATCGCACTCCCCCTCTCAGGTGCCTCTCCTTGCCAGGCCAGTGATGCTCCTCAAAGACTTTAGCCCACGGTCTGGTTGCCATTTGCCAGCCATGGTGTGGATATTCCACCATCTCTTAYAAACAAAGGCAAGGTTGTGTTGTCCTCATTAGCTGTTAAACYTGGCAGGCTCCAGTTGAAGATCTGTGCCTGCTGTTGTTCCTCTCACTGCACTGTGATTGACAGGGCAGGAAGAGATAAATGAGGGGCTGGAACGACAAAGAGAAGAATTGCCAGTGGTTTGAGAGGGCCAAGTACTGRATCAAAGCTGCCTGAGCACTGGTTTAGCATCTTCCACTGTAAATGTGGCATTTGAGAGGTACCYATGGCTTGTGGCAGAAGAGAAATGGTTAAATATCCATGGAAGGCTGCAGAGTAAAACACCACAAACACATTCTGCCTTGGTACTTACATAACTTTCTTRGAGTGTTCATGTGACATTGACCCACATAAAGCACATGGTTTTTCTCTCCAAAATATGCCAGCCTGGGCATTCAGCTCAGCACGAGCAGTTATTGCCAGCACAGGAGCAGACTATCCTACAATACCCAACTCCTCACAGGAGACTGAAAGAAAAACCTTTCATTGCCCTGCTCTTAAAATTCTTGTTTGGACTCAGTTATATAAGGAAGGAGTTGTGGGATTACAATGTGTAAATGTAAGTTTTGAGCAGCAGGGACACTGAAGRCTTGCATTAGCAGAGCTGTCAGAGCTTCTGTGACCTCCCAGCACAGGGACACTGCTCCAAGTGCAACTTCATTAGTTCCCAGCAAAATGTGATGTTCAAGTGCATTTATAAGGTTTCCTTGCCATGAGCACACTGTTGTATGTTCATCTCAGATTATTATCCCAGMTACTTCTCAGGTCCCTCCATCTCTCCTGAGGATCTTGGAACACCCAAATACATAATTTCAGCTACATAAATTGGAATAACTTAATTGATTTAGACAAGGGCTTTGAAGATTTGTAACAGATGTTGACAGAGGTTTTTTCCTTCTTTATTGGGTCTCATCGACTGTATCAACACTTCCTTCTGTCAGGCTGCTAGTCTTTCAATCATCCAACCATCATTACTTACTTTAATGAAATTACAGCTTTCTAATAAGTTTGTTTAAAAACATACTTATTTGTAACTCACAAGTCTCAGCCATAGACATGGAAAGGTATTTCTAATCAGTAAAATGTCAGAGATCCTTTTATATGTAAAGAATAGTACTCTATGTCTTTTCCTAATTAGAGTAACTACAATACACTTGAATGAATATCTGCTTRAAATCTCTTTGCCTTCCCAATAGAAGGTGATGCTTTTCAGCTTCTGTTGCTAAAACAGCAACCAAGTTCAGTAAAGTGTTTTGCAAACAGCATTCAAGTCAGAAGGTGACAGCACTGGAGTGATGGATCTCATGAGCCTGATCATGTTTTGACAAAGCAAGGAGTGCAGCTGTTCTCCTGTGTCAGGATTCTGTTTTAATGGCATTAAGGAAAGCTGTGGAGCTCCAAGGAAGTGAAAACTATGAGAGTCAGGTTAAAGACTGAGGGCTATAGCCTGCCATGTGTTTTAAGCAGATTACAATCTAGAGGGAGTTTTACTTAAATATCCATGACACAATTAAAATAAATCTTGTTTCTATTATTAATAAAGCCTTAGGGTCAGATCATCAGTGTAACAAATGGGCTGGAGTTAGTRGAGCTATATGCATTTAATACCAAGGGGGTTATTAAAATATTAGAGCTGAAATAATTTTATGGCTGATTTACCATGTGGTGAGAACTCCTTTGGGTCATTCCCCTAGACTTCAGCACGTCACATCCAGTGCTTTACAGTTACAAGAAGGATGGTGGAAGAATTTCCTTCATCCTTGATAAGCAGTTGGGATTATATATGGCCTAAAATATTCTTCATTATTGTATCTGAGAAAGGCAGACCAGCATAGAAAAGATGCACTGGAAGGGATTAACTTTTCATAGTGTAAGCAGTAAGGATGAAAAGAAAGGCAACTATTATTAGTTGATTCAGCAACTTCACTTCYCAGTGTAAGCTGCTGTAAAGCTTGTTTCAGTCAGAAAAAGGACTTTGTAAAATCAAGGTATTGATTTGYCAAATCCAAGGGGTAAAAGAGCTCCTGAAAAGCTTCTCTTCAGTTTGCACCAGGCCAGTGTGAGGGACAGTGGCTGAATGCAGCAGTCCTGGGGACTTCTRTCCCTCTGGAAGTCATTCCCAAACCTGAGGCTGGAGGAGATGACCCACACTCTGTACACATCTCATTTCAAGCAGTTATTTTTGAGAATATATTTGTATCTTTCCATATCTGGAGCATTGGGAGAACTTCAGCTGAGCTCATTGAAAATAGATTACTGCTGTCTGAACCATGAAAGCAAGAGTGAGTTCTCCTGCATAGACCAAGGGAAAGGAAATCCCCATTGATAACTGTGGAATTCCTCTTTCCCCAATACTGACACAGGTTAGAGAAAGCAACTCCAAGCAATGAATGTCACATGACAGRGCAAAGAAATGTCTCTTTCAGAGCTAAGTACCAGCAGTTCTAGAATAAAAAGTACACACATCCCCAAATCCTCCCTATCCAAGCTGACATCTCCCTCCCAGCTGCTGCAGMACCAGGCATCCTACTAATGTGGAGTGATCTGGGGGAGAAACATCAATCAACTTGGACAGCACATCTTTAAAGGGCTTATCAGTCAAGTGAGGCATTAGCCTGTCTTTGCTCTCTTCCAGAACACTGCTTGAAAACATTTGCTATAAGCTTATCAATATTACTAGAAAATATCTGGTATTTAAATCACACCAGAGCAAGAGGCAATCTGTAAGTCCCACGTGAATGAGAGCACAACAGCAGCTGAGCAAGGGATAGTATTAGCAATTTTATTTTTGCCCAGCAGTGCCAAAATCTCTGGGATCAGTGCAGAAAAGCTCAGAATCTTTAAGTCAGTGGCCAGTGGGACACTGATTTGAGACCACACTGGTCAAGAGAATGCACTGATCTGAAAAATTCCCAGAGCAGTAAGATGTAGAAAATCACTCTTTGCATCTCCTGTTTCTTCTTCAGATCTGCAAACCTGATTCTCTTGGGGATTGTAATGTTGTTATATGAATCTTTTAACCTGCTGAATGGAAAAAAACAGTTTGGAGAACTGGGAGTACGTTTTATTTTTGATAAGCATTTGGGACAGATGTCCTGATGTCACTACCAYTGAAGAAAACTTTTCCTTAGGAAAAAGACAAGGAATATCCTGCAAGGTCAGTGAACARTGTGACCTCTGCCAAACTCCAGGATTATCCAGAGCAGGATGTATATCCTTCCCATCTGCCATTCCTCACTCTAAGGGAAGCTCACTGTAAATATGTTTTGTATTTGGAAATGTAATTGAAAAAGCATTAGGCTTAATTCATGGCAACCTTTAAAACATCAAAGCCTCTCTGGCAGCTTTAAGCTACAGAAAATGGACCACTCTTTGCATACATTCACGTGTTAAAGCTGCTCTGTTTCCATGAATAGAAGTAAAAGGCTTAGGGAGACACACAGCAGAATGACAATTAAATGCAAGAATATAAAAGTCACTTAGCAGAGTAGAAACTTAAACATAAAATACACACTTATCTTAATGAGAGAATTAAAATCTCTTTCAGTGAGGAGTTACAAAGTACAGACACACACCCCAAAACTCCTTTCAGAAGTGCTCTTTCCCCATGCAGATGAAGAAATATTTGCCCAAGTGTCTTTCTGCAGATGATCTCAYTCACTGTGGCACATTTATTATTGCAGCATCCACAGCATCTCAAACCCTGATAAAATAGTGGGARCCAGTCTTTTTCCCAAAGACCTATCAATCATTTAAATGCCAAATTCCTTGCCACTAATCACTGTCTTCAGCAGACCAAAGACCACTATTTTTAATAAATGTTTACCTGACAAAAATGTGCTGACTTAGGTTGGATTTGGCTCATTCACTTCAGTCAAATAACACACATGACAGAGAAATTGCTTCACACACAGCTAAAGCACCTTGGAAGGGAATTCAGAAATGCTCTGAGGAAGCAGCCTGCATTTATCCCCCACTTCCCTCCTCTGCCAAACCATAACAAAATTTTCACTGGTAGTTTTGCTTTTGGGAAGTCTTTTGTCTCTTTTGTCTTACTGGTGAATTTCGAAATCACTAAAATATTCTTCCTTTTTAGAATACATCTTTTTTTCAATGTACAGTGCACAGAACTTGGGAGCAGAGAATTTAGGGGTGTTGGATGGCCTCTATTATCAAAAATTCTCAATCACACTGCATTTAGAAAACAAAATSAGAGCTTTAAAATGAAGCCATTGGCAGTTTTGTCCATTAATATCCTGCTATTYATAAAAGCATCTTGTACCAAAAATATTTTTAGCAATGCAAGGATAACATTTCACTTTAGTTCTGTTTAACTGATCCAAAGTACACATGCAAGCAAGGCTACTCCCTTTTTACAAGATTAAGTGCCCTGCTATAGCCACCCTAAATCCTGAATCCAAACAGAGCAGCTTTCCTAGACCATGGAATGTCCYACACTTCGGAATATTTGGAAAACTACATCCTGAACAGTTGGMATTTCAGAAGTTAGAATTTGCCCTGCCTGAGTCTGCCATGAGTAGATGTATYCCTAGCAAACAATTYATCACTATTGTGTAACTGGAGAAAGAAATTCAATTAGGGAACTAATAATAAAATAAATAATGTATCCAACAAACACATAACGTGGCAGTTGCTGTGCCTAGGAGCAGACCTTGGAGACAAAGGCTRAGAAGACTGATTATTCCTTAAAATTCTCTCTTTTTTTTTGGTCTTATGTACTCAAACATCACTTTTCAACCAAGCTTCCATGGTAGCCCAGTTGCAGAGGGACAAACAGGATCACTGAAATGATGGGCAGGATCTGGGGGCCCTTAGGTAATAAGCAGTATTTCCTCTGCCTTCATTATAACATTGGATTTCTTCAGAGTCTGAGGATGTCAGGATCTGACCCTGGATAACAGATTCAAGGTCACAGGATAAATCATTCTGTCAATCCTGACTAAGAGCAGTTGACTCTACACTTTCTCTGAGCAAGATTCTTTTTCTTCCCAGTGAAAAAAAAATCAGATCTCCCTGATTAATTCCAAAACCTGTAACAACAATGTTTTACTATAGTTCCCACTTTGCTTCTTCCACTCCTCTGAAGCTATTAAAGATGTCTGTGAAGCAGAAAATGTAAGACCCCTTTAATGCCACAACCACCCCTGCTCTGGGGGGTGTAGGCATGTTTTTACATGCAGCAAGTTCTTTTTTACTCCCCCCTCTATTTTCATTGCATAATCATGGCAAGCTTTCTCCACATCCAGCCTCCAGATCTGGAGAGAATAAGAATATAGCGAGACCGTCGCTGGTTGCCTAGCTAACACCTTTGGAGGGAATGTGACTGAGAGCTGCAAATATATATCTTTCTTCAAAATGTATTCTTTTAAAAAGTCGTTTGTGTTCTCCAAACGTTTTTTCCCCTGAGATCTCTGACAGTCTCTCCCTGCTAACCCAAGTTCAGRAGACTTAATGAATGCATTAGAAAGGGATGGCTGTATTCTGGGGGTTTAATGGTACCTATGGAGGCCCTAAGCAAAGCTATTCAGCTCGTACCCCACTGGTTGTGCTGGGGTTTAGGGAAGAGTTTCATGTTTAAGYAGGACCCCACAGAGCTGCTGGAGGGGCTGAGGCTGAGCTGGGATATTGCACTGTCTTACAAGAAGTGATTGCCCCCAATTGAGAGTAAGTGCCCTCGGGAAAAGGCTTCCAGGAGCATCCTGTTAAAAACACAGCCCTTGACTAAGCCAAAAAAGTGCTGCTCAACTGGCAGAAGTGCATTCTCAGCTAGGGAATGAAGAAATTAAAACTGAAACACATGAGGCACGTTAAGGAAACTCTTCAGTCAAGGGCCCTTTTTTCTCCTGAACACTCACTCAAAGCAGTCGTGGCCCATAAGTGCAGAAAGCATCCCTGGGCAAAAGTGAGAGCCCCAGCCAGAGCTGGCATCACTCACTCCAGCTACACCGAGAGAACTGCCTGAGGCCAGTCTAAGAAAGAATGAGAAGATGTTTTCTTACCTGATACACCTGTGCTGTTGGGTGCACAGTAGAATCAAGGCAGGAAAAACCCAGGTAAGAAATTCCATTTTACTCCCATATATTAGACAGCAGCGAGCAAAACCCAGGTTCCCTGGCTCTCCTGGCAGCTCCAAAGCTCCAGTGGCTTTGCCATTCTTGCCTGCTGCGCTAAGTTGAGGCTGAGTTTAAAGCGATGGATGGTTGCTCAGCAGCAGCAGCCCCCACAATCTCCACAGTGCCCGGGAGCCATGCAGGCAGCCCGGCACGGGAGCAGGGAGCAGGGCAGCTCTCCTCTCCTCTGCTCTCTTCTCCTTCCCTCTCCTCCTCTCCTCTGCGGGTGGCTCAGTCCCGCCCGGCTCCGCTGCCCTGCTCCCGCATCCCTCCCCTGCCGCGGGCTCTTCCTCCGGCCGCTCTGCCCGCCTGCGAGGCTGCTTGCCGAAAATAACCTCCAAAAGGATAGATTAATCCCACGGAGCGGGGTGGGAGCAACTCAAAGTGCTCCGGAGCCACTAATGTCCTGCGCGCATCGTGCCGGGGAGGAGCGGGAGGAGCTGCGCCCGAGCCGCGGGCAGGGGCGGCCGGTGCCGGGGCGCTCGGGGGCGCCGAGCCGCTGTGCCCGCTCCGCACGGGCCATGTGAACCGCAGGCACCGCCGCCGCCGCCGCCCCCCGCCGCCCCCCCGAGCTCCCGGCAAATCCCGGCGGCACCCGGGCACGGCAGCTGCGGCCCGGCTCGCAGCATCGCTCCGAGCGCCCCGCCGATGGAGCCSGGCACCGTGCCTGCGGAGATGCCGCCTCTCCGCGGTCTGCGCGCTGTCCCGGCCCGGCGGTACCACCGACAGCGGCACAGCCCCGCCGCACAAACTTCTGCCTCGCCGCTCTCGGGCTCCTCAGGGGCTTCTCTACAGCGAAACGCTCGGGGTACTTTGCTCCATGCCGGGCTGCTCGGGCTGCCATCGTCCAGCTTCCAGCTCTTGTGCATCGCGAACTSCCGGGACCTCCGCCGGCTCCCGGCGCGGGGCCAAGAGGGGACCCGGCCACGGGGCTCCTCGGGACCTCGGGCTCATCTTGACTTGCAGGTCAAACTCGGTTTTCTCCTCCATATTCGCTCTTTCCTTCTCTCCTCCTCCGCCTCCTCGGCTTTTTGGTGCTGTTCAATCTCGAATGACAATTTTAAAACCAACCCACAAAGGAAACAGTGTAAAGGAGACATTTTCAAGAAATTATACCATAAAACAAAAATGATTGTGTAGGTACCTTAAGCTAATGAGACACCTGGGGTAAAGTGTTGGATTCATCTTTTTGTCTTCTTAGTTCTGTGTTGTTATTTAGTACCAACATTTTAAATGGCTACTGAGGGGTGGTGGCTGAGGGGAACAACAGCCCCGTGAGATSCAGGAGAACAGATGTACACAATGCACACACAAATATACAACAAATACAAGCATGTCATAAACCTGCGAGAATGATGTGAGGGGTTATTTTCTTTCCTCTGCCCTTTTCAATGGCAATCCTGCAGCCAACATTCAAAAAGGAGGAAAAGACACAAATTTTAACTCAAGGAGTCAGATTATTGTGGTTTGGGGTTTGTTTGTTTTAAGGAGCTGAACTCAAATATTTTTAATGGAACTTACCTGGTGACACACAGAACAGAATGATTTTTTCTCTCCATATAACAGAACACATTCACACCTTTTGGGATATTTTCAGTTGAGATTTTTTCMTATTTTTCCTACTCTTGAGGCTGATGGTCCAGTGCTCTACATACCAATGCTGAGAATTCCTCGGTGGTTTTCTCCTCTGGCTGGACAGCTGTCACCTAAGTTACTCAGCACACATCTGTAAAAATAGCCCAAAAATCCACAGAGGCACTTTGTACATTTGGATTGTGTCTGAGAGGATTTTATGTGTGGATGGCACATGTAAGTGTGTGATGTGTGTATTTGTGTGTTGGTATTAGCACACCATGGTAACACATGTTCTGAAAGTAAAGAYCTTGCTACAGAAGTGACCATTGACACAAGGAAAAATACAATGGCAATCCTGAAAGACATGTAAAAATTCTCTCAGATAAATAAATTACATTTTATCTACAAAGGCCTTGATTATATCCTCGTATTATAAAGAAGAAGGACAAATGTTTGGTCATTTAGGCTTGGATTTACATACAATAGATATTTAAAATAGACTGGTACAAACATATATACATATATATGCACAACCCACTCAAATAACTCCTACTGCCAAAGGGAAGAGAGGAGATAAAATAATAAAGATCAACAATAAATTTAATTCCCTACAGTTCTAGCTAAATATCCCAAACTCATTACAGTCAATGACAGATTAAAATTGCTCAGACATAGATTAAGAAATTATTAAAATTGCCATTAAAACATCAAAACAAAACAAAATAAATAAGCTCTCCAAATCTTTCTCATCTAATCCTCTTGAAAATAATTAAGGCTTTCCTTTAGCTTTAGCTACTGGCTGGGAACTGTCACATAGTCTTAAAAAGATGGCCCATGATACTCAGTGTTTCCTAAGCCTTTTTTTCACTCTAACAAAGTGCTGCTTCTCCTCCATCCCTGCAGACACCAGCTTTCATGRAAATGTGCATCCCATGCTCTGACCTTGCACGTGGTGCCCAGAGGATCCTTGGGGACTGTGTGGGACCACTGCAGCTCCAGCAGGACCAGGATGTCAGGTCAGAGTCACACAGCTTGGGGCAAACTCTGCTGTGGTAAAGCTGTAGYAGATCTGTGAAAGCCACACAGTGCTCCTTAAATCAGTGTTTCTGCAGTGTTTGTCCATGCCAGGTCAGATGCTAATGGGCTCCACCCACATCTGGACAATTTTACAATGATATTTGATCATTACTATTTATTAAATCATTAGTTATTACTACTATATCAACAATTACCAATTCTTGAAGTATTTACCCTACTCAAGCAGTAATAAAGGTCACAAATYTGAGTTGTATTTTACTACACTGAAGCCAGAAACCCACATTTCAGTATCTGCCAAGTATTTTTCTTCTGGAACATGTAACAGGCATGAATTTTCCCTGATCACAGTCATCCATACTTCTGTAACTGCTACCATACAATCATTTATTGGATGGTGTAATTTGATGGGATTGAGGAGAAACATGCTCACTGATTTGGGCCAAAAACCAAGTTTTTAATCATTTATTACTCAGGATTTTGAGACTGTATCAAAAGGACATTATTTCAATTTATTTTACAGTTGCACTGCATTACCTGGTATTCTTAACAGATCATTTTCTAAACAGAACAGGTGGTTTTACTGCCAGCAAAATAAAGATGTCATATTGTCACAGAGAATTTTTAGAGGCAAAAAATGTACCAGAGGGATAATTAGTCTCACCCTCCCATGATTCCACCTAAGCAGCTCGTGAAAGACTGTTGTGGCAACATCGCCAAATGTCTCTAGATATATAAATTACACACATATGCCTATTTTTGTAAATGAGATTTGGGAATATCAGGAGCAATTGCATGGTGGGAATATTTAGCTCGTTTCAGAGGTTGTGCTGTACTTGCACTGTATGMACATCCCCCAGCCCCAACACAAATGTGTCTGTATTTAATCAGTATCTGATAACCACAATAATAATTTCCCTTTCACCTTAAGTGCTAGGAATATAGTTTTTATCTGTTTCTAAATGTTCTGTAGAACATCTAGTTCCTCCTTCAGTCTGCATAATTTTTTTTATAATCATGAAACACACTGCAGCCAGACACTTTGCCCTCCTTTTCTTTTCTTTATGCAATAGAATTGGGATGAAATTCCCCACTTTGCCCCCAAGCCAGGGCTAATTCCAGGAGCAGGATGATAGTTTTACCCCAGATATGTTGCTCTCAGGGGTGCACTCCCAGCTGGTGCCATCCCAGGCCATTCCTCCTTGAAGTGCTCTGACAGCAAATGCCCCTGTCGTTTTTTGTCCATCCATCTGTAAGGATGAGTCACTGGGAAGATGTTCATCAATGTTTGCCATTATTTACAGTCCCACAAATTCAATGTTTGCCATTGTTTACAGGCCAACATCAGTCCCTATCAAACAGCAGGGGCAGACAAGTCCTGTTATGTAATTGATATCAACCACCCTGCCAAAATGCAGATTCCATTATTGGCATGTCTTCCTGCCTAAACGCCAGAAAGCTCCATATATGAGCTCCTGTCACCTTGGAAACGTTGGGAAGGGAAATGCCAACTGCCTGTGCAAGCACAGTATGCAGCCATATAGCAGAGAGAAGTGGCCAGCTCTGCTGCCTTTMCAGCTGATCCTGAGGTGGAACTGCAGCAACTTCCCAGAAATGCCTCTGAATTTAACCTTGTGGGAGCAAAACAGCAGGGATTTCATTTGGATCTGCTCACTCTGTTTCCCAGCTTCTGCAAGATGGATCACTGGGGTCCAGAGCYCACAAAATCTGGAAGAGCTGCATCAACCAAAGCCTTTTTTGCACATTTCCTGGAGCTTAAATCTGTAAGATTCACTGGCTTTAAGTTGATAGACGTAAGTTGTAGATTGGGAGATAAGAACTTGGCTGGGGAACCATMATTTCCTTCAGAGGAACTGCAGATATCTTCTCTATTCTTCTAYCCACATGAGAGAGGAAAATCTACATTGTCTTTCCCTAAAAACACATTATTCACCTGACACAAAATCATGACCCTTGTTGATGTTGTTATTATGAAAACAATTCAATCAGTCGTAAACTTCGACTGAAAAAGTGCCCTGAATAAAAACATCACAAGAAACTGGCAATCAGTGACATTTCCAGGTGTTCTTCTGAGTGCTTTCTTGAGGGGAAAATCCATGCTTGGATCTTTTTCATCCCAACTCGAGGAGTGTGGGAACTGGCAGGTTCAGAGTTAACACAGTTATAACTATTCCAGATCTGCAGAGAGAGCTATACAGTTAATCACTGCATATTTTTAGCCTACATCTTGTAGCTTTAATCCTGCAAATGTCTGTATGTAATTTGTTTTATGTAATATGAATAGATGCCATAAAATCAAGAATCCACCATTTATAGAGCTGAGAATGTCCGTGCATTTCTCAATATTGAGGACCTATAACACGAATGTGGGACAATGAACTGGTCACTGTGAGTAATTTGTACTCCATACTGTGTGTGCCAGTGAAAAGAAATGCTCAGATTAGCAGCATGTGCTYGTGTGCCTGGGATCAAAACCTAGACCTCACTCTCATAGCAACGATAACAATTACAGAAATATTGCTTACAATTAAGGGACGTTTTCAACTAAATAAAACTGAGAATGCATCTGTCTCTGTGTACAGATCAGGGTGTATTTTGGTGCAGATGATGTCTCAGTATTTTAATAACTGAATCCCTGTGAATCTTTGAATAGCTGGCTCTCTCTAGCACGTCATCGAGGCCTAGTGCCAAGAGTGAGGGAACTGGGATCTGCTTTGCTGTGGATCCAGCTGCACTGGTCCTTGACTTTGTCAAGGTAATACAAGGAATAGCACAGAAAGGAAACCCAGTTAATTACCARTTTRGAGCTAAAATCATASARTCAGAGAATGGTCTGGGTTGGAAGGGCACTCAAAGCTCACCCAGTTCCACCCCCTGCCATGGGAAGGAACACCTCTCACTACCCCAGGTTGCTCCAAGCCACATCAAACCTGGCCTTGGACACTTCCAGGGATCCAGGGGCAGCCAGAGCTGCTCTGGGCACCCTAAATCTGGTACCTGAACACTTGATATCAAACACAGAGGCTCAGGACATTCTGCTGCAGAACCAAATATTCAAACTAATTCACTTTATGAACACAGACATTCACTAASTAAATCACTGAAATATCATCTAAAGACTTTACATGTAATGATTCTGTGCATATTTATAACAATTACAGAAGTTCATACACAACCTCTAGAGCTGCAGTTGCTGCTGAAGCCACAGGAACTGTTCAGAATGTGACATAATGGGCAGCTTGAGCAGTACATGATTTCTGTAATAACCTTTAATTAGTAACTAGTGCTGAAATTCTTTTGTCAGAATAGTACAGGCTTACTTCTGAAAAGACATTTAAGACATTTCTTTTGGATTGAAACTTGGAAMCCTTCAGTATTCTAACATGAGTGCTCCAGCCCCAAATCCACAGGACTTCACATTGCAGCAAGTCATCATTAGTTTTATTCATAATGCCACCAACTTGCTTATAATTTATAAATGTATGTGAATGAACACCAAGCTGAAAGTTCACTGAGAACATCTCTGGCTTTGGTTACCTGAAACCACCTGGACCAGATGTCCCAGACAGGCAGCACARGTAGAGGTGCTCCCACCTTACTGACACTAAAACGATGGAATTGTTAATGCCGCTGTATTTCCAAAGCGTAAATCATTCTTTTAAAGAAAGTGTCAGTTCCTCACTCGCCACCGCACCCGGGCAGGAGCCATGTCAGYGCTTCATATTTTAATCTCCCTCTGCGAATAAACAATATACACAATCGTCAGATAGGAAAACACCCCAGTGAACTGCTCAAGATGGCTCAAACTTCAAGAACTCAGTGATCTGAACAACCGCGAGGGCACCCGGTCAGGGACACGGGACATCAGACCCCGGCCAGGGACACCGGACCCCAGCCCAGGGACCCCGACCAGGGACACCGGACCCCAGCCCAGGGACCGCGGCCAGGGACACCGGACCCAGCCCAGGGACCCCGGCCAGGGACACCGGACATCGGCCCACGGACCCCGGCCAGGGACACCGGACATCAACCCAGGGATCGCGGCCCTCGGACACCGGCCCCAGCCCCCGGCCCCGGCAGGGCCGCACCACGCCGCGGGCGGGGGGGGTTCCCAGCGATCCGCGCCGGCAGCGCCGCCCCGCGCCCGCAGCGGTTGGGGCCGGTCGGGGCCGGGCGTTGCGCGGCGCCCCCGCGCGCGGTGGTTGGCGCCGTTGCCGTGGCAGCGCGGCCGGCGCGGGGAGGCGAGGCGGGCCCGGGGCCGTGAGGAGGGCGCGGTGAGCCGTGAGGGGACAGCGCCGGCAGCAGCGAGTGTGCCCCGGGGTGTCSTGTGGGAGGGCTCGGGCCTTCTGCCGTGCTGTGCAGATCGGCMTAATTTACACCAAACTTTGTTATTTGGGAGTTGGAGCCGCGCAACCTCACGGCGCGGTGGTTTGGCTGAAGGCGTTGGGGCCACTGCTGCATTGGCGGCTCGTTTGATGCTTGTGCCACTTCTTAGTGCCACCAACATCCCTAAATCAGCAGCCCCGCGTAGGAATGGCTTTAAACCCTGCTTGGCTTTAAGGTGGTTCCCATCATTTACTCATTCCTCCATACTTCAAATCCTGGGGTGTGTTTTCTCTGCTCCTCAACTGGAGAAAATAGATGCTCTCTTCTTGTTGATTCTTCTTGAGCTCTGCAGAAGGATTTACATAAACACACTCAAAGCTGAGCCACCTTCGTTAAAATTAATCATATGTACAAGTCTCTCTGTGAGTAAGATGTGAAAGGCTCAGCCATGTGGTAATAACTCATTCTAGATGACATGCAGAATTTACTGAATTTAATAAATTGTGACAGCATTTGGGAACAGTTTGCTTTGCATTGGAGAACTCCACAAGGCTCAAGAGCAAATCGTGTTTGTTGGAGTTGTGCCCAAAGGGGTAAAGTCATGGTGTAAGTGGATAAAATACATACAGAAGGTTTGTTTTTTTTTTACTGAGCTGATTGTTACAGAAAAAAAAAGAAAAAGGAAAGAAAAGGCAGAGTCCTTGATTTTCATTAAGAGATTCATTATAGTTGATACTCAAAATGGGTAACTAGCACAGAAGTATGTGTTTGTATCCAGTTATTTCACATGCATTGAGTATGTGCTGAATGCTGTGAATTCACCTCCAGAGATAGTCACCACTATTGCAAGTTGTTGGACATTTGATGTGTAAAACATGATCTTCTTTTTATTCAGCCTGCTCATTTGGGAAGAACYGTCAGCATGGAAGATCGTGAGATCAGTTATAGTGAGGGAGAACAGCAAATATCTCCTCTAGTGTTTGTGGAGGAGGAAGAAGAAAGACAAGAAGGGGAAGAAGAAGAGGAAAAAGAAGAAAAAGAGGAAGAAGGAGAAGAAGAAGAAGAAAGAGAAGAGGGAGAAGAAGAAAGAGAAGAAGAAGAAAAAGAAGGAAGAGAAGGAGAGGAAGAAGAAGGAGAAGAAGAGGAGGAAAAAGAAAGAGAAGACGAGGAAGAAGAACAAGAAGAGGAAGAAGAAAGACAAGAAGAGGAAAAAAAAGAAGATGCAGCTGGTCAGCTCCCTGACGTTGCAGAACACTGGAAAGGTGAAAATGAATTGTTTTGATAACTCACAAAAAGCTGACGTTAATGTAAACTTAATGTAAGATAAACATGTTAGATCATTGGCCAGAACCTGACAATACATTATCCTCCCTTGTCCCCCTCCCTGTTCTTGTCTGTGACACTTCCACAWGAAGGCAGAGAAGAGTCTCCTGTTCATTTGCAGGTGGATGATTGTCCTGTGAGCTTTGCCRTATGAATTTTTTAATGTACACTGCAGTAATGCTATAAAATGTCATCTCTGATTCTCCACACTGTGACTTGACAGCAGATATAGAAAGCTTTGCATTTTAAAATTCAAAATCTCTTTATTAAGCTGTTGTTTCAATATCTGCTAGAATATGAGCTGGAAGAAGAGCTGGATGGTGGTGGCAAGATGGAAAACAAGGACACTTCTGCAGATGTTGGAGACCACTCTGATTCCAGCACGTAAATACCTTGTTCCAGTTCAAACAGAATTTCCTCTSTGGTGCTGAGTGACCAGCTGTGTATGGCATGTCTTAAACAAACTAGTTTAAAATGTTCCTGTTAAAATTGTAAACTGTTGTTCAGGAACACTAAAATTGCAAAGCCMAGGTGGGATCAAGAGGAGCCATTTTAAAATGAAGACACATCTTTAGTGCTTTAAATGAGGGTATAAATGTTCAACATTAGATATCCAATACTGAAAATCCTGGCTTAAGTCCATGCATGCAAACTTCTTGTGCTGTTTGTRTTCATGTTCTTCCTTATTTATAATGATCTTATTTGTAACAATTCTGCTAGAACAAAACAGAAAGCAGGGATGTAAGGGTGCCAGATAACTCCACATAAATAGAGTTGTCTTTATGTTTGTTGGTTGTGTGTTCCAAATCAAAGGCAAAGCTCAGAACACTCTTGGGGCAACATTGGTACCATTCAACCTCTGAAGTCTGCAGACAGAATTCGCATAACAGCCTCCCAGAGAAACCTCCAATTGCTTGATGACATGGTCAGGGAGAAGGAACTGGCAGTCCAAAACACCAGGTTAGTGTTTAAACAGACAGAATCCATCAACATAAATCACCAGCAAATACTGTATCAGTTAGAAATACTAGCATTTGTAGAACTATAGAAATAAATACTAGCATATATAGAACCCTAGCCCCATATGGGGCTGGGAATCTTGCCCCAAAAAGAAGAGTTTCACTGGGAGAAGAACCTACAAGACATCAATGCTGTGTTTGTTTCTTGCAGTGAGACACTGAGTGCCTGTCGGCTGCGGAGCAAGATGCTGGCAAAGCAGCTGGATCATGTAGACATGGAAATAGGGAGAGAGGAGGAGGCTGCCAATGTGTAGGTAGAGAGTATTTCTGGATACCAAGGATTACAGGCATCCACCACGTTCATCTGTGTGTAATTAATGAGATAAGAGCAGAAAGAGGTGGAAACTTGGGTAGGAAAGAGGCATATATTTTAAAATGTAACAACAAGTATTAAATCAGCCTAGCCCACTGCTGTCAATTATGTCTGTCAGGGTCTCAATCTTCTATTCAGGCTGATGAATCAAGGGGCTGTGGCACTCCTGGAGGTCATGGCTTTGCTTCTGGTGATTGCTCAGTCAGGGTTTCTATATGTGTGTGTGTGCATATTTTTATAAATACACACATACATGCACCATTCCTTTCTTGTGTTGTTCTGGAATGCAGGAATGCCTTTCAGGAGTAGCTCTGCATACAGGAGCTGCTCTGAAACACTTGTGCTATCAAGTGGGAGGCAATTTACTGTACTCTTCACATTTGGTTTAAATAGAAAGCAGTGGGTGGCTTGTGTACCAGGAGCCAGGGGCTTGTGAACAAACTTTGCAGCTGCATTTCTAACCTGTGTTAATCTGCAGGTTAGAGCAGCAGTGAATGAGAGAAAGGAAGGCAGGTTAACTGCCAGAATGGGAGAGCTGCTTAAACAAAACTGATGAGTTGATGCAAATGAGCCTCCTGAGGTGCTGCAAGTGGGATCTCAGAGACAGGAACAAATCCCAGCAAAGACAGAAAAGCAGTGTAGTGTTTATCCTTAGGATGGGTCACATGGAGAGGTCTAGATGTGGAAAAATAACAATTCTCCCAATCTCTKACATTTAGCAAGTGACTAGTGAAGTGAGAAGGCTTGATAGATTTCTGGCTTCTGAAGTCCAAAGTCTTTGTGTKTTAGCAATAATGCAAATCCTGGCTGCCATTAGCACTACCAATGCCAACACAGAAATGTTGAATTTAGTGGAGTAGCTGCAGGTAGAAGATCCAATTTTCATTTAGAGGATGGGAGTTTGCATTGAGTATAGTGAGGCCACTGTCTGTGGATCCTGTAGTACACTGGCTGCTGGTTTTTCTGGGGAGAGAAGGAAAATTACTGTGTGGGAATGCTGCAGTTGTAGGCTAAGTGCATGGAATATTGTAGTACCTTCTACAAGCAAAATCAGCCTAGGTTCTCTGGGTTCACCTACGCTTATCTTCATGAATAATACTACTTTGTTCACTTTGAGAAGTGAATAGCTGCACTCAGCTACTGGTCAGTGCTTCTGAAATTCTCACCTGCTCCTTTCAGCCGGTGTGTAAGAGTTTAAAGAAAGCTCTTCCTCAAGAATGGACACTTGGGTGGTTAAACAAGAGGCTGCAGAAATTGCTGGGATTCTGCTGGCTCARTCTGAGCCTTAGAGCTGTGTTTATCCTTGCTGCTCTTGCCCGGGGGGCTGTGTTCAGGTGTGTCTCTGATGGGATGTCTCTGCCCGTGCAGCGCAGCCGTGTCCCGCCTGCAGGCCGTGAGCAGCCGGCTGTGCTCTGAGCTGGAGAGGGAGAGGGAGCTGGAGCTGAGCCTTGCTCTGACACTCCAACAAAACCTGTAAGTGAGGGAATCAAGGGTGAAGGGAATCAGTCTTTATTCCATCCTTCATATGCTGTTGGATGGATTCAAAAGTTCGTTCTCAGGTTTAAATGCCTTTTGGAGTCCTGAGACTAAGGAAAAAAGGTCCCTATTCCCWGCCCCCACATTGAGAAGGAGAGCTGGAGTCTGTGTCTCTGTCTCTTAAGATTGTTTATTCTTCTGTTTACTCTTCTCTACATTTTCTTTCTGCCCAGTGAGGTGTGTGCAGGAGGTCAGAGGAGCCAGATCTGTCCCTCCCACCAGGGCAGGTCACCTTTTATACCAATAACTACATGAACAATGTTTTCTTTTAATCACCAATAATTACARCCTATATTAGACAGTGAAAATCCACTACAGCCCAATCCAAAAAGACCATCACCACAGCAGAAGGTGGAGGACAAAAGGAAACAGGAAAAGAGCATGGAGACACMCAAATTCCTCCATCTTTGTCCTCTTTCCCTCTATATTAAAAATCTAAAAATTCTACTTTTCACCCTTATATTTTCACCTCTATTATATTAGAATAATATTAATTATTATTCTAATTACACTTGCATTTCTTCTTTTAATGTAGGCAGCTTTTTCCAGGGGCTTAGATCAAAGGAACTGAGGTATTTTTGGCTTTGTTCTGAGGGCCTTGAGTTACCCAGGGCACCCAAAGGGGTGTCCCTGACTCTGACAGTTCATCTATAGAGAAATTGCTTGTAAAYACTCAACTACTTTTAGCCTGCATGGTTCATTCCTTACAAAGCTGGGTGCTGTGGCTCAGCCCCCAGGTTAGTTTTGCACATATAAATAAAGTTTTGCTYTTATTATGAGAGATGCATAAATTGTGACCTAAACAGGTCTCATTTGAAATGTAAAATAAGCTGGACTAAAAGTAAATCTGTCTGTGCATGAGCATAAATACTTGTAATTTATGCCTCTCAGTGTTTTTATAGGGCATACAGGAAAGGATAGAAAATGAGCATGATGGAGACATTGTAGCAATACTGTTTATTTTTATGCCAAGCTAGTATTGCTGCTTGTAATTGATTGTTCACACATAATAAATTACTTCTTTATATCAGACAAAGTGTCTGTTGCAACAGGTGAGTGTGTTTATGTTTTGCTACCACAGGTACATCAAAGGAGGAGCACAGGCACGAGCTCCTAGCTGTGATTAGCCAAGTGGTTAACCAGGATACAGTGTGTTCTGCTGCAGTGTTGTGTAATAGCTTTAAAATGCTTGACTTGTTTATTGTGTGATTAGCAATACACAGAACAGATTAATGTACTCAGCTCTATCATATCTGCTTCCTTCAGCAAAGCACAGAAGAATAAAAGCTGGGGCCTGTCCCTGAAGTTATTGATTGTTGAAGGAAAAGCTATTTATAGAATTTTTCTTGGTTTTCATATTTTCTAGGTAAATGGGAGAAACACAAACTTGAGGTTTATTTTTTTTTTAACTGATATTTTTGAAGTCTTTGAAAGGGATATGCTATTAGGTATGAGCCTTAGTCTGGAACACCTATGTCAGTAAAAGGGTTTGCTTCAAAATATGTTATAAATTAATAAAAGAAAACAKGGTTACATGTTTATTTTCCCCACAGAGCCTTCCCTACTCAATCTATCACCTTGAAGTGAAAGAATATCAGTATTCCAGTGAAAACAATTCACACTTTCTTTTAAAGGSTTGAGCTGTGGCAGATAGAAAGTGAGCAGGGAAAATATGACATCCTCCGTGAACAACTTCAAAAAGATGAGGAGGAGCTACAGATGCAATACCAGGAGGAGAGAGAAGTGAGGATTTGGAAGGAAAAAATAACAGCCCTGCAAGCAGAAGGAACACGTCGGACTCGAGAGAAGTAAGAGCCTCAAAGTCAGAGCCTGCTGCCTTTCTTGTTTTATTTTCAGCCAGTTCTCTGCTGCAGGTGCTGAGATTAGCTAGTTCAAATACTGGTGCTRCTGTGTGTCTTAGCTGGGTGTGCTTCAGGAATATTTGATGAGGAAATGGAATTAAAATAAGAATTGGCCACGGCCTTGCGGTTATGCAGATAAAAATTTCTGATCTATGGGTATAAACTTGTTAATGAAAAGCCTACAAATCCAGGGGGTTTTATCTTAGGAAATGAGCTTTAGTGGGTCAGGCTAATGAATGGGTCTGCAGTGCTGTTGGCCTCCAGGACCTTCTGGACTTCTGGTGAAGTCCATTGAGATTTCCTGGAGCAGAAGCAGACAGCAAAAAGCACAGAAGTGTTCTCCAAGAGCAGAGCAAGAGTGTGTCAGTCTGAGGCTTTTGAGAAGTTTGTCACTTTGTCTGTAATATGGGAGATGTGGGGAGCAGACAAATGTCCTGATTTCAGCACACATTAATAAACTCCCCAACCCCACCCTGAGGTCTCATTGTGTTGGAATCCAATTTTCCTTAGTCCTGCTGCAACTGCTGGTTTGTGTTTTACAGAAGAGTGGAGGAAGCCCGGAGAGAAGGTGAAGAAAGAAATAAAAAACTCCTTGAGGATGCCAAAAGGAACCATGAGAAAGCAGTCTGCTTCCTGAGGCAAAGCATGGCAAGGTGGGGCTTCWCTCCTTTCCTGTTGGACATTCTCTGCTGGGCAAGGCTTTATCCTCCAGTCTTTGAAAAATCAGTTTATGTTATGGTGCAGGTTCCTTTTTTTCTCATTCTTGCCAAGGTCAGGATGCATGATACATGAGAATCATAAGTTGGACTGCTGATTTATTATCTCTTATCTATTCACAGATTATTTACAGACTCACCAGCCCTGAGCTCTCACCAGCTGCCAGAAAAATGTGGCAAAATGGCCACTACTGACTTTTTCTCAAGGTTTTTAAGCACTATTTACCCAATAATGAGATGATACCTGTATCATTTCTGTTTCTGACCCAATGATGAGCACTAAAGGTCTGCAATGGGGACCTTTTTCACCCAATTACAGAAAACCACCCAAACCTTAAGAAGAAGAAGGAAGAAGAAGGTGAAAGGAAGGACTTAAAAAATGCCTTAAATCCTCCATCTTGACCCACACACATGACTATATACTAAAATCTTAAACCCTGTGAGATCWCACACTCCTAATCAAACTCCACACTCATCATCTCAGTGCTATCACTCAATGTTGGAAGAAGAAAATCCAGTCAATGTCCTAGCCTGGCCTCCAGTGTCCCTGGAGTCTTTGTCATGAGGGCTCTGACCATTTGGAGGCATTGATAATGATTTGAGGCATTTTATAGTTGTGTGTGTGCCATTAACTGAAGYAGTATAACTAAAATCCAAGTTTGAAACCTGCCCTGTGCCATTCTCTGTCCCCTCAGAAATGTGGTAAAAAAGCATCAATGAGCCATTTCTTTGTGCTCCTGCTCTGGTTGATTTTAAATTAAATGTTCTTTCATAGTTTTATGTTACTACTCTGGTGTTGAATTATTTTGCTGCTGAAGGAACTGAACATTTGTTACTTATTTTTACATACATGCAAATGCATCCTAATATATAAATATCAGGACTTAATTGTAAAATGATTGAWATAATTGTACTGTTTCTGTGCTTTTTTTTTAAATTAGATAGTGTGTACAAACTGATCATAATTAAGAAAAACAAAATCAAATAGGTTTTTTTTTTCTTGACAAATGTATCAAACATATCAATCTGAATTTTTTCCCTGGTTTCCCATTATATTAGCTGGAATATTCCCAGGTTTGTTTCCTGCCCACATATTTCCAACCTGCAGAGTTTTTAGGGTTTGTTTTTAGTGTGGGTACATKTGCTTGGCTTGTAAAAGTTAGCTACATAAGGTTTAGATATTGCTTATATGAGCAACACCTGAACTCTTTATTTTAGCAGCCAGTCATATGTCATAACATGAAACACATTCTTCATATCCAAAATTTGAAAAAAAAAAATTCAAGTTGTTGGGCAAAATATTTGCAAACCTGTTGGCACTTGGAGCTKGAGCAGTGCTGTGTTAGGAGGAGTCTCCAGCTGTTCCCCTGTGCCCACAGGCACTGCCCCCCAAACTGGGGCTCACCTGGGGACACTGCAATTCCTCCCAAGAGCTTTCCAGCAGGAGAGCCTGAGAGATTTCACTCTGCTTACAGAATTCATGAGAAAAATGCAAAGGAAGAAGTGAAAGCTCAGGAGCATATGGAGAGAAGGATACAAGCTGTGCTTTCCCTGAAAACCAGCATCACTTCCAACAGGGTACTGCTGCTGGGCTGGGATGGGGATGAAGTCACTGACTTGGGAGGCTGCTGGGTGTAATGCAAGTCAGCTCAGYTTTCCTTGCAGAGCTGTGTGGGGATTTTTGATCACATCACTGACCAAACCCCTTGAAMGTGGGAAGAGTTTAACCATTGGAGGGATGGCATGAGATCTGTGTGGGCAGSTTTTGACACTTCTGCTGATGCAGTTTGTTCTGTCAACAGTCTAGTTGTTCTGGGAGGGGAACTCTCTGGGAAATAATGCATACTAAAAACGGTTCTCTGGAAGTTCAGCCAGAAGGATTTCCAGTTATTTGGATCCCARTGCAGAAATATTCCACATGGAGAAAACATATGGAAGAAAAACAGTTATTTGAGCATTTAAATAGTATAAATTAGGAATTTCTGAGCTATGCTGCTTTGCTTTTCTATTTATGTTCTGTAGAATCTGAGGGAATGATCTTAATTTAATCCTGATTTGTTTAGAACTGTTATCTTTTCACATTCCTTCACTGAGCTGGAAGGGTGGAGAAATAGCCTGGACCTGGTCAGAGCTTCCTGCATCTGAGCACACATAATATTACAGACAATACCTTCTGCTTCAGAGACATCCACCATAAATGTATATTGGATAAAGGGACCAACATTAGATTCTCTGCTTTGTATTCTTTGATATGTGAATCAAATATGTGACTGGTTTGTGTGACTTTCATAGGAAAGGCTCCAAACCCTCCAGATTTTGAACAAAGCAAAGGCCTTGGAGGCAAAGAAGGAGGAGATGAAAATGAGGGAGGCCATCCAAGCAGAAGGAGGCAATGTTATCAGGGAAATATTTCTCCATAAACGACAGCAAGAACAGGAAAAAAAGCAAGAGTGAGTATCATACCCAGATCAAACTCTGCCTGCTCCCTGGAGCTCAGGCAGATCCTGAGGGCAGAACATCTCTGATGGTGCCTGGAGGGACTGAACTCCCTCTCCCACTCTGTGTGACACTTGCACAGTCTGTTCTTGGTGCCCTGAACTCCTGCCTCAGGGGTGCCCAGAGCACYAGAGCTCCGTGGGTGTTCTGTGATCCACTCCTCCAGCAAGGGAATTCAGTGCCCCTAAACTGCAAACATGAAGTTRCTGTCCTTCTTCTTCCCCTGAACACTGTGAAAGTCTGTATCAGCTTCTACAACACTGTAACTGAGTATATTTAGTCTGCAAAAATGTATAAACAGCCTCTGAATCACTCYGTGTCTTGGCACAAATTACCACTGAACCCAACTTCAACACTTGCTATTTAGCTAAAAGGCTCCAAGGGAACTGGGCTGGAGTTAATATTATTGGTAAACAACCATAGYTGGGTTAATATTTCTTACAACTTTGGATTACAGGGCTTTTAGAGAACTGCAGAAGTCAAGAAAAATGGAAATTGTGTCTCGAATTTTGCAAGAAAGAGCTTCTATTCACAAGCAGAGAAAAAGTCAGTCCTCCACTAAGGCAATTAAGGCTTGTGGTAAACTTGAGGTTCCTTTACTGCAGAGTGGGGAGGCCTGGCAAAGTGAGGAGACCTGCAAATATGCAGAAGGAGAAATATCACAGGTAATCAGAGGGCTAGGAATGAGCTCTCTTCAGATTGTTTTGTTAAATGTGCAGGTCATTGAGTTCTGTTTAAAATAGCACAGGCTGCAACCAAACATGAGACAGTGGAGAACAAGTGGAGAGTATAATTTCACCATCAGATCTCTTAATATCTGTTAGTTTCCTTTTTCTTGAAGGAAATGCAGTGACTTTTAACATAAGATTTTGTCTGTATTCAGTGTTTTAAGAGGGCATTGGCCTAAGTTGGAATCTTTGGCCTCTGAGCCAAAGGCCAAGAGGCCAAAAAGCCAAAAACCTGTCATTTTTGTGCTAAATTATCCCCTCAGCATCTGATAACTGTTGAAGTAACTGTTCTGTAGTCATTTTTAGCTCTATCTTCAAAATTTGTGTGCTTTCACCAAAGTCTTGGCACTCTCCATCAGTTTGTTCCTTGCCTGGGCAGGGAGCTGCTCCCCAAGGAGAGAGCTGTGAGAGCAGAGCCCAGGATGTGCTCAGGGAAAGTGCTGAKGAGGACACAGAGAGGGAGCAGAGCCTCCTGGTACCAGAGTTCCCAGGACTGTGGAGTCAGGAATTCGACTTGCACAAGGTAAATGTTGTGATGTCTCTTGTTAGAAACAGAAAGGAGCCTTGCTTGAAACCAATAATGGTGCATTTTGCTGTTMAAATGTAGGCATTGTGTTATTACAATAGATGCAGAAATTCAGATGTGAGAATATCATCAGTCATTGCTGTTTGGCACTGTTCTGGAGGAGTTTGTTGTCTCAGAGAGAAAACAGTACTGCAGGTTAAGTTCAGAAATCTGTGAAGACATAAATCACATTATGTTTAATTGTTTGTGTTTAAATGGAATCTATCAAAAAGAGATCATGTCAGTACATATTCCTAGACTGGACCACAACTGAAACATTCCAGTGAAGTCAGCTGATTTTTTTATAAGTTGAGGAGGAGAAAAAACCCTTAAAATGCAGAAAAGCTAATTCTGCCATGAAAAACATGATGTTGTAGTGTTGGGTTATGATGARCTGCAGAACAAACAGCTGAGAATCCATTACATTCTTCATGTTGAGGTTGGGATGCTGAGTTTGAGTGGAGAGAACCAAAGACTGGCCAGGTGCTGGAAGATTCCTTTTGCAGGTTTTTCTRCAGGAGCTGCAGATTGTGTGATCACACTCAGATCTGCTGGGGTCCATGTTCCTCTTTAGGTGCCCAGAGCAGAAGATCCAGCACAGYTGGCTGTAAGGACAATGAGGAAACAAATGGCTGAGAAAAAAATGGAGCAACTCCAAACTGGAACTCTTCACAAGCAAACTGTGCCTGGTCAGAAACACAARGGCTGTGCTTTCCACAGCAAACCCAGCTGCATCCATTTCAAGGTCAGTGGCCATTCTGCATGGCATTGTAGAGGGATATCTGCTGGAGGTGTATCCCAATGTCTTGATCCAAATTCTGTTGCAGCCTTTAATAGGCCTGTAGTGAAATTTGAAACAGCTCTTGCCATTTTCTTTAACAATCTCTTAGTTAAGTGATTAAATAAACTAGTTAGTTATACTATCTAAATTATAAAATACTTCCTTTTCTTGGGGGAGTTGAAATACTGTCAGGAAGGTGAGCAGATGATGAAACTCCTGTTGGACTGTGTTGTGTGTTTTTTGAAGGGCAGCATGACTGGTACTTGTAAATTGTTTGTAAATACATTATTACTAAAATAATGTCCTTTAAAAAGTGGTGATTCCCATGAAGGTAAATCTGAGTTAGTGAACAAAACTGTTGATAACTCACTTTGACATGAACATGACATCATGCCTCTGACATTCACCTGGTGTGTTTGGCATTCCAAGGATTTTGATGTTGGTCAGATCTACAAAAAGAAGATARTTTTGACAAATGCATCCTACAGTGTTAATTACTGCAGGCTGCTGGGAATCAGTGAATGGCTCAAGGACTTCATCAGTGTTCAGTAAGTAAMTGAATTGCAGGCTTGTTTTACCTTTGTACCACAGCAAGAGCTGGAACCCARTTCTGCAGCAGCAATTTCTGCTTGTGGTGGGTTCATCCTGCAGGCAGAGAAACTCCTCACTCCCTCCCAGGGGGATGGGGGAGAGAACTGGGGGGAAAAAAAGTCAAACTTGTAGCTTGAGATGAACACAGTTTAATTGGGCAAAAAAGGAAGGGAAAAAACCTGATGAAATAAAGGAAATCAATCTCAGAGTGAAGAGCACTTAAATTGCAATCCTGTGGTCTTTCCCATCATTCTATTCCTGCCATCCTGCTGCCAGGTTATGTAATGAAGCACTGTGCCTAATTGGGAGATTGCAAATTAATCTCASTTTAACTAGATTGATAATTTTATCTCACTGTTTAGAAATAAACAAAAAGAGGTGTCCACAAAATGTTTCTTTCTAAGAATTCAGACACCAGYTCTCTCTGGAGCTGGACTGAACCTTTAAATATATAAAAGGGAAGTTGTGAAAAGTGGTATTTCTCTGAAAAATGAAGTMATGAAAAGATTTTTTTAGCTGGAATTCTGTGAAACAAACAGAATTATTGTAATCTAGGCTAAAAGTGGAAAACTGCTCCTGTGTGCATGAAGCTTATGGGCAAATGGGAGACATGGAGGTGAATTCCTTTGGCTTACAGAGAAAGTTCAGCTTTCAAGCCTTATGCTGACCTGGAGAAGCCACCTGTGGGACAGTTTAATGACACCCCAGTGAATAAATTATCTCACTACTTTAAGTGATTTCATACTGCAGAGCTCCTTTCCCAGCTCACTGCYCACTGTCCTTGTGGGGATAAACCACACATGGAATTTCTGGATTGTCTGCTAAGGACAGGATGGTCCCAGGTGAAGCCATTCCGTGCCCACTTTGTCCCCACAAGAGTCCCCAGGAGTGTGARAACAGGGAGTTCTTGCCTGAACAACATCCCTGGAGAGCTGGAAAGCCTGGATGCAGCTGCATTGGGAAGGTGTGGAGCACTTCATYCCCAGCCTGCTGGAGGTGGATAACTGAGCAGGGCACAGCAGAGCCCTCCAGCTCCTAAACCTTCCCTGGGGCTTCACTGCAGCTTGTGGCTGGTTCAAAATCACGTGTGTGGATTGAATTTTGACCCACTTACACRTGTTTAATTTCTGTGACAAAGCCTGAAGCCTCTAATCTGACAAAATGAGGGTTTCCTGCTCTCAAAGATTGATTTTCTCTCATTTAGTGTGTTGGACMATTGTATACAGTAATTCAGCACCTCTGGTTTGTGACCAAAAATGAAACAATTCTTTTCGAAAGGCCTAAGTCTTTCCTTGCTGTAATTGCCTTTCAAAGTACTCTCCAAATACAAATGAAACATCAGGAGTTGTGAATGATTTTTTCAATGTCTGATAAATTAATTAACTTTTTAAAATTAAATTGGTTGCTCCTACATTTGCCAGCTGGATAGCTRGCAGAAATAATCTGAGATTTGATTCTCCATTGTCATGTTATTAATAATTTGACCAGCAGAGCACAAACCTGTGGACACTGATCCTACACTGTATAAAGCTTCTCTCAGGTAGAACCAGACATAATTTGTTTGTTACAAAATCATTTTGCCAAGTATTTTGAGAACACCCAGCACATCTAGACTGTCATGGTGTCACTGTTCTCAAAATCCACAGGTATTTCCAGACATGACACCTGAGAGCTGTTATCAGTGACAGGCACTGGATTTGCTGATAAAAAGCTTTATTCTGGTGCTTAAAATGAGCATTCTTACACCCCATGCACTGGAGCCTCTCCTTAGCAGAGTGGTTTTCTGTGGGTTTGGCATTTTGTGCTCTGAATCAGAACTGTTTTATCAAGGTAACATTTGAAATAAAGAACCATTCCTTAAAGTCATTCTCAGGAKAAACTGCCAGGGATCTGTTCAGAGGGWCAGGATGCAGGTGCTTATTCCCTGYCCACATTTTCATTCCTGAATCCTGAAGTGTTTCCCTCTCTGAAAATGTTTCATTTTGCTTTGGTTGGAGTTGAATTTTGTTTTGCTAACACTGTGAGGGGTGAGTGTGTTCCATGTCTCACTTGGCTTAGGGGCTCCCATGGCTCACAGCACTTCCTTATCTCCTCTGGCTCCTGTGCCAGGCAGAGCAGGGCTCCAGCAGTGCCTCAATAATTCCATTTCCAGTGCAGCTGGGAGATGTCTTGTCTTCTGATGGGCATTTTCCCTGCCTCACACAGACCATGAAATGAGTGGCAGATTCTATTCAAGATAATTCTGATACAGCTGGCAACAAGCAGCACATTCTCTCATCATTTGCAGCTCCCTCCTTGGGTTTCTCCTCTTTTGTGTTTGGACAGGGGAGATGTTACAGAGAAACATAAAAATGGGTAATGGGAGAAGTGGCTTCCTGATTTCTGACAGGGCAGTTCCACCTGTTCTTGCTGATTTTGAGCCTCACTASAGTCCCTGTCTTGCCTTTTAAAAGCACTTCAAGTCTTTCTGAATAAAACCTTAATAAAGAATCAGCCTTTGTTGTTTCCCAGTTGCAGCAGGGTTCTGTAGCCTTTCATTAATCTGTCATTCATTCTGACTTTTCTGATAATTAGTCCAAGTGAGGGGGGAAAAAATAATCTGCCATTGTTACCAGAGCAGGAGCTGRGTGTTCCATCACAACTTTAATTTGGAGTTTTATGTTAATTATCTCCATAGTTTTGACCCACCTGGCAAAATGTCTTCTGGGATGTCCTGTGAATTCCTGGTAACATTTAAGCCAATGGTAAGTGCACAGTGAAAACAATCCTAGTATAGACCTGATTAAAACCATCATTAATTGAATTTCCTAACTGCTAACAAGGAAAAAAACTCAATTTTTTGTACATGGACACATTGTACTGTGTGCATGTTCAAGCTTTGATAAATTGTCAGAAGGCAAATTCTGAGGGCACCTTAGGAAAAAAAGCCTCCAAATGAGAGGAAATGTCCAAATATTTATAATCCTGCCCAGCTAAAGTTAACCAGGCTGTCACAAAGAGTGTTTTAAAGTGGAAACAGATTCAGTAAAGATACATTTTAATATGGTACTCAAAAATGAGTGAAAATATTTTTCATCAGACTACATAGGCTGAATCTTCTGAAATTACTTAGGGGTTTTTTCTGTTTTGTTTTCTAGATAAATGAAGGGCTGGAAGGAGCAGTCATGTTTATGGCCCAGACAGGTCCTTTTTCTGTCCCACTGAAATGCACAGTCAAGACCTGCATTGTAAGGGACTTCTTTTAAGCATGTGGATAATATAATTATTATTATTATTAGAAAAAGCAGATGCTCATTAATGCTCATAGCATTAATTGACATTAGTGCTATGTAGGCCAGTGGTAATTAATGGTTTATCTCCTCACAGCTGGCTCTGGATAAAGAGCTCCTTGACTTTGGCAGCCTTGTGGTGGGAGAGACAATTTCCCAGCCCATCAGCCTGACAAACAGCGGGGCCTTGGGAGCCACATTCAGAGTTCASACGTCAGCAGGTGCCACAAGCACCCTCAGAGCACCACTAAAAGCTGCTCCTGCAACACTGGTGGGTTCTAAAGCACTCCCCTAAAGGAATGGAAATGTTCTGCTTTGGCTGGAGTTGTGTCACAAAGCAGCTCAGAAAGGGCTTGGGAAAATCAKCTGGTCCAGCCTTTAGTACATTTGGGTGGGTATGAATATAATCTGTTAGACACAGATATTGGAAGGTGAAARCAATTCTTTTGTGAGGRGTGGGGAAACCAACAATGCTGRTTTTTTAAAGTATTTTAGTGATTTATGCCRTGATTCCTATTTTCTCCACATTCATGACAATTAGGAGAAAATACTTCAGTTAAAAGAGAAGATTCTGACAGAGTCATTAAAAATCTCARCTCATGGAAGGCAGAAACATGGGAACTGCTGCAAAACTAGCAATCAAGTGAGGGGTGTGATAAAGGGAGGGCTGGTTTCACCAGACTYAGTTTTGACATAGAACTGCCTGGGTTTCCACTAGAAAAATGTAGGTTCTGTTAATTGTAAAGGAACCTGCACTACACTGCATCATTCCTGTTACATCATTTACCAAAAATTCCATCTGCTCATTGATAAAGGTCTTGTAAAATGTGCAATTCTTGGAAAATGCAACACATTTCTCCTTTTACAACGTGGAAGTGTTGCAAGAAAACACAAGYCTGATTTGATAAAACTTCTGCTGGGTAGAACTGGAGCTGCTGCAAGGCAGAGGAACAGCCACAGAGRCAGAAAGTCCCTGTCTGTGTTTCCCAATAGGTCACACAACATGCCAGTGCCTGTGACCCTGCAGAGGAAGGCAGCACCACCCCTGTGGCAGCTGGGGGCCCAACCAAGGAGCAGATTTGTGCTGAGCCCAGGGAGGGGGTGACCCCCTGTGCAGCCCAGGAGCCCAGGAGCAGCAGTGCCACAGGTGAGGGGATGCTTTGGAACACAGCCCTGCCCTTCCCCAGGCCAAGCTTTATCCAGCTGCAGTCTCCTGTAAAGAACTGAGCAATTCAGTTTGCAAAGTCACTCAGTAAATCAAGCAGCTCGTGACTCCAGGAGTAATGTTTGCTTTCTTTGTATAAAGAAATTTCTTTGCTGCCTCATAAAAAATGACTAAAAATAATGTCTTGACACCATTATATCAAAAGCAGCAGAGAACCTCRGTGCTCATTAGTGATCAACAGTTCAGTCTCAGAAGAACACAGAACCCAACCAGCTTCAGAAATTGCAAAATTGTTAACATCATCCTTGTCTCAGCAACTGAATCCCCACTTCTCAGAATAGCAATCCACATGACAGGTTTATTTTTATAGTCTGTAATTCTAGGAACAAGGAAGCAGAAAGATGAACCTCCTCAGACATTTTCCATCTCATTCCTAATGTTTACTATGTGCTTAATAAAATCCAGTCTTGTAGAAGACTTTCTTAATTTGTTTCTTATCTATGTTCTTTAACATTTCCTCCCAATATTGATCATTCCAATTTCAGGGAGCTGAAGGTTCCATGGAAAGGTTGTGGGTGGTTTTTGCAGGTCCTTTTGGCTGCATTCCTTTATCCCACTGAAATTGCTSTTGAAGGCCATCCCCACTCCCAGCTGAGTCTGTATTTTTGAACCATTCATGTTGGTACTCAGCAGTGGAAGGCTCAGGTGCCTCAGGTAGAATTCCAAACTAGACTAAAGCTGGATGGCCAAACAAATATTTCCTTCCAGACATTCCAGTTTTCCYATCACTGCTGTACATGCCTGGATTTGCAATATTGACTCAAATTAATTTCCTTGTGCTTTGTTGAATTTTTTTTTTTTTTTGATGGACACATCCAGAATTTTGTTTTGTTCTGTGTTTGTTTCTTTCCCCAGAACAACTTGGTCAAGGAGAATTAAATACCAGATCAGATCTGCACACAGACAGTGCAGATGATGTAGTGGGAGTTTCTCCTCAAGAAATACCARTTGAAATTATGCTTGGAAAGGTAAGGGAATCTCTGAGATCCTGACAAGTCCTGGTCTAAGCCTACATCAAATAAATTGCTGTGGTGATAAATGCTCAAGTACATGGTCATTCCAAACTCACTGGACATCACTGTATCACAGTTAATTGTTAAAATGAAATCACAGCACACATTTTAATTCTTAAAATGAAATCACAGCACACTTTTCCCCTTTCTCTTGATCTGTGGAGACATACAGAACTGAAAGATTCTGTGTACATTCACATTTCCCACATGAACTCTTTCTTTTCTGCTGTGTGGTTCTGTGACAACACACAAGGAGGAGCAGGAAGAATGTCAAACTTGAGCCATATGAATGTTCTGATTCTGATTTTTCCTGTGCATAGTGAGTTCAATTTAGTTACAGACCAGGTGTGTACAGTGAGTATGTACAGCCTCTTCATTTCAGTGCCATTTCTGSAGTTTCATTGTTGTTGTTCAGGTGACTGAGGGTGAGATTGGACCCTTCAGCTCAGTGAAAATCCCAGTGCTGTTTGYCCCAGCTGTCCCTGGGGATGTGAGGGCAGAGTTTGTCATCGTGTTTGACAACCCAGACTGCAAACCAGTGAGTGACCTGCTTCAAAACTTGTGTAAAATAGCTTCAAATCTTCTCATTTGTGCTTTTCTCCAGAATTATGTATTGGGTAGTTTGATGGGAGGTATCTTTGTAAGTCATAGCTSTTATTTCTGATGCAGGATGTTTATTAAACCTGCTAATTGTCTTAATTTCTGTGCAAATAATCCTAATATTCCCCTTTTATCAGACATCATATTGGAAAACATGTCCTGGAAACCAATGTGGAAGTATTCTCCCTTATTCCCAACCCATGTAATTTATTTGCTTTCTGATCTATCAGAATTGGAATTATTTAGCAGGCAGTAGTGAAGCTGATGTGTGAAAGCTGGAAGAGATGACAACTTCAGTTACCACTTCAGCATATTGTGATTCTAAATTTTATTGGGAGCCAAATTCTGCWTGGAACAGTTCACAGAAGCTTGCCAAAAAATAAAGACAAACTTCCCAGCAGCTCAGCAGCCAGTCTTGGCTGTCCCTCAGGAGCTGCAGACACCTGCTGAGGCTGCTGTGGGCACCTTCTCCTGCAGGATCAGCTTTGCAGGGCTCAGAGCTGGGTCACTGCAGGGAGCACAGCCCTTTGCTGCCTTCCCTCATTTCTGTGCTGCCTGAGTGAGCTGCAGCCTGGCCTGGGGCCCATTCACCTCACTTTAAATACTTGTTTTCAGTATCGTGGGCACATGCTCTTCTTTCATGTTCCCTGTCAAAGAGTCCAACCCAAAGTCTGTTTGTGTTTTTCTGCTGGGCACTCTAACATCTTGGGTTTACTTTGCMAATGATTTTCCTAAGTYTGCCTCATTAAAGAACCTGTTGCACTGTGAATAGTGAAATAACTGAGTTTGTAACAGAAATTCTTGCTGTAAGTCAGTAAGAATCTGAGGCTAACAGAACTAACCYCCTGTGCTTGCTGCCCTGCCAGCTGAGCTTCAGTGCCATTGGGGTTTCTGTGGATGTGCCCATCTGGGTGCCCCAGCCCAGTGTGGACCTCAGGATCTGCTTCTATGAGCACCTGTACCAGGACAGCATCGAGGTGTGCAGCAGGTGAGTGCTCACCTGGGGTGTCCTGGGGGAGTTCTGGTACTGCAGGTGAGTGCTGGGGCTCACCTGGGGTGTCCTGGGGTCTTCTGGCACTGCAGATGAGTGCTGGGGTGTCGAGGTGTGTCCTGGGGTGTCCTGGCACTGCAGGTGAGTGCTGGGGCTGTCCTGGCACTGCAGTGACCTGCCCTGGGGCTGTCCTGGCCTTGGCACTGCAGGGACACATCCTGAAAGCCCTCTGAGCTCTGGAAAACTTGGGCATCCTTCTGCCCCAGACTCCCAACCCCAGCCCAAGCTATGAGGTATCCACACYCCTCCCCACTCCTGCCATATCCCAGTGTTCCTGTTCTTTGGGAGAGCTGTGAAGCCCCTGAGGAACAGCAAACCCACAGCTTCCTCATGCAGAATTTGCACACTAAGCATTTAGGGAGATAAATATGTCTAAAATGAAGTGTACATTGGGTTGATTCAGCCAGGAAATTTTCTGTAAGAATATTTTGTTGTTTTGCATTCAGTTAAAGTCCTGAGGGGACTTAGGATCTGGAAGTTTCATGAGAGTCTTTCCAGACCTGGGATTAGATGCTGGATAAATCWTATCAGTCCTTTTGCATTGACTCTAAAATGGGAAAGGTGCAGCTTTTCCTGATCCCTGGAGGCATTACGATCTCCACTGGAAGGACAGATCCCTCTGATTGTGGTCAGTGATCCCTGTGTCACTCTCTGACACAGAGAGTAACCAGACAGTGATTGACAGGGGAAAWRTAKCTGAGTGTTTCAGAGTCCAMATCAGTCATGTCTGAGGCCTGGTTCTGTTTGCACTGTGATATCAAGGGAATATTCCAGCTCCTTGGCTTCTGGAGATTTCCTGCTATTAAAAGCAGTTATGGGAACATTTCATTGTCTTCAGGTGCTGGGTGTCTTCCCTCCACCTAATGCAGTCACTGTGGAATTCTTATTTGAACAATTTGCATTTCTTASAGTCTATTTCAATAGGATTGGGGTGGGTTTGTGGGAGGCTGGGGGAGAGATTGCTTCTGTGGAAGGCATCCATTCTAAACCTCTTACCAGAATTACAGACTGCAGAGATTCTTCACAGTTGGAAAGAAATGAGTAAAGCTGTTATCTCAGAAATTCAGCTTACAGATATGACAGGCACAAGTTGTTATGTAAGTGATTTAACTTGGTCTAGATAACCCAGGGATAAAACTTACAAGTACAGAAGCAGAATAACTCTAATAAAACTTAAGAGTTCAAGGGGATCCCAAAGATAGAAGCTGTCAAATTGCTTAGGGCAAAACTTCACTGAGGGAAAAATCCTGCTGATCCTTTGCCAAGTTTCACTAAATTAAGAGCACTTAATGTGTAGTAACCTGTCCTTAGCACCTTGGCAAGTCAARGCTTTGATTTATCACCCAATTTCCATTATTAGGAAAAATTGCCTGTTATACTTCAGGTGGGCTAAAATTCAGTGGTTTATCCTACAAAAGTGGATTGATTTCATCATTCTATGGCCTGAGCAGTTTGTCCCTCCAGGAGCTGCTGACACTTGGTGTGGCAGGAGGAGGATTCCTCCTGGAGCCTGCCTGTGCCCCACTGCTGGGACTTGTAGGCTGTAGCACCAGGGGAAGAGAAAGTTTCCAAGTGAGTCAGATACCTCTGGAACTGGAGTGTCCCAGCAAGCTCTGAATTGTAAAATATTGCTCATCTTGGTTTTGTTCTGGGTTTTGGTTGGTTTTTTATTTTTTCCTGGTCATGAAGACCCTGGTAATCAGGCAGCATAAATAAGCAGCATGAAGGGTGAAAGTGCCTTATCAGAATTGTGTTCAATAGAAATAATTTTGAAAAGCAATTTCTTTGGCAGGTTATAATCTGCAGTGATTTAATGAAGTAGTATATAATTCTCTTAGATTGTCAACAGTCAGAAATCATTGCAGGCTCCCAGCCCCACTTGCTGGAGCTGTTGATTTAGAGGAGACCATCTGGCCTGACAGCTTGGAAACCAGTCCAGGGGAAGAGAATGACAAGCTGAAATATTTGTACATTGCTCGGCAATTTTGCACTTAGGCATCAAATCCCCAAGCAGGGGATGGTCCATGGCTGTTCTGTGCTGTGATAGGGCCAGAATTCAGCAGACAGGCAGAGGGTTCCTGCCTCCCAGTGTGCCATTCCCAGGGCAAATGGATCCCAGGGTTTGGCAGAGGAGCTGGCAGGACCTGTGACTCCAGCCCTGCAGAATCTCTGCTGATGGAGGACAGCTTACATCTGCTTAAAGAAATCACCAGGGCTCAGTCCTCCTATTGATCCAGACAGAGCCAGGGTCTGTTAGGAGCAATAATCAGCTGATATTTCACAAGAGCTGGGCTTTGAGTGCCCCTGACCTGTGCACAGCACTGTGCTGAGCTCTGACAGTTCTCTCTGCATCAGTTTGTGCACTCCTTGCTGCAGCTGCCTTTGTCACAGAACTTCCAAGTCTTGTTTTCTGTACTTAAAAGAGAACACAAGTGTGTGAACTTGCTGTAGCAGTTTTCCATGCCCATCATTTTCAAAGGGAGCTTGRGATTGTTCTGATTACAATGCATGGGTGGGGGCAGGAGGGCTCAGAGTCCCTGGAGTGGCCTCAAAGGCACTGGARCACGTCTGATGTGTTTGCAGAGCAACAACCACGCTGCGTTTGAAGTTTGAGGTGTGCAGAGAACTGAGCAAGCACATGGAGCTGCTCCCAAAAACAGGCTACATCCAGCCTCAGTCATCCTTCAGTGCACAGCTCAAGTTCCTGCCCAGGTAAGCAACACGAATCCAGCTCGAATCTTGCAGGATTTCACACAGTGGCAAAGCTGRGCAGGGTTGTTGTTCCCTCCTGCTGTCCAGTGTGGCTCTGGTCTCCCCCCTGTCCCCCTGGGAGCTGCCAGATGCTGCAGGAGGAAATGAGCTTGGCTGGGAGGCAATGCCCTCCCTGTGGTGACAGCAGTGCTGTGACAATCRCAGCTCTCACATCCCTGGGAGGCTGCTCCTGTTCTGTGGGAAGCTATTCTTGGCCAGGAGGGAGCTTACTGAGGCAGGTGGCTGCTTCATGGATCACTGATTGAATAATTTCTGGACAAGAACTCRTGTGCTTGCTAATTAAGGTGAGAGTGGTTGGGCTTCCTGTCCATATCTCTCCTCCCCAGGTACACTTTTCTCCAAATGATGAAGGTATTGATAATGAATTTCACATGGGGTTTATGTAACATCTCCTGATGCTAAAAGCTTTATCCCAGCAAGTTTTGCTTCTCCATTTTAAGAAACATCTACAAATACAAACACAGCTCAGTGATAGGAAACAATTCCAAATTGTTTGGAGCAATTCCAAACTATTCTAAAAACTGAAATACCAGAGCTCCCATCAACCACTGTTCATTTTATTTACCTCATCATTGCCACCCTAAAGAATTGAGCAGGACACTTCTTTTCAAAAAAATAATTCATGACATATGGAATTAATTTTGGTGTACAGCCAAATACTTCAATGTCTTTGGCTTTGACTGCAAACCTGCTGGTTCTTTGATGTGAGTTCTTAGTCCCATGGATGTGTGTTTGGATTCTCACAGATGTGCTCAGCACCTCTGGATTCCAYCCTGATTGCAAAATTTTCACCGGGTTGGTATTCAAATAAGCAGAAGTATTTACAATTCTTGCAGCATCTCAAATCCCATCAGATTACAACAGCAGTGACATGATGACATATTGCAGTTGCTGAACTTCAGCTGCTGTGAAGCACCATTACATCTCCAAGGGGATGGAAGCAGAGCCTGGATTTAGAACCTTAATCTTCCTTTAAAAACAGGGAAGCTTCAGCAAGGAGATTTGATGAGATTAAGGCATTTCTGACACAAGGAATCAGTCTCTGGCTGTGTGAGGGTACAGATCAATTTTAAAGACCTGCTGCTGGGAGCTGAGGGGAAGCACTGAGCCAGTGACACATTTCAGTGAGCTGGCATTAGGAGCTCTATTAATAGAGCAGCTGTGTTACAAGTGACACCAAAGGGAAAAGAAACCCCCCTCAGCAGTGCTGAGGGAGCAGGGAGCTGCCTGGAGCCTTGGGAAGTCCTCCTGAGTGTTCTGTGCACACAGATGTGWTCCAAACCCCAGCTTCTGGGAGTTTGAAGCCAACATTCCCTGTTTAGTTGAAGGCAAGTTCTCTACTCCACATCCTGGAGTTCCCTGCACTTGGAAGCAGTCCTGCAGGTTCTGGCAGTCTAAATCTGATTTGTGCTGCTCTTTAATTGTGCCATTTTCAGAGAACTTTCTGAAGGATTCCAGSACCTTTTCCCCAAGGTACAGCAGCTAATTTAGAGTCCATCCCTGTGTGTCCATGCAGTCTTTCTTTCCCCTCTGGATTATTATGAGATAGATTCATTTCTTCTGCTGTTCAGATCCCCTGTGACAAAGTGAAAGCTGATGCTCTACTCCTCCCTTGCACATGACCTCAGTTCTGTGTGTAAAGAACTYCCCAACACCTTTCAACATCACCCTTATTGCAAAATAACAGCAAGATTTTGGATCWCCATGGTGACTGAGTGGGAGTTGTTTTTATTCTCTAACAATACATGAAACAGTTGCATGCAATCCCATGAGTAGTAGTAGAACATGAGCACTGTGGAGACCCAAGAACAGGAAGCAGYTCACTCTGGTGCTGTGGGATATAAATAGAGCAGCAGAGCTAAAAATGCTCCAGGTTTGCATTGTCTTGGCTTGAAGCTCTGGAATGGAGCTTGTGACAGCAAGATGCTTCACCTACAGAAAACCTGCAGATTCCTTCTAAATTCTAAGGCTGRGGGATAATCAGGCACTGCTGGGCTCCAGTGTTGGGATCCTAAAAGCTGAGAATTTGGGTTTTTCTGTGCTCACAGGCCCTGACCCACAAGAAAACAGGTGAATCCTCCAATKTGAGGACAATTAAATGAAGATTAAAATTATAATAATATTATTTGAATAACAAAACTGTGAATAATAAAACTTTCAGACCTTAAGTAACAGGATTTGTTTTTCTTTCTGTTTGGAAATCATCCATCAAAAGTTCCTTACTGCCCATGGTGAGCAAATAGTCAGAATGTTTTCATGGCACTGACTTTGCATTTGTACTTTTGTGTTTCCAGGCAGTCCCTTGCTGAGGATGCAGGGAGTTATTTCAATGCAGACACAGGAGTCCTGGAGGTGCCAGTGACAATCCTGATCATGGACAAGGTCAGGCATTTTTGTGATGCTTATTATCAGACTGGCAGTTCATGTAAATTATTTTAGTGAATGTTCACTTCATGGTACCTAATTTTAGATTAGTTCTTTACTAATTGAGGCTCTGTGATAATAGTAAAAGGTGCTTAAAGTGCTAATACAGATGTGATAATTTTTTCTTGTCTCATGTTTGCAATACTGGAAGTTAAATCCTTTCTCCTCAGTGCTGATCTCATGGCACTGTCAAGGAACAGAGTAACTTTTTCTTGCACTTTTCCTTTTGGAAGACATTTCATTTCAATCCTGTCCTTACAACCCACAGATGGAGGTTTTTATCCTGTGCTYTTGCATTTGTTTCAGGCTAAAAAAGTTCCTTTTACTGTCCATGCCATTGTTACTACTTCTGATTTGGAAATCAGCCCAGCACAGATCAACTTTGGATACTGCACCATCTATGAAGCTGTGCAGGCAAATGTCACCCTAACAAACAAATCCATCTTGCCACAGGAGTTTGGATTTGTGGCACTGCCAGAGGTATGGCCTTATCCCACACACMCCTCCTCAGCTGCCAGATCAGATTTCAGAGGCATGGGAAGTGCTCAGTGTGAGTGGAAATCAATCCTGGCTGGTTCCTGCAGCCCCATGGGAATCCTGCTCCCTGGGAGTTGTGTCCTGCAGTGGGTGAATCTCCCTGGGGGCACCCTCTGCACCTGCCAAGCACTGCACTGGCAGGAGATTTTCCTGTTCCTCAGCTTTTCCTATCAGAATTCCTGTGTTTTTTACACCAAGAGAACACCTGGGACACTTTTACCACTAAATAAAACAGRCTTGGGGCTGTGGCTGTGGCTTCAGGCTGAGGAATGTGCCCACTTTGTACCAAATGCCCAAAGGCTTTGCCTTTCAAGTGCTCCTTGGGAACCATCCCAAGCCATGCCTGGGCACCTTCTGAGTCACTGGAAGCTGATGTGGAAGCACACATTTAATCACAGGAGCTGCTGGGTCTCCTGGATAATTTTTAGGTCCTTCAAGCTCCATAAYAGCAGGGTGATCCCAGTGTGAAGTGTTGGCATCAGAGCTGGGGGAACCAGGCAGTTCATTAGGCACTGTCCTGTTCTCTGATGCCTTGGGGATTAAAATCAAGGAAGAGCTAAAAGAAATTATTAATTCAGCTTCATTAAAGCTTCACTTCCCAGCATGTGTTTTCTGAGGAGCTGGAAGTGTGATGGGTTCCAGAAACATCTTCACCCCAAGCACAAGGCCCTGCACAGCTGTGGGACTGCTCCTGTGCCTGTGGTGTCCCTGCCTCAGACAGACAGGGGACAACTGATGGGATTTTTATCATATTTCATTCACTTTTCTGTGAAGAGTAAATGAACATTAGATCAAGGTGATTTCCACAGATGGGAAGGAGCTGGGGAAGGGATTATCCTGAAATCTGAGTTAATGGATTTAATACCTTTTCAACTCCTTTAAGATGAGAAATCTGCCCCTCAGACTCTTGGCAATGACTCAGACAAAAACTTCTCCCTGGAAGGTTTCTCTTTTCCTGACAGTTCCACGTTTAATAACAATTTTTTAAAAATCTTACCAGTAATGTCTTATTTTAATTTATTAATAAACTGATAATTTAACTAATATTTTCTTTTCCTGCCATTTTGAAGTTTGTTGAAGTTCAACCCAACGATGGATTTGGAATTATTCTTCCCCTGGAAAGCCTGACACTGGACATCATCTTTAAAGCCACCAAGGCAAAAGAGTACAGCTTTGAGCTCACCTGCAGGACAGAGATCAACAGGTGTGTTAATGGATGGGCAGCAGGGAAACTAAAATCTGAATGTCACTGGGCTTCCACCCTTTCACCCAGCTCAGAAGGGGAATTCCTGCCTCCTTGGGGAGGTGAGGCTGGGGGAAGCACCTGAGGCACTGGGAATTCTCCAGTRCCTTGTTTCCTGTTGGTTTCATCCTTGGTTTTCACCTCTGTCTTCACTGAGATGACTTTTCCCACCCCTCCTCAAGTTAATCCTTGTTAAACCCAAGCTCCAGCCCCTCAACCTGCAGTGCTCTGCTGCTTTTTCAGCACAATTACTGAAGGAATTCTTTTTTGTAAAAATGCTCCTGCAATAACGATGGCATAAACTTTGATTTGACTGGATGTATTTGCAGAAGTTCACAGAGGAAGAATTCAAGCAGGGACTCTGGCCAATTGTGCATTAAAAATAGATAGTATTATTGTTCATCTTTAGGCAAAATTCCCATTGCAAGCTTGAAATTCTGCTTAAATAGGGACTACAGGATTAGCTCCCTATTTTCCGGGCTGATTAAGACACTATTTTATGCTGAGACAATTTATCATGTGTTTATTTTTAGACAATTCAAGCTGTCATGCAAAGCAGTTGGAGTCCACCCACCTCTTGAATTGTCTCATTCCTTGGTTCAGTTTGCTGCTACAGCCCTGAACTCTGAGTCTTCAGCCACTGTGCATGTGCTCAATGCCCACGTGGATGGGAACCCCCTGACTCACCCTGTCCCAAGGATTGGCACTGGGGACCCTGTCCCAGTTGGCCCCACTTCCTTTCAGTTCCACGTGCCCCAGGACTGCCCTGTGAGCATTTCACCTTCTGTGGGAACTGTGCTGCCTGGCCAGGTAAATCCACTTGAAATGGCAGCTGTTCTGCCAAATCTTTGATCATCTGCATCCTTACAAAGGCTGTCACTTGTAAACAAAGCTCCAAACGTCATTTGTTGTTAGAATAGCTGGGATATTTTGTATTGTTTGAAAGAATGTTTGAAATCAGACAGGAGGGTTAAGCACCAAATCTGGCTAATGCCTCTGGGAGTGTTCTGTGCCCAGTGTGCTTTGTGTGAAGAACGTTTAAATATCAAAAGTGTTGGCCATGTAAACGCAGCCCGGTGAAACATCCTGGGC
>CADDXX010000390.1:18230-40056 GCA_902810485.1 Alauda arvensis
CACAATGAACCAGGCTGGAAAAGATCTTTGAATCTTTTGAGATGATCGAGTCCAGCCTAAAAAACCCAAAGTTCCCTTTCCCCGTGTTTCTGGAGTTACACCAACAGCAGCTCCCAAGGGCAGGGAAGACTCCAAGGATTTTCCTCCTCCTGGGAGAAATAGCAGGGATGGAGACTGGGGATTCCCTCTGGGAATGGGGAGGAGCAGGGAGATGGGAAGCATGGTGGGCATGGGGGGGATTCCATCCTGGGATCAGCTGGGTTGGAACAGGGCACTACAAACTCAGGGATGTCCCAGATTTCCCAATTCCTCCCACTGGAGCAGCTGGGGCTGAGTTGGACAAGGGAAGCTCCAGACTCCTCCATTTCCACAGAGCAGAATTCCCAAAATCCCACAGCAAACCAGGTTGGAAAAAGACTTTTGAGTCTTTTGAGATCATCAAGTCCAGCCTAAAAAAGCAAAGTTCCCTTTCCCCTTGTTTCTGGAGTTACACCAACAGCAGCTCCCCAGGGCAGGGAGGACTCCAAGGATTTAGGATCCCCAATCCTGCCCTGCCACCCCAGAGGGATACAGGATAAAGGATACTGGGTGATGACGTTCATGAGGAGGTAGAACCACATGATGGGCAGGGTCAGGCCGATCCCCGGCACCTGGAACGGCTCTGCAGGGAAAAAGGGTGGGATGAGGTCACTGCTGGAGGAGTCTCCCTCCTCCCCAGGACTGTCCATCMTCCAGGACTCCCTTCTGCTTGGAATCCCAGAGGGAAGAATGGAAAATGAGGRAAAATATTGGGAGAAAAGCTGTGTCTTGCTCTTATGTGTCACAGCTCTCATGCTGGTGGCTGCTGCCTGGGAATTAGTGAGAAACTTGGGCTTTCATCATGGAATAATTCCTTAAATTCCACCCTCTGCCACGGGCAGGGACACCTTCCATTATCCCAGGCTGCTCCAAGCCCCACCCAGCCTGGCCTTGGACACTTCCAGGGATCTCCTCTGGGAATTCCATCCCTACCCTCCCAGCCAGAAACTCCTTCCTTGCAAATCCCTCAAAACTCAAAGTGCTTGGAACAACCCCAGGATGCCAGCAGGCACAACTGCAGGCAGGAAACAATCCCAGAGGGTTTTCCAGAGGACAGGAAAGCCCAGGAGCAGGGAATCCCCCAGCACAGCACTCACCAGACTGGTTGAAGAGCAGGGCGTGCTGGTAAATGTTGGGAGCCAGGAGCAGGAACCCAGGGAGTGGCAACGCGTGCTGGGGGGGAGAAACAAATCCATGGAGGGATCAGGGGGTGGGAATGCAATTCCCTGCTGGGATGGAGCACAGCAGGCTCTGCAGCAGGGCAGCTTCAAACCAAACAGGTGTTTCCCACAGAAGGAAAAAGGGTTTCAGTTTTGCCATAAAAAGGAAAAGGCCTAAAAACTTTTCTGCTCTCCTGGCAGCCGTTGGCTCAAGGCCAGCATGGAAACACAGATGGGTCTCTTTGCCTGTCCCTCACAAATGTGGCCATTCTCTGTGAGGCAGTTTGCCAAAAATCCCACCCAAATCCTTCAGGATTYAAGGCAGAGCACAGTTTCTTGGTGCTTTTTGGGCTGTGGCAGCCAGGCACCCTGGTCTTCCATTTACTTTTGCACAGTTCCTATTTTGTTCATTATCATTTATTATTTTATCAGTTGATTAAACCTCTTGCTTTACAGAACACACCCAAGGAGCTGCCTCACGGATTATTTTTAAACCATTTCTGTGAGGTGCTGCAAACCCTCAGAGATGACTGAACCCTCATTGAGCTAAATCTGGCTCATCCAGAAATTCAATCCTGCCCCATSCTGGCAGTGTGGGATCCTTTCTGTGCCCAGCCCAGGAGCGGGAGGGACCTGGGAGCAGGGAGAGGCCCAGGGACTCACGTTGTAGAACAGGGCTTCCTTGGAGTGCTTCCCAAATTTCTGGTACAGAGTCTCCTGGAAAATGCCCATCCTGGCAGACATCAGCAGGGCAAAGGTGAGGGCAGCAATACCTGCAAGGGAAGCACAGCCCTTGCAGCTTCAGCTCTGGCTTTCAGGGGCACAAAAAAAACCCCCAAACTGCCCAGATAAGAAAACTGATAACGGTTCTGGGGTTTGATTACAGGCTGAGATCCAGGAGATCTCTCAAATCTATTATCTACTGATAATAATCAATCCCAGATTTCCCAAAGAGGCACCCAACAGACCCAGGGTGGAGGTGGAAAACCAAATTTTAAAGCTTCCTCTGTGAAATCTTGTGCTGAAGGAAGCACCTGGAGCAGCCCCAGCCCCTCTCTCTCTCTCTCTCTCTCTGCTTTTGCCCAGAGAATTCCAAGAATCCTGCCAGAAATGTGGCCCTCACGTACCCAGCAGCCACCAGAGGAAAGCCTGGGGTCCGTCCTCTTGATTTAAGCTGGAGTCTGATGCCTGAGGGGAGACACAAGAGTCACCAAAAACCTCCCTCCCACCCTGCTTCCCACAGGCTTCCCACCCTGCTCCAGGGAATGCAGAGGTTCCAGCAAAACAGTGCCAAGAGCCTGATCCCATCAGGATTTTTCCTGGAAAGAACAGCCTGGTTTGAGGGGACTGAACTCTTTTAACCACAAAATAATCAGTGTCACTTGTCAAGCTGTCAAAGCCAGCCCCTTCCCAGGTTCCCATGTCCGATTCCCAGGTTCCTGTGCTCCCATCCCATTCCCAGGTTCCTGTGTCCCCATCCCATTCCCAGGTTCCCATGTTCTCAGCCCCCATCCCATTCCCAGATTCCTGTATCCCCATCCCATTCCCACATTCCTGTGTCCCCATTCCCAGGTTCCTGTGTCCCCAACTCATTCTCATGTTCCCATGCTCCCATCCCATTCCCACATTCCTGTGCTCCCATTCCCAGATTCCTGTGCTCCCATCCCATTCCCAGGTTTGTGGCAATGTATTTGTAGGAGTTAAGCCGTTCCTTGCACCATCTAAACTCCCTGTGATGCTATCTGAACACTTGTAACTTGTTATTTGAGCCCCCAGGAATCTACTAAGGTCACTGCGAGAAAAACAAGACGAAAACAAGACCAAGAAGCCTGAGAAACGGACCGAGGGCCTGAGAAAGTTATTCACTGTGAATGTAAACCTTAGATAGAAGCTAGGTTCTGCATAGGAACAAACTCTGGCCAATGGGGTGCCCTACGGGTGCTAGCCAGTCTTATAGACATATTGAGGAACCAATCAAATAGTGTGTGTATGTGTTTCTATGCTTTACAAAAAACTATAACTGTCGCTTACTGTAAACAATAAATGGCTTCTGCGAAATCACATTGATTTAGAGTACAGAAGTCCGTTTCGTTCCTACACAGGTTCCTTTGTCCCCATTCCCAGGTTCCCATTCCCATGTTCCTGTGTCCTCATTCTCAGGTTCCTGTGTCCCCATCCCATTCCCAGGCTCCTGTGCTCTCATCCCATTGCCAGGGTCCCATGTTCTCAGCCCCCATCCCATTCCCAGATTCCTGTATCCCCATCCCATTCCCACGCTACTGTGTCCCCATTCCCAGATTCTTGTATCCCCACCCCATTCCCAGGTTCCTGTGTCCCCACTCCCAGGTTCCTGTGTCCCCATCCCAGAGATGAGTGTCCAGGAAGGAGTAAGAGCTCAGGCAGGAGCTAAAACCAGGCCTAAACCCAGGCTTGTGCTCAAGGCACTGAGGGAATCAGGCTGAGGGCACAACTCCAGCCTGACTTCCCTGTGCTTCAGAGAAAATCAAATTRTTCACCTCCACCCCAACATTCCAGCCCTGGATTAACCCAGAGCCAAGGCTGCAGAGCCCAGCCCTCCCTCAGCCATCAGAGGATAAAAAGCTCTGAAATGATTGGGAATTTCCTTCCCAAMCTCTCCAAACTGGATGAAGTGCAGCCAATTTTCACTTTGTGCCAGTTTTTTTTGCCATCAGCTGACAGGGCCAGGCCCTGGGTGCTGACCCAGGGAATGCTCTGAGTGTGTCCCACRTGGATTTGCTTCCCTCCCTCCTGCTCTCCAAGCACTTCATTTAAGGGTCAGGCAGGAAAAACCCAGCCTGAAAGGCAGCAACCTCAGGTGGGATGGGAAGAGGGGAGGTTTCAGATGGCTGAGCTTTGTTTAGGATTCACCTGCAGCACCAGGCAAGAAAAACCAGCTTCTTTCCCCTTCCTCTGAAGCCAAAAAAAGAAGTTTATTCCCAGCAAAAAGCAGTGAACAGGTGAGGAGACACCTGGAATCCAATGAAACCCCACGTGTCTGTGAATCCAAACCACAGGAAAACAAAGCCAGGAGGAGAAGAATTTGGGGAAAAAGCAGGGCAAAGGGAATTCCTGAGGCTCCCGGGAATTGTGGCCCCTCCCCAGYGCTTACCACTTGCTTGGCAGACATCAGGGTGCAGGTGAAGATGCCCAGGGACACCAGGGCTATGGAGGTGTATTTTGACACGCTGTACCTGCACAGGGGACAAGGGACAGGTCACTGACCCCGCCTGGCTGCTGTCCATGCCCTGCTTCCCTGMATTCCTGCTCCAAACCTGGCAGCATTCCCACTTCCTCACCCTGGCAGAGCCAGGTGACTCCAGCTCGGCACCTAAAGAAGCTTTTCTCCCAACATTTATTCCAGTTTCTCCCAGCATTTATCCCAGCACTTACCCCAGCTTCTCCCAGCATTTATCCCACTTTCTCCCAGCATTTATCCCAGCTTCTCCCAGCATTTATCCCACTTTCTCCCAGCATTTATCCCAGCTTCTCCCAATATTTATCCCAGTTTCTCCCAGCATTTATCCCAGCTTCTCCCTGCATTTATCCCACTTTCTCGCAGCATTTATCCCAGTTTCTCCCAGCATCTATCCCAGTTTCTCCCTGCATCTATCCCAGTTTCTCCCTGCATCTATCCCAGTTTCTCCCTGCATCTATCCCGGCTTCTCCCAGCATTTATCCCAGTTGATTTATCCCAGTTTCTCCCAACATTTATCCCAGTTTCTCCCAGCATTTACCCCAGTTTATCCCAACATTTATCCCAGTTTCTCCCAGCATCTATCCCAGTTTCAGCCAACATTTATCCCAACTTCTCCCAGCATTTATCCCAGTTTCTCCCACAACTGCAGCCTTGACAGCTCAGCATTATCAGCCCGTTATCAGCCTGTTATCAGTGTATTATTAGCCTGTTATCAGCGTGTTATCAGCACTGTTATCAGCACTGCTGGAGGCACTGAACTCCATCCCAGCCACAGCCAGCTGTGAACTCCCCCAGGAGGGAACACCGAGGAGAAAATCTCTTCCCAGCCCTCAATTCCATCCAGGAAATGAGGGAGAGGTGGGAATGTCACCTGGAGCTATTCCAGCCTCTATTCCATGATCTCTGCCCCAGTTTCCCGTCATTAAAACAGGAATATTTAACAGGAGTGCTGGCACAAAAACACCAGGATTAAGTGGCAGAGCATTCCCAAAGATAAGAAGTTTTACCTTTTCTTCAGGATGATGATCCCTAGAGCCATGCTTGCTATGAGAGAACCCTGGGGGTGGAAAAAAGAAGGGAAAACCAAAACAGGAGGTCAGCAGGGCAGGATTCCCCAGATTGGAATGCCCATCCCAAAGGGACACTGCAAATTCCATGGGGTGGATGCCAAAACAGGGAGAGAAACGCCAGGTTTGAGGCAGGAAAACTTCYTTAAGGTTGGATATTGGGAAAATTCCTGCCCTGGRAGGGTTTCCCAGCCCTGGCACRGSGCWGTGCTGGAGTCCCCATGCCYGGAGGGATTTCCAARCCCCGTGGAGGTGGCACTTGGGGACATGGGGCAGTGGTGGCCTTGGCAGWGCTGGGAATGGTTGGAGCCCATGAGTTTAAAGTTCTTTTCCTCAGTGACTCCGTGATTCTGAGTCCCTTCATCCAGGAAAAGGGGAGGAAGTGAGCTGGGAGCCTTGGGAATGAGGATCCTGGGTTGGATCTCCTGACCAGGGGACCTCCCCCTTTTTTWYTTYCAGTGTGTGACCAGAACGTGGCCAAATCCCACTGGTTGAACTGGGAACAGGAGCCCAGCTCCAGGAATGGACTGCAGSACCAGAACCACCCCTCACAGTTCATGTGGGACAGGTTTTATCCTTCTGAACACCTCCTGATTCCAGATATTCCACCCCCAGGATGTGCTGTGGGAAAACAGCTCCCATCAGGAGATTTTGTTCTTCCCAACAGCTGGRGCTCCATTTCCTTGGGTTTTAAAAGATCTTTGAGCCTGGCACTCATCCACACTTTAGTGAAGATGCAGTTTAATGGTTTTTTTTCCCAAAGCAAAGACCTGTGCAGGTGGAATTAGGCCAAATCCCAAATCCATGCTCTCTGAGCTGCAATGTTCAAGCCCAGGACATTGACCATTTGGTGGCAGGGAAAGCTGGATCCCCTTGGCCTGGGATTGCTTCTGTCACTGTCACTTCCCCCTCACCTCTGGAATTCCAAAGCCTCTCTGAGCCTGCTCTCCTGTCTGTCCATTAAGCTGGAATTTAATGATCAACACCATCAAGCGAAACCTTTGGAGCTGAGCTCTGGGGTGAGGCTGCTCTCCCACCAGCTGGAATTCAGCACTTCCACAGGGGTTTGGTGGCAGGGGACAGGGAGCAGGGGTAATTCCAGCAGAGATGAGGGAATGGGAGCCCCAGGAGGAGGAGGAGGAGGAGGGGGCTCACCGAGCGGAAGATCATGTGCAGCGGCATGGCGATGTTCAGGTTCAGGGCGTAGTTATTGACCACGCTGACGGTGAAGAACATGGCCACCATGATGAAATAGTTCCTGAAACATGGAGAAGTGCAGCTGGGAGCTGTGCAGGAACCTCCCTGGGATGCTGAGAGATCCTTCAGGAATGATTGTGGGATGCACGGAGAGGAGCAGAGTGGAGCTCCCGCGTCTCTCACCAAGCTCATCCCCACGGGTGAAATGCAAAGGGAATTGGGGTGGTTTTCCAGGAAAACTCTCCCTTTTCCCACTCCCACCACGCCAAATCCCAGAGATAAAAAGCTCTTGAAGCACAGCAAACTCTTCCCTGTGCAAAACCCTGCCCTGTTCCTGTGACAGGGAAGGATCTGCTGGCCATTTCCCATTAACAATTCCAGATAAACGAGTGCGTGTTTTGCCTGACAGCTTCCCAGTGTGGCTCTGCAGATGCTGCAGGATGGGATGGGATTGACACTGGATCAGTGCAAAAGCCATTTCATGGAAAGCTTTTTTGGAGATGAGAGAGCTCCAAGCCATCCCTGCTGGGGAGAACACTGGGGCTGTACCTGATGGGGATGGCCGGGCGCTTCCTCCCGAAGTCGGCCTCGAAGATGAAACCTTCCACTGCAATGAAGAGGAACTGGGAGAAGGTCACGATGTTCCCACATCCTGGGAACTGCCTGCAGGCACACAGAGACAAGTATCAGAGCCATTCTGTGCAGAACAAGCACTGGGATCCAAGAAAAGGAGGCAGCAGCTCCTTATCCCAGAGGGAGAACCTCCCCTGGAAAGGATTTACTCAGCGTTTATCCACCTTGTGCAAACACCTGCACGGAGCCCTGCCCCAAACATTTCCCAAGAGGGGAATTTATCCCAGCTTCTCCCAGCATTTATCCCAGCTTCTCCCAGCATTTATCCCAGTCAGGTCAGGAAGGGACAGAAAAAAAATGCTGGAACTCCCTCTTTCCCATGGGAAGTGGCTTTAGGAGGACTCTGTCCCTCCCTAAAAGGGTTTGTTAGAGGTCAGGAATGTGCCTGTCCAGGAGGCAAACGCAGCTGGAAATTCAATATTCCTCATTCCTGCTGCAGCAGGGAAGAGCCAAGGTCAGGTCTGTGCTGGCAGTGTCCCTGCTTCAGATTTGCTCCATGTCCTCTAAAAAAGCTTCAGCTCCTCTGGGATTTCTGGATGCCAAAAAAAACCACCAAACAAACACCCCAAACCTCTGACTTTGGTTGTGGGTTAAAGCAAGGTTTGTGTTTATCCCCTGGGAACAGGGAATTCCACACCAGGGAGCTCAAACMAACCCTCCCTGCACCCTGATCCTTCCAGGGAGCAGGGAAGGATTTCCTGGGAAGCAGAAGCTCAAAGGTGATAATGAGAAAGCTCCTGGGAGACAGAGGGATTCAGGGAATCTTTCCCTTTTTTTTATTTTTTTATTTTTCTTCAGAAACTCAGGCCAAGGATTCCTGTTCCTCATGGAACACGCTGTCCCTGGATGCAGTTTTGCAGGATTCAAGCTGGGAGATGCCCTGGAAAYCAGGAATTTCCAAGCTGTCTCCTCCAAATTCTCCTCTGCCACCCCACAGAGCTGTCAGGAGCAGGGGAATGCAGGGCTGAGCCAACAGCACCTGGAAAAATCCCCTTTTCCCTGCTTTTTCCAGGGCCAGGCASCACCCTGAGCCAATTCCCACATTCCTCCCACTTTCATTATCCATAAAACTTCAATCCCCAGGCTGAAAGGTCCAAAAGTTCCTCGGAGAAGGGGCCTTGAAGCAGAGCCAGAAGMTCCAGGATTGCAAATCTGATCTCCAATCTTATCTCCAGCCTTTCAGCTTCAGAGGGGACCACAAGGAGCTGCAAACCTGGAACAACCCCAGGCTGGTCCAACCGGACTTTGCCTCCTCCCAGATCCCTGGACATGACCCCACACTTGGTCAGCAGTGTTGGCACTCAGGGTTTTGTGCTGGTTGATAAGAGAGAGATAAGAAAGGGCCCCTTCTTTAGCTCAAATCCTCACTCAGAGACACCTAAAAAATGAGATAAATCTGCATCTATCAAGCCAAGATCTGTTTCAGCTGCAGACAACTGGAAAGAGTYCCCCCAGCAAGAAGTTTCCCTGCTGGCTCTCCTACTTCACCCCATGGAAAGGGGGAAAATCTGATTTTGGGGCCTGATTTACATCCCTTCCACAGCAATTTAAGCCCCTTGAATTAAGACATTTGAATTTTCTTGCTCTGCCTCCAGAGCCCAGCTGAAATATTTATCTCCTCTCCTCTGCATAAAGCCTTTTGTCTGCCCTCAGGTATTTCCAGACTAAACATTTCCCAGTCCTTTACTTCCCTGATAAATCCTGAGYGAATTTCTTCCCAATCACCTTTGCTACTCCTCACCAGCCTCTGCTTTTTCCCTGGGATCCTRCTCCAGGATTTTGTTTGTTATGGGRATATCCATCTGCAAGAGAAACTTTTCCTTCCAAAACCCAAGGAAATCATTGGTGTTGTCCCAAATTTGGGACTAAAGGCGAGCAGGGCAAGTAAAAGGCACAGGGACTGAGCTSTCAGGAATGGAGGAATTTTTCAACTGGATGAGAGGTGCTGCATGAAAGACCCTAAAAGAAGGTCTTGTGTGAAAAGCAGCTTTTCCTTGATGTCTGCAATTGGACCTCTGGAATTTGCTGCCCTTAGAATAAAACCTTTGACAGCACCTTTGAATRATTCAGTCTTTGAACAGGGCCAAATGTTTTGGTTTGAGGTTTGCTTGGAGGAGACACGAGCAGGGAAAAAAAAGCCAGATCCAAAGGGTTTTTATGCTTCCAAAGGGTTGATCCCTGCTCTGTCACTGATGCTGCAACACAAGTCAGGCAGGAAAGGCAGAGGTTGGAGCAATCCCTGAAAGACAACTCCTTACTCAAGGTCTTTTCCAGGAACTGCTCCTTGATTTAGCCAGGGATTGTGCAAGCTGCTGGGAAGGCACCTGAATCCCMGTTTGGAGCAGAAATCCCAACTGCTGGGAGCCCTTTGCCCCTCAATAATCTGGGATGCTGATGGGCTGGGAGGGAGGAAGGGCTGGTTTKGGAAGCTGAGGTGCACTGAGGGCTCAGGGGGTGCAGCCCCACTCTGACTCACGGGGATTTCACACACCCAACCCGTTCAGGCAYCGCTTCTTTTCCTGTCAGCCCTTCCCAGCTTTCTCCCCAGCCCTTTCCCAAGCCCTTCCAACCTTCCTCTATCAGGGTGAGGAAGCTGAGATCCCCAAAAACGCCAAGATGAGGATGAAGAGATCCCCAAAACCATTAAAGTGAGGAAGCTGAGATCCCCAAAAACATCAGGGTGAGGATGGTGAGATCCCCCAAAAACATTAGGGTGAGGATGGTGAGATCCCCCAAAACACCAGGGTGAGGATGGTAAGATCCCCAAAAACATTAAAGTGAGGAAGCTGAGATCCCCCCAAAAACATTAAAGTGAGGAAGCTGAGATCCCCAAAAACATTAAAGTGAGCAAGCTGAGATCCCCCAAAAACATCAGGGTGAGGATGGTGAGATCCCCAAAAGCATTAAAGTGAGGAAGCTGAGATCCCCCAAAAACATCAAGGTGAGGAAGCTGAGATCCCCAAAAACATCGGGGTGAGATCCCCAAAACCATTAAAGTGAGGATGGCGAGATCCCAAAAAACACCAAAGTGAGGAAGGTGAGATTCCCAAAAATACCAGGGTGAGATCCCCAAAAACATCAGGGTGAGATCCCCAGAACCATCAGCCTCCAGTCAGGGAATTCAAGGGGACTCGGGGACTCGGTGACTTTGCAGCCAGTGACGATTCCCAGGTTCGCACTTCCAGGTGGAAAACATTCCCCAAAGCACCCCAAAACCCCATCCAGCCGGGACACAGATGGATGACCCAGCTCTGGGCTCATCCAGGCTTTTATCCCCAAGGCCTGAGGGGATAAACCCCCTCAGTGCCAGCCGCGGGGACCCCCCAATCCCCCCAAATCCCCCCAGACCCACCCTGGCCCCGCTGCTGCTGCCGCGTCCCCTCACAAACCCTGCGGCCTCGCCCCGATCCCACCGCAATGGGGCTCCCCGACCCTTCCTCCCCTCAGCCCAAACCCTCTCCCGGCCCCGCACCTGGCCAGCAGCTCCAGGAACACCACGTTGCTGCAGCAGCCGCCGAACACCAGCCCCACCGCCACGGCCGGGTGCATGGCGTCGCTCCGGGCAACGAGGCGGCGTCCCGGGCCGCCCCCGCATCCCGCTCCCGGCACTCGGCCCCGCTGCTCCCGGCGCCGGCCCCGCCGCCCCCGCTTCCTCCGGCCGCCGGTAGTGCCTGCGGACTACAACTCCCGGCAGGCTCCGCGCCGCCCCGAGCGCGGCTCCCGGCGGGCGCCTCGCCGCGGGGCACGATGGGAGCTGTAGTTCTGAGGGGAGGGGGTGATGGCGGCGCTGAGGTGGCGCCTGGAGGGAGGCGGGGCYGTTTGTGGTGAGGAGCTGCCCGAAATTGACTTTTTGGGGTTGTGTAGTGACCCCAAAACGCCAGTTAGAGGCGGCTCCTGAGGATTCCGTGCCAAAGAATTCGCTGTTTAAAATAATAATGATAATAGAAAGGCTGGGAGAGCTGGGAGGGCTCACCTGGAGAGGAGAGGGATCCAGGGAGATTCCACATTCCAGCACATTGCAGGGCCTGCAGGGGCTCCAGGAGAGCTGCAGAGGGACTGGGGACAAGGCCTGCAGGGACAGGACACAGGCAATGGCTTCCCAGTGCCACAGGGCAGCCAGGGATGGGATCTTGGGCAGGAATTGCTGCCTGGAATTGCTGGGATTGCCAGAGCAGCTGGGGCTGCCCCTGCATCCCTGSARTGGCCAAGGAAGGATTGGAGCAGCCTGGGATGGGGGGAGATGTCCCTGGAATGAGCTTGGAGCTCCCTTCCCACCCAAACCAGTCCAGGATTCTGGGATTTGGGACACTCAGAATCCATCCCGAGGGATTTTGAGATGGGAAATGGGGATAGRAAAGAGAGGGAAAGGGAAGGGAGACTTGCATCCATCGATCTCTTGGAGAGGAGATGAATCCAATCTCAGGCTTTGGAGCCAGGCTGGGAGAGCTGGGAATGTTCCCCTGGAGAAGGGAAGGATCCAGGGAGAGCTTCCAGCACATTGCAGCCCCTGGATCCCTGGAATGTCCAAGGCCAGGCTGGACATTGGGGTTTGGAACACCCTGGGACAGTGGGAGGTGTCCCTGGATGGGATTTAAGGTCCCTTCCCACCCAACTCTTCCATGATTCCAAAAAAAAAAAAACCCCAAATTTTGCAGTGAGCTCCCTGTGCCTCTGGGTTACAGAATCACTTCTTGTTCTGCCAAAATCCCCCATGAAAATCTGGAGCCTTGGAAGAGCTGCTCATCTTCAGCTGGAGGATCCAGCTGCTGCTCCATGGGAAGTGCTTCCTGGAAAGCTTTGGAATTGGAGGCTCCCTGAACCTGAGTTACTCACCCTGAGCTGCTTGGTGCAATTAATCCCAGTTAATCAACAAAACCTCGGCCACAAGGGACACTTTGGGCTCTTCCATAGCTCCAGAGTGGTACAAAATCCCATTTTCTGTGCAGGGAAAGGGCTCTGAGGAGGAACCTGCTGAGGCAAAAAGGGCTCTGCAAGTAGAAGGCAATGAAAATTAGTCAGGAAAAACGTTAATTGAGGAGTTTTATTGTCTTGTGAAAACCCAAATCTTCACTCACTTCTTACCCCTTCAGCTGGCTCTCAATAATTCTTCTCATTTTTGCTGATGACTCCTTGCCAGGTTGTTAAATCCACTTGCAAATCAAATAATTGTGACTCAACCACTTTTTATTAAAAAAAAAACAAACCCAAAAAACCCAGCTCTGAACTGGTTTTCACTCCCAATTTCCCCCTGAACATTTCACAAAACCCCTTTCCTAAATAATTCACCCAAGTCCTACAACACAGACAATATTATCAGCAGCCCTGGTGCTTGCACACCTCAATTAAATCTGTAATATAGGAAGAGGGAGAAAGAGAGAAATTAATGGTTCTTGGGAAAAAAAAATAATCCCCACCATTTCCCAGCTGAGAGTGCCCAGGGAAATAATTTGTGGCTTTGGGAAATACAGAAATGACTTTTTAATAAAGTTATAAATAAATAACTTTTTTTTTTGCTAGTTAATCAGAAATGGATTCAGCAATAACATTTGATAGATTTTTGCTTTGTGGAAGAGAAAAGAGATGAAAAGCAGGGTTGGGAGAAGTGAGTGTGACAGGAATTGGGATGGAAGTGGCCATCAGGGGTTGGAGCTTTTCCATCCAGGTGTGATTGGAGGCAGGACAGGTTTGGGGTGGGAGCCTGGCTGGGGCTGAGGCACAGGAGAAGAACCCAACTTGGCCTTGCTGGATTTCCTCTGGAGGTTCCCACCGGGTTCTGCAGGAATTAAGAGAGAAGGGAAGAGGGTTCATTCCAATGAAAAGTCAGAATTTACCACGGATTTCCAGTGGTTTTGGGGGAATTTCTCAACCTCATCCATTTATGCCTAAGCAGCCACTTAAGAATTGGAGGTTCTTCAAAAGTACTGAAATCCTCAAAACATCAGAACTTAAGGCTCTTCAAAAAACTTCAAATCCTCAAAACATCAGAATTTGAAGTTCTCCCAAAAATTAGAATTTGAGGTTCTCCAAAAAGACTCAAATCAGAATTTGAGGTTCTTCAATAAACTTTAAATCCTCAAAACAACAGAATCTGAGGTTCTTCAAAAATACTCAAATCCTCAAAACATGAGAATTTGAGGTTCTCCCAAAAGACTCAAAATCTCAAATCACAATTTGAGGTTCTCCAAAAAGACTCAAATCAGAATCTGAGATTCTTCAAAAAACTTCAAATCCTCAAAAGAACAGAATCTGAGGGGCTCCCAAAAAACTCAAATTTTTGAATCAGAGTTTGAGGTTCTCCCAAAAGACTGAAATCAGAATTTGAGGTTCTTCAGAAATACTCAAATCCTCAAAACATCAGAATTTGAGGTTCTCCAAAAAGACTCAAAATCTCAAATCACAATTTGAGGTCCTCCCCAAAGACTCAAATCCTCAAATTATAATTGGAGGTCCTTCCAAAAGACTCAAATCAGAATTTGAGGTTCTTCAATAAACTTCAAATCCTCAAAACAACAGAATCTGAGGTTCTCCCAAAAGACTCAAATCATAATTTAAGGTTCTTCAAAAAGATTCCAATCCTCAAGCTATCAGATTTTGAGGTTCTTCAAAAATACTGAGATCCTCAAAATATCAGAATTTGAGGCCCTCCCAAAAGACTCAAATCAGAATTTGAGGTTCTTCAAAAATACTCAAATCCTCAAAATAGCAGAATTTGAGATTCTCCCAAAAATTAGATTTTGAGGTTCACCAAAAAGACTGAAATCAGAATTTGAGGTTCTCCAGAAAGATTCAAATCCTCAAACCATCAAAATCTGAGATTCTCCTAGAACACTCAAATCCTCAAACCAGAATTGGAGGTTCTCCAAAAAACTTGATATCCTCAAGCCATCGGAATTTGAGGTTCTCTGAGAAGAACCAAATCCTCAAATCAGAATCTGAGCTTCTTCAAAAAGACTCAAAAAGACTATTTGGTTTTTTTGTTTGTTTTGGTTTTTGGGTTTTTTTATATATCAATTTGGAATGCTGGAAGTGTCCAGCACTGGATGGGGCTTGGAGCACCCTGGGATGGTGCAAATTGTCCCTGCCCGTGGCAGGAGGTGGCACTGGGTGATTTTTGAGGTCCCTCCCAACCCAACCCATCCTGGTTCTGTCATTCCATGAACATCACCCCAACCTTTGGACGTGTCCTCCGCTCCTTTCCCGGCTCCTCCTGGCTCCTGGTGCCCCTGAGGGATGGGAGCCTTGGTCCATGGATCTTGGCCATCAGCTGGGACAAAGATATGTCCAGATTCCCTAAATCTGAGGGGGGAAGAGATTCCTGGTTTAAAATAGGAGTGAGAAAGGCAATCCATGGTGTTTTCCAGAGTTCCTGGTGGTGCACTCACACAGCTCAGCTGGGAGAGGGAGGATGAAACCCCAGCACTTCCCACAAAACCTGCTCCCAGTCCTCACAGAGCTCTGGGAGTCTGCAAAGACAGCACCCACATCTCTCAGTTTTCATTTCCTGATTTAATTAATCAAGGACAACCAAGAGGTCCAGCAGCAGGTGGGAGGTCAGGATTGGAATTCCTTGTTCCCAAACCTGTGGGGAGGGAAGAATTCCCAGTGGATAAAAGAGGAATTTCCCTGGAAAAGTTCCTGTAATACCTCAGGTGTTACAACCTAAAGCTTGAGGAGCACCCAAGGCACCTCTGGGTTGTTGTGTGTCCTGCAGAAAAACCCAAATTCCTTTTCTGCAGAAGATCCAGAGCCAAAATCGGAGTGCTCAGGGATAAACAGGGATAACAACCCTGCCCTGAGAAAAGATGTTTTGTCCTGAAGGACTCTGCTCTGCAGGGATAAATTGGTTAAACCTGGAAATGAAAAAAAAATGGGAGCTCAAGCCAAAAAATTCCACACTTCCATCTGTGGGAGAACCCAAAAATCCCTGGAAARTGGTGAGGAATCAGTTAAAAATAAATGATCATGGGTTGAAGAGCAGAGCTGTGGTCTAAGCAGYGAAATCAGAAATTGTCCTGCTGAAAACTGCAGCTCAGAGGGAAGGTGTGCAGCCTAAACCTTTAATTKTCACTGGAATAAATTGAATTAGATTTATTTTAATTGTAGGGCAGAAGAACAATGGCAGGACTTGATTGCAAGGAGTGTTCACAACCTGAGGAACGATGGTGTTGTTCCCACACAGCTGAAGGGCTTTATTTTCTTAAATCAAAATATAAAATTTTAAAAATAAAACCTTAAAATAAAAAAAAAAAAATAAAAATTGGACAAATAATGCAAAAAATAAAAGAATTGGGGTTGGATTTGGTAATTTCTGAGGCCTTTTCCAGCCTTAAGGATTCCATGATTGGATTAATCCCTGGTGCTGGAAAATGTAATTTCCTTCATTGGATCTATTCATGTTCTTACCCCTTGATGGCTTTTTTTACTTTACTCTTTCTTCCATCCCAAGAGTTGGAAGCATAAAATTGGAGAGAAAGAAGAAGAAGAAGAAAAAAAYATCAATATTTTTTAAAAAAACCACTTCAGGCTGGACCAGAATATTCCAGAAATGATTTTTCCCGCCAACATTCCAGCTGCTTCTCTACAAGAGGATTTTAATCCCATTTTTCCCTGAAATTCCCCATATTTCCATCACAACTCTGCTGCAAGATGATCCTGAAGGTCTCTTCCAACCTAAAAACTCCGTGATTCTGAGATGACTCAGAGGAGCAGTTTTGCTCTTTTTCTGTTGTTTCTGGGTTCCTGAGGGTGTTAAAGCAAACACTGCTCAAGTCACAGCACCCAGAGCTGCTGGGGTGGGACTCCAGATTTTCATCCCATCTGCCAAGGGCGAGGCTTTTCCAGCTTCAACTCTTCCAGGGATTGTCTCTCGCTGAGTGGAGAGGATGCAGAATCCTCAGCAGCTCCTTCCACTCCCCATTCCTCTCCCTCAGCACAAATTCCTGGGATAAATGGACATCCAGCTGCATCCAGCCTTTTTTACCAGGGTGTTAATTAAGTGTTTGTAATTAAGTGCTCACAATTAACATTTGTACATCATATCCAGGGAATAAAAAGGGGATTTCTCCTTAGCTCAGGATTCTGCTTCAGGATGGAGGGAAGGAGTTGAGATCTCTGAGGGTGTTGAGCCTTTCTYGTGTGATTCAATGTGAAAAGCACCTCATTGCTGAGTGGGGTTGTTATTTGATGGGATAATTATTTGCTGTGATTGTTATTTGATGTGATTGTCACTTCAGGGTGATTTTTGTGAAGAAATTCTTGAGGAATTCCAAGCTCATGGCATCTCCCAAATGCCACTCAGCAGGAACTGTGGTGCTCATGCAAAAGAGGGCAACTCTGGGAGCAACATCTGAATAAATTCATTTTAAAACCACATTTCTCACTCAGATTCTGGTTTTCCACACCTGGATTAAGTTTCTTTCACCAATTTTCAGATTCTTGGTTCAATTTTTGAGGAATTCCAGGCTCATGGCATCTCCCAAATGCCACTCAGCAGGAACTGTGGTGCTCATGCAAAGAGAGGGCAACTCTGGGAGCAACATCTGAATAAATTTGATTTAAAACCACATTTCTCACTCAGATTCTGGTTTTTCACTCCTGGATTAAGTTTCTTTCACCAATTTTCAGATTCTTGGTTCAATTTTTGAGGAATTCCAAGGCCTTGGTATCTCCCAAACACCACTCAGCAGGAACTGTGGTAATTATTTTGGCAATCAATGTAAAGAGAGGATAACTCTGGGAGCAACATCTGAATAAATTTGATTTAAAACCACATTTCTCACTCAGATCCTGCTTTTCCACTCCTGGATTAAGTTTCTCTCACCAATTTCAAGATTCTTGGTTCAATTCTTGAGGAATTCCAAGATTAAAGTATCTCCCAAATACCGCTCAGCAGGAACTGTGGTGCTCATGTAAAGAGAGATAACTCTGAGAGCAGCATCTGAATAAATTCACTTTAAAACCACATTTCTCACTCAAATTCTGCTTTTCCAAACCTGGATTGAGTTTCTTTCACCAATTTTCAGATTCTTGGTTCAATTTTTGAGGAATTCCAGGCTCATGGCATCTCCCAAACAACCCTCAGCAGGAACTTTGGTAATTATTTTGGTAATCAATGTAGAGAAGATAACTCTGAGAGCAACATCTGAATAAATTAATTTTAAAACCACATTTCTCACTCAAATTCTGGTTTTCCACACCTGGATTAAGTTTCTTTCACCAATTTCAAGATTCTTGGATCAATTTTTGAGGAATTCCAAGACCATGGCATCTCCCAACCACCACGCTGCAGGAACCATGGTAGATAACTCTGGGAGCAGCATGTGAATAAATTCATTTTAAAACCACATTTCTCACTCAGATCCTGCTTTTCCACACCAGTTTTAAGATTCTTGGTTCAATTTTTGAGGAATTCCAAGCTCATGGCATCTCCCAAACACCACTCAGCAGGAACTGATGCAAAAAAGGGCAACTCTGGGAGAAACATCTGAATATTTTAGTTTTAAAGCCATATTTCTCACTCAGCTTCTGCTTTTCCACACCAGGATTAAGTTTCTTTCACCAATTTTCAGATTCCTGGTTCAGTTCTTGAGGAATTCCAAGACCACGGTGTCTCCAAACACCACTCAGCAGGAACGGATGCAAAAAGAGAGCAACTCTGGGAGCAACATCTGAATAAATTCGATTTAAAACCACATTTCTCACTCAGATCCTGGTTTTCCACACCTGGATTAAGTTTCTTTCACCAATTTCAAGATTCTTGGTTCAATTCTTGATGAATTCCAAGATAAAAGTATCTCCCAAACACCACTCAGCAGGAACTGTGGTAGATAACTCTGGGAGCAGCACCTGAATAAATTCATTTTAAAACCACATTTCTCACTCAGATCCTGCTTTTCCACACCWCCRAGTTTCTTTCAGCATCTTTTTCCCCTTCCAACATCCCCCTGCAAGGAAAGCTCTGGGAAATCCCTTCCTGAGGGTGTGAGGGATGACAGAACCCAACCATTCCCACCCGTGTCGGGTTGGTTTTGACGCTGCAGCACCACAAGTTTCATCAGGATGGATTTAATTACATTTTTAATTAATTAAATTAATTTTTAACCTTGACCCCACCCCARGCTGAGCTCACCTGCTCTGTGGGGCAGCCAGGGACAAGTTCTGCTCCTGGAGGAGAGCATCTGAGGGCAGAGGTGAGGTTGGATGTGGGAATCCCTCGGGTTCAGGCTCCARACCCCTGAAATGATCCAAAAAATCAAGTTCTTGTCACCTGCTCAGGGAGAAATTGAGATTTTATTTTAAATTTGGGATGAGATTAATCCCACCCTTCGTGGGATGGCTCCCAAAGGGAGGAATTGTCAAAAAAACCAGCATTTCTGGCAAATTTGTGTGGACATCACTTAATTTCCAGGCTTGAACCAGAGTTAAACCCGAGAGAAGCAGCAAAATGAGAGGAGCCTTTAATGAAGTGCTGAGCTCAGAGGTTTTGGAGGTCTTTTCTCACCTTAAATCTGCAATTCTGAGAAATTAAATCAATTAAAAGCACACAAATAAATCAGTGAAATCAGTCAGCAAAGCACCACACACTGCCTGCCACTGAGCCACCAAAATGCCTTTAATTCCACCTGCACACAGCCAGAGGCAGGCAAAAATTTGGATTTAAGGAGCCAAATCCATGCAGATAAAGCCTGCAGGGTTGCCAGAAATAAAATTGGCAACCCTCTTGCCAACTTTATGTTGTGGTAATATGCAAAAAGAGGGCAACTCTGGGAGCAACAYCTGAATAAATTCATTTTAAAACCCCATTTCTCACTCAGATCCTGSTTTTCCACACCTGGATTAAGTTTCTTTCACCAATTTTCTTGAGGAATTCCAAGCTCATGGCATGATAAATGATAAATTCTTGATTTATTTATTGATTTAATTCTTGATTCAATTAGGATTTAATTATTTTTAATTCTATTTAATTCTTGATTTAATTCTGATTTAATTCTTGATTTAATTCTGATTTAATTTTAACAAACACTCCCAAGCCCAGCCAGGCACAAACCCTTGGCTGTGCTGCCTGATCCCAGGTTTCTTTGCCAATTCCTGCATTCCAGGACTCAGAATTCCAAGTATTCTGAGTATTCTGAGGCCACATTTCCTCAGGAAATGCTGATTGAGGCTGACAGGATTTTTCTCCTCACCTGCCCCAGAGTTTGAACTCCAAAATCAACTTCCAGGAGTGGAAATTGGGGAATAAAGGGAGCAAAGACATCAAGAATTAAAGCAAATTGAGATGAGGGATTTATGGTGTGAATCAAACCCCAAACCTCCAGCTAAAGAAAACATTTCCATTATTTTCTATAATATAAAATTATATATTTATGCATTATATAAATTCCTATAAAATAAAAATATTTCCTTTTTTTTTCCTCATTTCAAGATAACCTCAAGTGCATTAACCAACTCCTTAAAAAATCCTTTTCTTTCAGTAAAGATTTGCAAAATGCATCAAGTTTAGAGACAATTTAACCCTGGAGGGTTTTTATCATTTTCTCCCTTTTTATTTTTAAAAAGGAATCATCCACAGCAGCACCTGGAGCTGAACTTTCCTGTTCCCTCTGCTGAAATTCCAACCACTGGGAGGTTTTTTTTCCATTCCAGGGCAGGTGGGAAAAGAATTTGGATTAGGACCAGGTGGGAGAGCCACAAAAGATCAATCAAAAAAAGATTTATTGAGATTTCTGAAGGCTTTTAACCAATTTTTGGAGGCTTGTGAGGAGGAAGAGGAAGGAAGGCAGGCAAAATCACAGCCATTAAAAATAGGGAAAAAAATCGGGAGGTGGAATAAATAAAATTAAAATTAAAAAAATGAAATTAAGAGCTTTAGAAATCTGATTTAAATAGAGATATCCAGAAAAAAATCTTGTCTTGACTTTCCAACAGTAATTATTAGCAGCTAAAAAATCACCTCAGGGACTGGGAGCTGCCAAAAAAATGCTCCTTTTTCCTTCTCTCAGAGAAACTTGTAAAAATTTCATCGTTTTAGGCAAGTTCCTTGTGGCTGTGAGATTTTGGGGTCTGCTGCAGTCCCAGATCCAAAGCAGAAGGGGAATTTTGTGATTTATTTGGAGGATTGGATGGAAAAAAAAGGAGATTTCTCTGTGAGGTTTGCAAGCCCTGAGAGTTTCTGGTCACTCAGAAACCCTAAAAAGGCTTTTTGGGGGTTGATTGCAAGGGATTTAAGTGGAATTAATTGATTGAATTGGAATGAATTTATTTAATTAGAATTAATTGATTGAATTGGAATGAATTGATTTAATTGGAATGAATTGATTGAATTGGAATTACTACCTGTAGAAAAGAAGTGTCTGTTGTGCTGCAGAGAAACGTCTTTGGAGAGAGGCTTCTTCCTGGGAAAGGGGAAATAAAAAGATTTTAACAGTTTTATACAGGAATTTGAAATTATTTCAGTGCCTGGGGTTCTTCTTTTTCTCCTGCTGAAATTCCAGAGGGTTTGGATATCCTGGGAAAACAGCAGGGCTGGATTAGGACTGATGAGGGGCTGGTAAAGAAATATAAATTAAATATAAATTAAAAATAAAATTAAAATTAAAAATAAGTATAAATATAAGTCTAAATATAAATATAAGTTTAACTAAAAGTATAAATATAAATATAAAAATAAGTATTAATATAAATATAACTATAACTATAAATATAACAGAGATATATTTATAAATTTATCCATATATTATGAATAACTATAATAAATATAGTTATACCTGATAGAAATCTATTATATCTAATATTTATTAGMTATAATATGGATTATATTACAATATATATTTAGTAAAGACAATATTGTTGTATTTATTATATATAAATATAAAATGTCTAAGAAATATATATTTATTCCTACATTCCAGGATTAAATATACTAGATAATATATAATTGATAGAGTTATTAATGTTTATATTATTATAATAGAAATATACTATATAATTATATAGATAYTAAATATAATGTATAATAATACATATTATTATATGGTATACTATAGTATATATAATATATATTGACTATATAACATTAGATTTACTTATATAATAAATACATCTAACAAATGTATAAAATAAAGATAAAATTAATATTAAATCTATATAAAATCAACATGTATAATAACTATGTATAATAAATCTATAATTTTGGGTCTGAAATAATTTTTGGCTTGCAAGGATGAAGGTTTTGATCTCCAGCAAAGCCAAATTTGGTCACAAGAGTGAAAAAAAACATCTCCAAAAGTCCCTGGCAGGATGGGGAARGGGAGGCTCAGGGTGGATTTCAGGGGAAAATTCCTTCATGGAAAAATCTGCCAAGCTTTGGAACAGCTGCCCATGGCAGTGGTGGAGTCAYCAAGSCTGGAGGGGTGGGGAAAATATGGAAAGAAACAAAAAGTGGGAAAAAGTTGGGAAAAAGGTGGGAAAAATGT
>CADDXX010000390.1:56954-71874 GCA_902810485.1 Alauda arvensis
AAAAAAAGCACAAAAATCTGCATTAAAGATTCTTTTTTTTAATGTAATAATGCTATTTTTAGTCTGATCTCACCTGATTTACAGCCTTATAAGGGCTGGGGTTTGCTGAGGAGTTTTTTTTTTGCCAGAGATGGGGAGATTTTAATGAGCAGGATCACTGGAATGAACTCAATCCTACAGATTTTCCCACTCTCCTGCATTGACTTCCATGYCCTGTGCCAGGTGAATTAATTGAATTTTTTAATTAAATGGAAAAAAAACCCCACTCAGATCCTTAAAACTCCTCTGAGCACAAATAAAACCATAATAAAAGGGCCCAAAGTGCTGCAAAAATCTGAAATTCTCCATTTTCCTCCACAAATTTCCCACAAATCCTCAGATTTTTCCACTTCCAGCTCTGAGCAGGAGAATGAAGAGGATTCCTGCACTTGGGAGAGCCCAGCAACTTATTTGGGCTGAAAATAGAATTTCAGATTTATTTTTAATTTTTTTAAAATTCATTTTTAAGTCTCAGGGACATTTTAAGATTGGGCCACTTGGAAATATGTCAAAAATAATGGAAATAATTCCAAACTCAGTGATTTTTTAATGAATAAGTGGTTTTAACTCAATTTTAAGTGAAAGAAAACTGCCTCTGTGCCCATTTAATGGGATTTAAAACAGGTGAACACAGACACCTGAAAATAGAATCTATTTCTTTTAAAAATAACTCAAAATAAGCAAGGAAGAGAAAGAAAAATAATAAAAAATAAATTTAAAAAAWTCGAAAATGATGGCTTTATTCCTATTTTAGGAGCAGCAAAGCAGCTCTGTGACCCAGCAGAAGAAATGGATATAATTAGCACAAAAAGCTCATTAGCACAAGGCATTAAAATCCTGCAGAAGGTAAAAATACCCTTTACAAATCCCTTCTGAAAGAAACATTCCAGAGGGGAGAAAAAAGCTGAAGTTGGGTTCAAAATTGATCAGGATGTGGCAGAAAAGTTTGKKTTTTTTTTATTTTGAGTTCATTCTTTTTGTGAACAATCCAGGAAAAAACCAGAATTTTTGTTTTCCACATAAAATCTCAGAATGGGGTGGGAATTTAATCTCATTCCAAACCTTCCCAACATTTCCCACTGTCCCAGGGTGCCCCAAGCTCCATCCAGCCTGGCCTTGGACACTTCCAGGGATGGGGAATTCTCTGGGAATCCTAAAATAGAGAATTTTTTCCTTCTCCCTGCACAGGGCCTGTTCCAGGCTTGGAAAATGCAGAATTCCTCTGGAATATTTCCTTCCATGAGGAAATGCTGCACCCAATAAATCATCACAAGATCAAGCTCAAAATTCAGATTCTCTTCAGTAAATTCCCAATTCCCCACCTCCTCAGATTCCTGGGATTCACAATTCCATCAGGAAAACATTTCCATAATCCTGTCTTCCATTACATCACCACTCCTTGGTTCTCAACACTAAAATCTGGGATTTCCTACAGCTTGGAAGAAAATTCTGGAAAAGTTTTGGGCTCACAATTCAGATTTCTTTAAGAGATTATTAAATTTTAAGGCCAAAAGGGACAATTTTGAGGATCTAGATCCTCTTTCCCTCATCCCACTTGGAATTCCCCAAGCTGGTTCCTGTTCCAGGCTTGGAAAATGCAGAATTCCTCTGGCATCTTTCCTTCCACAAGGGCCTGCTACACCCAATAACATCCCAATAAATCATCATTCCATGCTCAAAATTCAGATTATCTTCAATAAATTCCCAATTCCCCACRTCCTCAGATTCCTGGGATTCACAATTCCATCAGGAACACATTTCCATAATCCTGTCTTTCATTACATCACCACTCCTTGCTTCTCAACACTAAAATTTGGAACTCCTACAACTTGGAAGAAGATTCTGGAAAAGTTTCGGGCTCACAATTCAAATTTCTTAAGAAGATTATTAAATTTCAAGGCCAAAAGGGAAAATTTTGAGGCTCTCAATCCTCTTCCCCTCATCCCACTTGGAATTCCCCTAAATTGGTTCCTGTTCCAGGCTTGGAAAATGCAGAATTCCTCTGGCATCTTCCCTTCCACAAGGACCTGTTACACACAATAATGTCCCAATAAATCATCACTCCACAAGATCCCACTCAAAATTCAAATTCCCTTCAATAAATTCCCAATGTCCTCAGATTCCTGGGATTCACAATTCCTTTAGGAACACATTTCCATAACCCTGACTTTCATTACATCACCACTCCTTGGTTCTCAACACTAAAATCTGGGATTTCCTACAGCTTGGAAGAAAATTCTGGAACAGTTTTGGGCTCATCATTCAAATTTCTTAAAAAGATTAATAAATTTTAATACCAAAAGGGACAATTTTGATGATCTAAATCACTCTCCCCTCATCCCACTTGGAATTCCCCAAGCTGGTTCCTGTTTCCAGCCTGATGCCTGAAGTTCCTTGAAATCATCTTTGAATTAGAAACCTTCCAGCTGTGGAGAACTCCTGGTAAAYTGTCCCAATAATTAATTATTTTAATTGTCAAAAAAGAATCATGCCCTGCTCCTTCTCTGAGTGAACCCCMAACAGCCAGGCACCAAAAATCCTCCTGTCCTGGCCCAGCAGAGTGGTAATTAAATTAAATTTCTGCTCCCTGTGAAGCTGTTGAGCAACATTTTCAAACATCACCTGCATTTCTAGGAAGGGAAAAATACCCATAATATTCACTGGTGTGTTACCACAGAATTACAGCTAAAAATCACAAATGGAGAGAGAGAAGGAAAGAATGGGAAATTCAATTTTGTGCCTGCGGGGCAGGGAAGAAGAGGAAAGTTTTTGCTTTGTTTTCAGGTTTTGTTTGTGATGATGAAGATCTCACTCACCCAGAATTAATTACAACAAATGAACTCCCCCAGTCTGCTCCCAAACAGCATTTCAGGGTGGGAAMGGCAGTAATCATTAGGAAGATTTCATTAATGACTCTGGAGCATTTCCCAGCCTCGGAGGCATCATTAACCATTTTTGGGGGCAGCCCCACAAAGGCTGGGCTGATGTTTTTGTGTTTTGTGTGCACAGCTCCTCTGGCAGGAGGCAGGATTCCTTCCTCCCATCACTCCAAAATCCACCAAAGCAAATATTTAAACACAGCCCTGAAAAAAAAAAAATCAGTGCCTTTAGGGTTGCTTTTTTTAAAAAAGAAAAATAAGCCAATTTTGTGGTTTTATTTTAAGGAAGTTCCTTGCAAAAATAAATAAATCTTTGGGGTTTTGTTTTTAAAAAGAATTCCCAGGGCTGAGTCACAACAAAAATACAAATTTGTGAGTTACTGAATGCAGGGTTTTCTGTCAGGTGACTCAATTACAAATTAATTCAGCACCAAAACAGGGTGTGGGGCACAAAGGTTGAACTCAGTGCCCACTGCAGCTAATAATAATAAATAAATAATAAATAAATAATAAATAAATAATAATAATAATTTCCATATATTTATACTGTATTCCAACAGATTATGTGGAAGAATTTGCCAAGAACTCCTCATTTATCACAAAACAGCTGCAAAAATTCCATTTTTTGTGAGAGAAATGAGACTGGGAGATTCTTTTTCCCCTGGGGATGGGATGAAGAGCATCCACCTGCCTCTCCCTTCCACACTTTTCATGGAATCATCTCCTCCTTCCAGTAAAACATGGAAATTTCCCCTTATGAACACGAAATGTGCCCCAARGGCCCCAAATAAAATCATTTTGTCCCACCAGGATGCTGGCAGTGGGTAGAAAAGGCAGCAGCAGAAGGGGAAGGAGAAGTTTCCCAACTCTCTGCTGCCTCCAAGGATTTTTTTTTCCCAGTGCTTTTGGGTAGAGAGGGGAATTCTGCATCTCTGATTTGTGGTGCAAACGCCCATCTGCTGAGACAGCTTGAGGAGAGGGGAGTGGAGCTGTGGACAATCTGTCTCAGGCTTTGGAGGTGAATGAAGAGCTCTGTTTCATCATCCCTTTGAAACCAAATCAGATTTGCCTGACAGAATCCTGCTGGAGTTCTCCTTGGAAAAAAAAAAAAAAAATAAATGTCCCTTGGAATGTGACAAAAATGCTGCTTGGCTCGAGTGCCAGCGTCAGGAGCAGCTGTGGGATGAACTCACCTGGGCAGGACTCGCTGGGGCTGCTGCAGGTTGTACAAAAGCTGGGTCCTGTGATCCTCGGCAGCCACCACTTCTGGGGGAGGGTCCTCTTTATTCACAGCAGCCACCTGCTCCCAAAATGTAGGGTGGGGTGGGGAGAAAGGAAGGGGAGGAGTGATGGAATTGTTTCCAGCTGCAAAAGGCTTGGCAGGTGACAGGGAATGAGGATGGTTTTGTGCTCCTGAGGGTTTGTGCTGGGCTTGGCTGGGAGCAGAAATCTTTCCTGGGGATTGGAGGGTGGTTTGAGGGATGGATGGATGGATGGATGGATGGCAGCCAGACACAGCTCACCATCTTTAATGCACTCAGCCTTTTCCTGGGAAGAAAACAGAATGCCACACAGGAGGCAAAAGCAGTTTTGCTGAGGTTTTTTTAATCACCCGTTAATTTGCATCCTCCCAGTGCTGGTTGGAGGTGCCAGACTCCAATCCCTGGGGGMTGAAGGTTTGTTCCAGGATGGGCATGAAGGAAGTGAGCAAACTCCTGACAATGCATTGCTGCCTTTCCTGGCAGGGAGAGCACTCAGACTCCAAGGATTCCCTCCATCCATCCCCTTGAAAGCTCTGCTGACCGTAATGAGTTGTGGTTTTTGGGGGTCATTAACCCCACACACTCAGAAACAGGTTAAGAACAGACTGAGGCAATTCCAGTGGGAATTGGACATAAAATTTCCACAGGGAGACCAATCAGCCTTTGGAATGATCAGGAGGAGGTTGGATGGGGCTTGGAACAAGCTGGGATGGTGGAAGGTGTCCTTGCCCATGGCAGAGGTGGGGCTGGATGGGCTCTGAGGTCCCTTCCAGCCCAAACCATTCTGGATTCCATGAGAATCTCCCCAGGGAAGTGGTGGATTCACCAACRCTGGTCGTTTTTAGGCTGGGCCATTTTGTTTTGATTGGGCTTTTCCCAAGGAAGCTTGGGCCAGATAATCCACGAGGTCCTTSCCAGCCTGGAATCCCATGGGTGTGGGAGCCATGCCTGTACCAGCCAGCAGCTGGGGAAACACTCAGAGCTCCATGTCCCCACTATTCAGGGGGAAAGCAGGAGGAAGGAAGCTCTTAAATTGTAGCTCTGATTTGGTCCTTTGCTCTGAATCAGTGGCTGGGAGCACAGTGGGTGCATCCTGGTGCACATCAGGTCAGAGGGATCCTGAGGGAAGTTCAGTCCTTTTATTGCCAGACTGTTCCACAGTGAGAATCAAATATTAATTGGAAAATTAATTGGAATTCCACTCCAAATCACAGTAACCCACATCCCTGCACATCCATTTTGGGTGAGACAGAGAGCTGGAGCCTCCAAATTCAGTTTGGCAAGAGAATTCTTGAGGTGAGAGGAGGCATCCTAAAACAACATGAGGAGAGGGTTTTGTGAGGCAACTTTTGTCACTCAGAAGTGAAATGCTGGTCTAAACCAATCACTCAGGTTGGCTTTTACAGTCCAGGGAGAAGGAAAAAATCATTAATATAGTCATAATTATRTTGAGAGGTAATCTTTGTCAATCATGGTGTTCTTTATCACAAGAGGCAATAAGATCAGTGTTTGGGTATTTGGGGTAAATGCCTCTCTGCTCTCATCATCTGTGTGCTCAGGATGGAGAGAGACTAAACAAGAACCCCCAAAATGTACACAGATGAAGGTGGGAGTGATGGATTTCCTGAAAGGATTGTTTTGAAAGGACAATTCCATGGAATACAGCAGTTCTTGGGCCCACACAGCACGTGCAGCAACCAAATTCCAGGTCAGGCACCACAGCAGGAGAAGGTTTCTAATCCAACAATTTCTGCCAAGCAGGATTTTGGGGGAGGGGGTTTGCTCCAGCTGCAAGCCCAGATTTTATATTATTTATTTAGAAAACATCCAGAATGGGATGAAGTTTGCTTACCTTTTCTTCCACTGAAACCTTCTTGAGATCCAGTTCTGTGACTTGGAGCAACATGAAAATGGCTGAGAGCCAATAACCTTCTTGTTCCTGAGGGGAAAAGTTTCCATTCTGACAAAAAAAGACTTGATTTCATCCAGCCAATATTTAATTCCAATCGGTTAAAATTAAATTTGCCTTAATACATTGCAAAATAAAAGGGTTTTCTGCCCCTGAAGGGTGTCAAGACACTGCCCAAACTGACCCTGCACAAGCTCAGCTGCTGCAGCAAGAGCTGAGTTGTTCAAAGGTTTGCAACCACAATATTCAAAAGGCTAAGATGGGAATTTAAAAAGGGAAAGGGATTTGATCAGCCTTTGCTTAGGAGAAGGACATCTCAGCAGGAAAAGCCTCTCAGATTATGGAAAACCAGGAASAGTGTAYTTTTTCCTGCTAATTTCATTGTGTGCCACRRCAGACCAGTCTCATAAAATCCAATWAAAACCTGGCAATYATGAGGAAAAAAAATTAARTTCYGAATATTTTTCTTCTTTCTGGCATTGGGAGTGACTGTAAAATCCACACAAAATTTAGAAATCACAATATTTGGGATAGAATTTGATCACTCAGGACAAATGACCTGCCCACTTTTAGAGACAGAAACTGKGGCTAAAAGGATTCAAACCATCAGGTTTAGGTTTTCATTTCGGGTCCTTTCTTACCTGTAGAGGGTTTTTCAGAAGGTTTAAAACCCTGAGGAGAGGCAGATCTTGAATCCATTGGAGCTCACTCAGCTCAGCCACCTGAGCAGGGACAGAAACAGCATAAAATCAGCAGAATCCACGAGAACTACACGGGGAAAATGAAGTATTTTAATGCCTGCTCTTCCAATCTGGGCATGAAAAAAAATCATTCTAAATCACAAAAGGGGTTTACATGTGAACTGCACTCAGCCAGGCACTTCCAGGCACAAAAGGAGACAACTTGGCTGTCAGCTGGAGCAGCAGGATAATCCACACAGCAATTTCCAAGCACCTGCATTTCTCCAGTTCTTTCAAATGTCAAGCCCTAACACATTTGCCTTTTTATGTGCTGATGTGCTTTAAGTGAGGCAATTCTGCAGTTAAATCCGTKCTCTGGCTGGGTAGTTTGGGAAAAAAAAATCCTTTTAAGAGTTTCTTTTCACTGAACTTCAAGTTCATCCAGCAAAACTCGAAGCACTTGGCTAAAAAGGAGCAGGAATTTTTGTCCTGGGATGTGTCCAAAGGGATAAATCAGAGGGTCCAGAGGCTCCAGGCCATTTGGGGTCTCACCTGTGCACAAAGGAAAGCTGGGCACGCAGTTTTTGGGGTTAATCAAGGTTTGTGTGGCCCAAGCCAACCTGGTTTTTCCAACACTGCTGAAAGATGGGATCAGAGAGTCACTGTGGACCTTAAATCCCATCCAGTGCCACGGGCAGGGACAGCTCCCACCATCCCAGGGTGCTCCAGCCTGGCCTGGACACCTCCAGGGATCCAGGGGCAGCCACAGCTGCTCTGGGAATTCCAGCCCAGCCCTTCCCCACCCTCCCAGCCAGGAATTCCCTCCCCAAATCCAATCTGAATCTCTCCTCTCTTAATGTAAAACCATTTCCTTGTCTCCTGGCTGTATTTTTCCATGGGAAAATCCCCTCTCCATCTCTTTCATAGCCCCTTCTCAATCCTGAAAGCCCAACTGAACCCAAAAGCCACCAAATTCTCCTTAATTCATACTCCATCCTTTAAAAGTGTCTAAAAACACAAACCTCAACCACAGCCAACCCAATACTCACTTGGAGATAAGAATATCCCCAACCCAGGACACTTTTGGTGAAGTTAAAAGTGATTTGAATGGATTTCTTAAATAAACCCCACAATTCCAGCCATCAAGAGTTCAAAATCAGTGAATGTTTACATGGGACACATTTGCAGCTGAATCTGTTGTGCTCATTTTTCAAAAACCCAAAAATTCAGGGACATTCTGAGTGGTGGTGAGCTGAAGTAACTGCATGTGGTAATTAATTAAACCCCCCCCTTTAAATTACTCTTCAGAAGGCAAAGTTCAAAGCAGGGTGACTCATTAAAGAGTTCCARCGACATCACTGAAAGGGGCAAGTCCTGATGAGGGAAAATTAAGAGTTTTTATGCTCTGTAAAGAACAGTGGAAAGTAAACAAGGCAGTGGAAGTGGTGTTATTAATGTTAATAACAACCACCACCATCAGAGAGTTTCCTGTCTGCTGCAATTGAGGTGCCTTTAAATGTCAACCTAAACACAGGGAGAGAAAGAATCCACAGTGACTTGAATTAAATCCTCTTGCAAGGAGGGGGAAAAATGACAGAAAATGTTCCACTGCTGCTTTGTATTTTTATTTTCTTATCTTTTTTTTCATGTCTTTGACGTCAAAGTGATTCATGAATTGATTTTTTTTTTCCCCCCAGTTAAGGATGCTGGAAGATCAATATCAAAATTATTGTGGGTATTTGGCTTGGCATTCAAAATTCAAATGATTTGGATGGTGCCATTGTGCTCCCAGCACAGCAAATTGTGCTGCATAACAAAATCCACTTTTTTTTTAACAGAGTTCTTGCAGTTCTGCCTTGCAGGGAGTTTCCAGCTGAGAGCTCAGAAGATTCTTTGGTCATAAAATTGGGCTGAGAGCTATTAACAACCCCCCCAGAGGCCTGGCAGCAGCAGAGCTGAGGTGTAAGTAAAGATCCTCTGGAATAATGGAGCTGGAAAAAGCTGCAAACTCATCCCTGCCTCATCCACCCAGGGCAGCACTGAAAATTCTCCACGTGWGAGGGACCTGAGTGAAGAGAAACCCACCCAAGATGTGAAACAAGGGCTGAGAGGAATCAAGGTGGGAAGCACCAAATTAAAAGATCTCATCTTTTCTAATATTAATTCTAATAACTTCTTGCAGTGCTGGTTGGTTTTTGGAGCCCTTCAGGGTTAAAAGGATGTAAAATACTCAGTGTTTTTAGAAGAAACACTGAGGTTTTTTACCTGGTTGTCCTCCAGGTTGATCATCTCCAGCAGGTTGTGCCCCTCCAGGCCTTGCAGRCTGTTGATTTTATTGTGGGACAGATCCACCCTCTGCAGAGCTTTCAGGTTCTTCAGCCCATCCACCTTCTCAATCTGGTTAAAGCTCTAAGGAAAAAAGAGAAAAAAAAATGAAAGCAGAGAAAATGCAAATAAATCTCTGTGGAAAACCAACATTCCTGAGGGGAAAAAAGAGTTATTTTTGGGATTTGAGGGCTTTTTGTCATAGAGAATCCTGTCATAAATAGGCCTTTCTGCATTACCCTCATGCACATCTTGATGTGTTACATTGCTGCTGATAAACTTCTATGGAAAACAACATTTCTGAGGGAAAAAAGTGAATTTTTGTTGGATTTGAGGATTCTTTATTGTGAAGAATTCTGTCACAAATRGRCCTYTATGCATTAGCTTCATGCACAKCCTGATGWGTTACATTCCTGCTGATAAACAACATTTCTGAGGGAAAARAAGAGTTATTTGTTGGATTTGAGGCTCCTTTCTCATGGAGAATCCTGTCACAAATTTCTGCATTAACCTCATCCTGATGTGTCACATTGCTGCTCATGGAAAGAAAGGAATCAGCTCTCTCCTGATGAGTTCATCTCCCACTCACCTTGAAGGGACAACAGCAAAGAAAGAGCTCTAACTTTTTTTTTTTTAAAGCTGATGCTGGCCCAAGAACACTCTTGGCACCATCCAGCTCAAAATTTAGAACAGAAGAGACACATGGAAAATTATGGAATATATATACATAAATACATTGAATTTCCCTCTGTAATCATGGCTCTATTTGCACTYGTGATTACAGAATAAATAATGAAAAAATGTAAGGTAGGGTAGAGAGGAGACAGGAATGTTCCCCTGGAGAAGGGAGGGATCCAGGGAGAGCTCCCAGCACATGGCAGGGCCTGCAGGGGCTCCAGGAGAGCTGCAGAGGGACTGGGGACAAGGCCTGCAGGGACAGGACACAGGCAATGGCTTCCCAGTGCCACAGGGCAGCCAGGGATGGGATCTGGGGCAGGAATTGCTGCCTGGAATTGCTGGGATTGCCAGAGCAGCTGGGGCTGCCCCTGCATCCCTGCAGTGTCCAAGGCCAGGCTGGGCACTGGGGTTTGGAGCAGCCTGGGACAGTGGGAGCTGTCCCTGCCATGGTGGCACTGGGTGACCCTGAAATCCCTTCCAGCCCAATCCTTTCATGATTCCATGATTCTCTGGTATGACACAAAAATCTCTCTGGAATTCAGAAATCCACATTAATCCACATTAACTGAAGGCTCCATTCTCTGTCAGTGACAGCACAGAAATGTTTAAAAAACACTAATTTTTAAAAACTCCCTAGTTTCCTGTAAATTCTTCCATTTCTGTAAATACCTCAAAGTTTTGAGAGCCCAGAACCAACCCTCAGAGGTTTTTTTTCAAACCAGCCCCTGATTTCTCCACATGGTTTCATCTCTCAGGGCTTCACAAATCACAGATTCATTTCTGCCCCAAACTCCAGGCAGGGATAACAATTCCCTGCTCATCCCAGTGGCCACACATCCCCAGATGGGCTCTCCACAGGATTCCTCCTCCATAACCTTGCACATTTTCTATCAGCCTCACCTTGTGCTAAAAAGCCTGGAAGCCTCATCTCTCCTTAATAAATATTTAGGAACTGTTGAAATAAATAAGCCAGCTGACTCCTCATGTTAATCCAGTTGTCTGTCCTTGACATTTTTCCTGACTTTTAAATGTTTAATTAGGTTATTAATAGCATGGAGGCTCCCTCTCTGCTCCTGAGCTTCCTTACACCTCTGGTTCATCAGGTGCAGCTCAGAGCTGCAAAATGCACAGAAAATTCTGTGAACTCAAGGGATTTGGGGGTAGATCCTTTAAAAGCAGGAAATTCCTAAGGGTCCAGTTCATTCTCATTTTATTTCATTTTTTTCTTTGCAAGCATGAGTGGAATAAAGGGGTTTTTACAGGTTTTTTTAAGTCTTCCTCCCAAAACTTCACAACTTTCTACTCTTTTCAACCTAAAAAGCACAAGGGGAAAACTGAATCACTGGGAAAAGAAGGGATAATAATAATAAAAAAAGAACTGTATTTTATTCTAATTAGCCAAAGAAAACGCTCCTCTAAAACTGATTTCCATAATTTCCACGTGGCTAATTAAGAAAGACAAGCAGTGTTATCAAGAGTGATATCAGAACCCCAAATGAGGAACACTTTCATATTTAATAAGGTTTAACAATTAACAACCTCCCATCACTGGACAGAGCAGATTCCCAAGGGAATTCCTGTTGGACTTTAAACAAACCAGGAAATCAGGGCACACACTGGTGTGAGGGACTGGATGTGGCTCAAATTTAGAGGAAAAGAGCTTCGAAGTATTTAGAAATAAAGTTCCTCACACTCCTGGAGCTCCTTCCAGAACATTTCCATGGGATTTGGCCAATCTGAGTTGATTTCCCCACTAAAAATGAGACCAAATTCCAATTTATTGCCACTGAGCGAATCACTGAGAGCTCCTGGAGGTATCACAGRTCTGAAACATAATTTTATTGACACTATTTGAACATATTATTCAAAACTAAATGGGTTTTAAAAACTATTATTCCATGCTAAATGTGAACACCTTCCCTGAATAYTGCAGCAGCCAAGGGCCAACTTCACTTGGTGTTTTCTGTTTCTATTTCTACAGAACAGAAGAAAAAAAACCTTTAAATTTTTAAAAAGCATTGGAAAAGGATATTTCTATTCCTGGTAAGGGATTCATTCACTTCAAATATTTATGGGGGTGTTTAAAACTAATGCAGCCAATAGCAGCTCTGCATGGGTGTTTTTGGGAGTTGTTTTTAAAGTCCCAAAAATTAAATATTTTTCACTTCTCATGACCAAGTGAAAGGTGTTTAAAAGCAGCCTGTTGTTTTTAGAGCAGCTGGGCTGCTTTAAAAAYAGGTGTGGGTGGTGTTTCTGTGCAACATTTGTAGTGTTAATTGTGTTTACAATGTGTAATTACAAATGGTGTTAAAATGTGTGATGACGAACGGTATTATTAATAAAAAATAATAATGGAGTTATTTTATTAAATAATGATAGAAATTATTATTTTCTTGAAATAGTAATAAAATAATATTTTTAATTTTTATAAATTTAAATATATATAAATATATATTCTAAAATATATATATTTAATTTTTAAATATATATTTATATATATAGAAATATAAATTTTATATATTTAAATTTTATATATAAATATATAGAAAATTATACATATTTAAATTTTTATATATATAAATAAATATATTTTTATATCATATATTATATATAATCTATAATTATATAATAAGTATATATAATTATTATATATAACTATATATAACTATATATATAAATATATATTAAAATTTTGTATATATAAAATTTAAATATATATTTATATATATAAATTTAAAAATTTAAATTATAAATAAATAAAAATAGGTATATCTAAATTTTAAATTATAAATAAATATAAATTTTTAAAAAATTATCATTTTTAAAAATGGATATTTAAAAAAATGATAAATGTTGTTTTATTTAAATTATAATAACTATAATAAATTTATTACTAATTTTAAAGGTACAGTACTGCAGATACCTCTGGAAATTTGATTTACAATTACCTTTCTATTTATGAAGGTATTGATAACTTGATAAAAGACAGGAAAACCATCAGAAGGATTCATTTCTTACCAGGTTGAGGAGCCTGATGGGCAAATTCTCCAGGCCCCTGATGGCAGTGAGTCTGTTGTGTGACAACCCCAGCTGGGCCAGGCTGTGACACTGCTCCAGCCCTCTGATCTCCTCTATCTCATTGACTGGGCACAGCTTTTAGGGAAAAATAAACCAGCCTCAACACAAAAATCTGGGCAGTAATTGGGTTTTATTTGAGTCTGATTTTATTTTTTAATTTTATTATTATTCTATTTTTATTACTATTTTTATTACTACATTTATTACTATATTTATATTCCTATATTTATTATATTTATATTATTATATTTATATCCCTATATTTATTATATTTACATTATTATATTTATTATATTTATATTATTATATTTATTTTATTTATATTATTATATTTATTATATTTATTTTTCCCCATCTCTAGGGAGCTGGGCAGGATTCATCCTGAGGGGGGTTTAAATCCCACTGCTCATTCCTACAGAAATTATTCAAGGCATAATTTTATGGGGTTATTTCAATCTCAATTACACCTGTTCTGTCCTGAGAGGAGAAATTGTATTTTAATTTAACATTACAGTTAAAAACAGCAATACAAGTCATTAGAATTCCTCTCAATTAACAGAACTCCTGAAATTCCTTAAACAAAGAACTTTTGACAGCAAATCCAGCTCCAGTTTCTCCTTTAAAAGGATGAATCTGACTCTGGATCTACCCAAAATGAGATAAAACCCTGCACCAGGGATGGTGTCTGGAGTCAGGCAAAAGTTTGAACAAGGAAAAATTCAAGTTTAAGCCACAAGCATCAAATTGCTCAGCACTGAGTAATAATAAATTCAATTTTACCCTTTTAATGACTCACTATAAAGCTTTTTTTGTATATATTTTGGCCAAGTTGTGTCTCTTTCTGGTTKGGGCAATTCCTCCCTGATAATTCCTTTAAAAAGGTATAATAAAAAAGTGACAATGACCTGAGCATCTGCATTATCATTCACTGAAAAATGGCAAGGAAAGTTTAATTACTGTCAATGAGAAAATGAAAACATTTTTCTCCCCATTTCATCAACACCTTCCTTGACAAATTAAAAAATCCAAGCCACACAAAACCCCAAAAAACCCAAACTACAGATCAGAGCCACAAGACAAATCTTTGACTTTTTTTTTTTTCAATTTAAAATTTTAAAATTAAAACATTAAAAGAAAAAAATTTCTTCCCTTTTTCCTTTTGCAGGAGGGGTTTTGGTGGAAAATCAGGATTGCAAAAAGAGAGTGGAAGGAATTCAGGAAGGAATTTGAAGGCAGCAGGGCAAGGWGGAGCTCCAGGAAGCACAGGAAGGAACTTTTAGGGAAAACTTGGSAAAACAGCCCTGAAAATTCAATTTATAAGTTCCTTATTTCTGCCAGAAAGTGGTTTTTTTATTCCACAAATTGGGATGAATTTGGAAGTTGGGGGGCAGAACAACCTTTGCTTCCCTCATAAACTCCTGGAAGTTTTGTCTCCTAAAAATTCTTTTCATTTTCACTGCACAGCCTTGTCCTGCACCATCAGTTGGGTCTCAGTTGGAACAACAAATTCCTGTTTTATTGAAGTGTTCCAGGCTGATTCCCGGTTAACATTTGGGATTTAAAAATCCCAATTTTTAAATTGGCTGATTCCCTGTTCCAGGCTGATTTCCCTGTTAACATTTGGGATTTAAAAATCCCAATTTTTAAATTGGCTGATTCCCTGTTAACATTTGGGATTTAAAACCCCCTTTTTATTCTTATTTATGACCTCTGTGAGGGACACCTCCCCTTTTCACTTTTCCATGGCACAAAAAGGAGTTTTTGGGTTCCTCCAGCAGGAAAATCCCCCCCAAAACGTGCCCAACTTTTGACACCATCAATGCTGAAGTGAATTAAGCTCAGTCTCAGCACTAAAATCACAATTTCATCTCAGCTCTAAGGACAAAACTGAAGGGGAAATGACAAAGAAAAGGTATTTATTTGAAGAAACAGCAAAAAAAATCAACTTTTCTCCTATTTTTAATTCCCCAAAGGATACAATCCAGCAGGAGCTTGGTGAGGGAGTGGTAGGCTGACAAATCTTGCATTTTTGGGATTTGGTTGTGTGAAAAATCTGCTTCCTAAAGGGAA
>CADDXX010000390.1:72919-83998 GCA_902810485.1 Alauda arvensis
TGAAATAAGTGGTCAGCTGGTTTTTGGAGGCATTCAGCTCCACTAAATAAGGCATGTGACTGACACAGGAAAGATCTGGAAATGAAACCAAAATGTCAAAGCCAGTGCCTGAAGGCAAAGATCATCAAGGCAGAGTGTGGTAATTACATCCTGCAGCAATTAAGRGTTCATTTAGAGCTGCACGTTCAGAAAGTGATGCCTGAACTGCAGAAATCAGATTTATTAACACCTTCTCCTAGAGAAAAAAAAAATAAAAAGTTTATAAACCACAAAGAATAAATATCTGAGTTTGACATTTAATTTTCATGATGACTTTGCCTTTGAGCAAGGATTTATTTTTACATTCTACCCAGCTCTGGAATGGCAGATTCACTCTGTCCTGAGTTCTCAATTAGTGGAGGGAAGCATTTAGGCCATGGCTGAGGAGTAAATGAGTGGTTGCTATGGAAAAAATCCCTGCTCTGTTCAGATCTGGCCTCCACAGGAATTAAAAATAAAAATAAATAAAACTTCTTCTTGAAATGAGCAGGGAGAGGCTTCAGGAAAGTGCTGCTAYTCTTGGATTCCAGCTCCTCAAGTGAAAGGAACTGGAGAGAAATTATGTGGTTGCCCCACCACAGCTGATTCCACTTGATTTTCAATTAAATTTAAAAAAAAAGCAGCTCCTCAAGTGAAAAGAATTTGAAAGAAATTTTGTGGTTGCCCCACCACAGCTCATTCCCTTTGATGGTAAATTAAATAAAATTTAAAAAACAGAAAGGGAAGGAGCAGCTGGTGGAGTTTATCCCAGTCTCCATTTAGCACCTTACTAAATGTTAAAAAAAATTTGTAGTTTTTTAGCTTTTGTCACCCAAGGAAAACCTCAAAGAGGGGAAAACTCAAGGCTGGGAGAACCTGAGCATAACTTGAATAAATGTGTCAAATCTCCACCTTCACCTTGACAGATCAGCTGGAATTTTATCTCTGGGTAATAAAGTGGGAGTTCAAGCTCTGATAAATAAATGCTGGTCTTAAATGGATATTTTGGAGGAGCTCAAGGCTGGTTCTGTGGAATGTTTGACACTGAAATGTCAGCCAGGCTTTGGGGCACTAAAACTCCCTGCTCCAGTGCTTTTCCCATCTGAAAGGACTCCACAAGCCAAGAATTTGTGTTTTATTCACTCCATACCACTGATTTTATTGGAGGAGAGCTCCAGTTTCTGCAGGTGGATGTATCCAGAGAGGATGCTGATGTCACTCAGCTCACGGCCCTRGGGAGAAGGAAAGGGAGGGGTTTTAATCAGAATTTTGATAATTAGTTGTGGGATCTCATTGCAGAGGTGCCCCAAGGTGCCCCCAGCTGCAGCAGAACAAGGTGACACCTGCACAAAGTGATGTTGGAGCAGCCAGGAATGGAGAAATGCAAAAAAAAAAGGACTTGGAAACAACAGAAGGAAAATGCCAGGGAAACAAAACTGTGTGGAAAAGGGAAAACAGAGAGCTTGGAAAAGACACAACCACTTCAGCTTCCTGAATGCAGCATTTCCAGGTGTTCTACACATTCCTCTGCTTTTTCCCCTCCAGCTGACTGGAGCAGGGAGATAAATTTCTCACACCTGAGGACTGGATAAAAAAAAAATCAAAAAAAAAATCTCACTGCTGATGTTACTACATGAAAAAAACAAACCCTCCACTCTGAGTCTTGTCAAAAATCTTGTACATGAAACAGGCAGAGACAAAAATCTCCCTCCTGGCATTTTTTTTTAAACAAGGCCAACTATTTGCTGTAGAAAAAAGGGAAAATATTTCACCTTAAACTGATTTTTTTTTGCTTGTACTTACAGGGAGGGAGAGATGAAGATAAACATACTCAGTGCCAGGGGCTGAGTAGCCCAAGGTGTGGAGTCCCTCAGCTGCAGTGTCTTCATCCAACACCCCCTTCAAGGCACCCTAAAAAACACCAGGAAAAGGGGGAAGTGGATCAAGGGGAGGCTTAGGAAGGGAAATCCCACACTTGGGAGAATCCAGAGGCTGCTGGGGTTCAAGSTGATAACACTTATARTAWATAATAAYATAAAAATAATAATATRAAATAYAGAATAWTGATAAAAGTTGATAAAACAGGGTTGATAAAAGCCCTCAATCAAATGCTGCTTCCAACATTTCACCACACTGAAAAAAAAGTGATTATTAGGAAGAAAATGATGAACACTGCCCTCAAAACAGCACAACAGGAACATTCCAGCTCCATGCATTTGGGAGGGTTCATCAGGTTTTTGCTGGGATTTTTAATTTTCTCCCTCCCTGAGGTGCTGAGCCACAAAACTCCCACTGATGATGGATGTTAGCACTGACAGGGTTACCTGTCAGTAATGCACATTATTGTGTTATAAACACACATTACAGAGTTGGCTTTTGGCAAATATTCAAGTGAATGCTGTGTGTGTAATGTTAGAAAAACTTGCTGTATKAATASAGTTTCTTTTATTTCTGTTATKAATGRMACTTAGRAATAGTAGTGTGATAAAAATGTATTTTTTAAGATGTRGCATGGGATTAAAGTAAAGACTGMTTTTGTTGATATAAMCCAGAAAAGAGGRRAGATAATCAGGARATTTCCCACATTTGTGGRTTCTCCTGTCTGGACAGAGATCCCAATGACAGAAAGCAGAGCCCCAGGAGAAGGATTTATAGACCCCAGTGATCAGAGAGGCAGCAGAATGGTGCCAGCAGAARAAATAAAGTTACAGGATGGAATGGGAGCAGATTKGGRKGGAGAACATCTAAAAGGAAATGTTTGAATCATGCCTGAAATGTAKGAATATTCAACAAGAGGMGCTTTTGGGTTAYTGGGTGTGCTTTTGGCTGGATGCCAATCACCCAGCCATTAAAACYCTGCTTTATCYGCCTCTTATKGTCYTTTTATTAAACYTTTATRCATTTTACAAGRAAGTGAACCTCGTTTCTCACAACKGGAAGCCCTCTCSGTTWGTTCAGCTCTTCAGAGGAAGAATCTTTGCCAAAGAGGCTGAAAAGCAGCCAATGGTTCCTGAAATTCGGAGGAGCCACACCGCAGTTGTTAATCTGAGATAAATAATTCAATCATTTCATTGTGGCACCTTCTGTGTTAGAGCAAGGGAGAGCACAGAGTGATTTCCACGAGGCAAAACATGAGACGATGTTCGGATTTAAAGCCCAGCAGGGCAGGGAGAGAAAACTCCCGCGTGTCCATGGGGTTTGTTAAAGCTCAGGATTTGAAACTGAAACACGAAATGGGCTCGATTTGGCCATTCATGCGCCAGTTTATCCTTAATCTTGTATGGCCAGGAGACCGGGTTAATGGTTGGAAATGACAATCTTCACAGTTTTTTTCCCCAATATAATTGATTCTGTGAGAGAGAGGGACAATGCAGGAGCACCCTGGGGATGGAAGGGACCCTAAACAATGAGAAAAAGAGATGAGGGGACACCRCGGGGATGGAARGGACCCTAAAGAAGGCGAAARGGAGAYGAGGGRACACCACRGGKATGGRAGGGAYCCTRAACAAKGMGAAAAGGAGATGAGGGCACACAGACCGAATTACCCATTCACTCCCCCTCCTTTCCCCCACACCCACACTGAGTGACGAAGGGGGGGAAAGGGCAGTCCCCTCACAAGCACCCACCCCTCCCCAAAGACCCGGGGAGCCCTGGGCCGAACCTCTGAGCGCTCTGACTCTTCCTCTTCGCCGTCCTCCTCCTCCCGCTCATCCCGGCGCTGAGGCGGGGGCTGCTCCTCGGGGAGCCCCTGAGCGAGGGGCAGCGGCGGCTCCTGAGGAGGAGGGAGCGGCTCCCCGAGGCTGCCTTCTCCGCCGTTCTGCTCGGCGCCGGCCATGAGCTGTGACAGGGAGGGAGCAGACAGAGGAAACTCCGTTATCGCTCCGTTATCTCAGGCCGGGCCGCCGCCATTTGTTTACTGGTTGCCATGGAGACGGGGAGAGACGCTGCCCCAAGGCGGGAATCGCGCCCACAGCCCCGCCAGCCAATAGGAGCGCAGAGCGTGCCGCGAGGCACCATGGGAGTTGTAGTTCTCAGCGCGGCGCGCCCTCGCTGCCCCCGCCGGGCCGCGGAGCATCCTGGGAGTTGTAGTTCGCATCCCCCTGAGGCGGCCCTTGGCCTCGCTCCCGCCTGCAGGTGCAGAACGAACTTATAAACGTTATAAATACGTCGATTTAAGGAGATAAAGACGCGCACAAAGACGCTGTGGGGAAGATAAAGCCTTTAATGCCGCCTCAGTGGGTGGAGGGAGACCAAAGAGTTTATTCCACATCTTTGGTCAACCATAAAGTAACCCGGACCTTTATTAAGCCCGATTTGCGTGTTAACATTGACACCCCTGAGGATGCGCATTTTTCCCATTTCATCCCATTTTTCCCGTTTCATCCCATTGGGAAGGGCCAAAAATAGCATGAAAGGGCGAAAAGATTGAAGGGGAAAACACCTCTTGATGTTAGGGATCGGGAAATGATTGTGTCTCTTCTCCTCCCCTGAAGGGATGTCTTAAAGTCAGTTTTGTGCCTCCAATCGCACTGCAGCAGACCTGGAAAAATTAATTAATTAATTAAAAAAAATTTTTAAAAAATAAATATTTTTAAAAATATATATAAATATATTTTTATATATAAATATATATAAATGTATATCTCAGTTACTATACTTTCTGTCACAACACACCATTAATGCTCCATGGTTGGTGGTGAAGTACTTTTTTTTTTTGTTTTTCCTTAAGAAAAAGGTACAATTTCAGAACTGATAGGGAAAAAAATTCTATATAATTTCACCGAATTTTTTGGAAATAATGAGAGATGAGACTGTCACAGCAGGGGACAGCAAAACTACAGCTTTTGAGATATCTTTGTGTGCTGTTTTTATATTGTGTATCTTACAGACATCAATCCACTCCTAATTTGAAATAAAATTTGAAAAAAGATGCTAAAGATATTTGAGTTTTTGGGTCTAACATCMACCYTTTTTTATTACATTGCAGAACGGGGTAAAATGAGAATGAAAAGGCAGAAAATAAAGGGGRARAGGAGGAGAAGATGTCTCCAAAGACAAATCCCTGCAAGACAAAGACGGGGAAAGAACTTATCCATGTGGCAAAACAATTTAATATTGGGGATGGGGTTATTAAAGTGAATTTCCATCAAGTGACACCCATCTTTGAATGAGGTGGTTATTGCTAAGGTAAAAAAAAATGAAGAGGAAGAGATAAAAAAAACCCTTATGGACACCACTCGCCGACTTTTATCTCCGTGCTTCAGGGAAACATTATGATGAGTGCAATAAAAGCCACCCCAAATTACATCCTTTTATTATCTCGCTGGTCATAAACGTTAAAACCCTTTAATGGGAATTATTCCTTATTAATGGGAATTAAGGCTCTGCTCCAGCTGCTTCGGGGACGGGCCACAAAGGGAAAGGCTGGAGAGGACAAGAAACCCTGGAAGGGCAGGAGGAGCCCTGGCTGGGAGGGAGTGGGGTTTGGGAGGCTTTGGGGTTTGTTGTGACCCAGGAGAACAATTTTGGACCGGCAGAGCTGCAYAGCCAAGCTGGAGCTGCTCGATTTTTTGGCTCCCTGTCGTGCTGCTGTGGCTGTTCCAAGCTTTTGTGGTCTCCAGGATGTTCTCCTCCCCAAACCCTGCAGGTTTTTCCTCCTGCAAACTGCAGGATCATCATCCCCTGCTTCCCTCCTGTGCCCTGTGACCACAGGGATTTGGGTCAGCCCCTCAGCAGATGGGGCACAGATGTGTGAGGTGTTTCCCCTAATATTCCATCTTGTTTTGAATTTCAAGCACTGCTTGGCTGTGGTGTGAAACATCCCCCAAATTCTCCTGGCTCTGGAACAGCAAATGCTGAATGGCCATTAAAAATAACCCCAAAACCCAGAGATGAGGCTGTGAATCTGCAGTTCTTGTCCTCATTAAACATCCCCACTGCTGACAGAGGGAGCACAGGCAGCTTTGTGGCCGAGGTCTGGGGTGTGTTATCCCAAAGCCTCAGGGATGGGTGTGCCAGTGGCCATTGGTGGTGTCTCAGCTCTGTAAAACGACTCCTTTGCACTTCACACAGAGCTCCCTGCTGGGCTGTGAGCGATGGAACCGACCCTGCTGCAGTGCTCATTTCCTCTTGGCACCTTTTCCCTGCTCCCTGCCGGAGTGCCCTGCCCTGCCCTCCAGCACAGCCAGAGAGAGAGAGATCTGCAGTTCTGATTCATGCTCATCAAATAAAACTGCTGCAGTAAAAGACAGAGAGAGCCTCGGTGGAAAGGCTCCTCAGGAAACCTCTCCAGCCAGAGCTGTCTGCAATGGCTGGTGATGAGTTTGGTACCTGGATATCCCTGGGGGGCTCGCCCATCCATCCATCCATCCATCCATCCATCCATCCATCCATCCATCCATCCATCCATCCTATGAATTTATATCTGCCAGGCAGGTTTTTATCCTCCTCAATCAAGAGGATAAAGAAAGGGAAGACACCCTCAGGAGAGGAGGTGTTGGAGGCTGGCACAGAGATTATGACAGCAACCAGAGCAATTTGCTTTTCCTTCCACCTTTCCAATTGTGTCTGGCACAGGCTTTAAGATCGYGGGGTAATTAAAAGCCAGTAAAGATTATGAGGCTGTAAAAAGGGAAATTGTGAAACCCTCATGAACATTTACGGCCCCCACGGAAACATTTCGGGTTTGTGGTCTGCAGAAGTATTTCCTTGTCTCTTTAGGCACCARAGGAGCACTTCCCTGGAATGGTTCCTGGCAGAGCTGCTGGTATTTCATGGGGTTCACAAAACAGAATCTCCAGGCTTTGTCTGTGAGCTGTTGTGTCCTGCAGGGTCACGTCAGGACAGCAGAACGATTTGTGAGGAAAGATTGGTGCAAGGGAACAGAATCATGGAATGGTTTGGGTTGGAAGGGACCTTAAAGCCCATCCAGTGCCACTCCTGCCATGGCAGGGACACCTCCCACTGTCCCAGGCTGCTCCCAGCCCCAGTGCCCAGCCTGGCCTTGGCCATTGCAGGGATGCAGGGGCAGCCCCAGCTGCTCTGGCAATCCCAGCAATTCCAGGCAGCAATTCCTGCCCAAGATCCCATCCCTGGCTGCCCTGTGGCACTGGGAAGCCATTGCCTGTGTCCTGTCCCTGCAGGCCTTGTCCCCAGTCCCTCTGCAGCTCTSCTGGAGCCCCTGCAGGCCCTGCAATGTGCTGGGAGCTCTGCCTGCAGCCTTCCCTTCTCCAGGGGAACATTCCCAGCTCTCCCAGCCTGCCTCCAGAGCAGAGGAGCTCCAGCCCTGGAGCAGCTCCATGGATTCCTCTGGACTCTCCCCAGCAGCTCCAGGTGCTGCTGATGCTGGATCCCAGCACTGCAGGATGCAGAACTGGAGAATGTTCTGTGCTCTTGTAGGAAACCCCAGACAGAGGACCAGGTCCTTCCTGAAGGGCAGATTTGGGGAAGGTTGGTAGGATGTTCCCAGGATTTTTGCACAATTTTCAACACCCTCTTGAGGGTTTTTTCCATTTGGGAAACCATCTCCCAGCTGGAAATGAGCTATAAATGCCCTGAGTGACTGATTTCCATTGGCTGGGATGGAGAAACAGGAACCAGAACAACAGGAAAGGAAAAATAAAAATCAATGCTGGGAAAGGCAGGAAGGTTTCCAAAGGTGCTTTCAGGAAGTCTTGAGGAACTGATGGAACTGATAAATCCAGGCCAGCCAGAGCCTGATGAAGCTGGACAGGACCATGAGGACACCTGAGCACCAGTGAGGGACTGGGGGACTCAGCCCAAACCCCAAGGGGAGTCTTCAAACCCCTGGTGACCCAATGTGTCCTCGGGGCACTTCCCAAACACCCCTGGTGTGTCAGAGGCACCCTCCTCTTCCCGAGGGAGTGTGGCAGCACAGGGATGCTGAGGGGATTGTCTGGGCAGTTATTTACTCCCAACCAYGACAGCTTGTCTCTGCCCACAGCCCAGCTCTGCAAACAGGAGTTGTTCCCAAAATCTGCCCCCACAACACCCACGGTCTCTGCTGTTGGTGAGAGACGGCTTGGAACAAACACCAGCTCAGGCCAGAGCCTCTGCAAGGGGAGCTTTTCCCTCCTATCTAATCTTGCCTGGGAAAACTTGAGGTTGTTTGGGGGAGAAGAAACCAAAATCTCATCTCTTGGAAGGGAGTTGTGGAGAGTGAGGTTCCCCCTGAGCCTCCTTTTCTCCAGGCTGAGCAGCTCTCTGTGAAAAACACCCCAATTTCTTGTGCTACAAAACCCCAACATCCCAGGTGTGCTACACTCACGGCAGGAAGGAAACGTGGTTCATTCCAAAATCACCTTCCCAGGAGAAAAACACTCAGGGAGGATCCTTTGGGGAGGATTCTGAGGTGCTGCAGCAAGGAAGGATCCTGGAATTAAGGTTGGAAAAGGCCTCTGAGATCATCGAGTCCAGTCCTCTTGTGATAGAGAGAGGAAGGTCCATGGGGGTCTGGATTCCCACATTCCACACTCTGCTCCTGCCTTTCTCCTTGCTGTGATCCCTGGAATATCTCCTTCCCTCCTGAAGGTCTGGAGAGGACTGAGAGCCTGAGCTCTTGAGGAGWCACCAGCTCATTGTAAACTCTTAATTACCTCAATTGCAAAATCTCCTCACCTGCTGCAGGTGAGTCCCTGAGTGTCCCTGCTGCTCTGCTCACACCTCGTGGGGCTGKGATGGGCAACACGAGGAGCAGCTCAAGGAAAAAAAACAGTTTAAATAGTTTGTTTTAGACTCAAAAATACTCCCAAAGATGAGATTTTCCTGGTTTTATCCCATCTGTGCTGGCCCCCAGCAGCACAGCTGCTGGGTGGGTGGGAAATGTGGACTGCAAAGCCTGAGATCAGCAAAGCAGAGCCTCAGATTATTAACAAACTAATAATTAACCAGTTGCACACGGGGCCACAGCAGCCCAGTCTGAATTCAGGGCTCCTCACACACCACTCCCTCACCTCCAAGGGTCTGAAATGGGATCTCCTTGTACCAARCAGCTCCTTTTCCAAAGTCTGGGCAGGGAATATCCAGCATTCCAGGACCTGCAGCGCAGTGAGTGAGCAGGTGAACACACATCTGTGACCCCAGCAACATCCCATCACCATCCCTCGTGGAATTCTCCACCCTCCTGCAGTTAATGGACAACACTGGCATCAGAAAAATTTGGATTATGAATAAAGTGAGGGAAAAAAACACTCAGAGGGTTCCTAACAACAGGAACTGATGGGTTCTGCTCCTTACATGGAGGGTGAGAAGCCTCTGGAGTTGGTCTGTGGTCACTGAGGGTTGGACTGGATGGCTCAGAAAATCATTTCCACACTGATGGAGCCTGGGAGAACACTGAGCTTGGGCCTGGAAAGGGATCTTTTAAACACCTCAGGAATGAGAGTTCTTAAAAACAGCCAGACAAATTCACCAGAGCCTTTAAACACCCTTTAATTCTGYATTTTCAAGGTTGACACACAAAGAACCTACAGCCCAGAGAGAACCTTTCTCAGCATGGTAAACCCAGCTGGCTCCCCACTTTCCCTGGCCAATACAAGTGGATTCTGATTTTGGAGGGATTGGGAACCTTTTGGTGGATTTAGARGGTCAAGGCAGGGCAGAATTGGAGCCCTGGGTGTGCCTCAGACCCTGCCTTGTCCTTCCAGGGCATCAAGTGACAGCCACAAAGTATCTCTGGAGCTGTGGGGAACTCAAAGATAACAGGAACAAGAGAAGGAATTTGGTTTTTTGTTGTTTAATATTGGCAATTTTCTCCTGCATCCACCCCATGCTGCAGGAGCCAGATGGCTCCGGGATAATGAAAGAGGAGAAGTGGAAACAAATGGTCCCGTGTCACCTCCCACATGGGCTGAGCACCACCTGAAGGGATCAACAGCCCCATCTTTGAGCAAACAGCAGAACAACTCACGTGGGAACAACCTGCAGACAGCACTAGCAGAGCTCAGCAGGCTCCAGAAAAGATCTCCAATGCATCGAGATCCTACAGGTCTGGGATTGACTGGCAGGATCCCACAGGTCTGGGATTGACTGGCAGGATCCCACAGGTCTGGGATTGACTGGCAGGATCCCACAGGTCTGGGATTGACTGGCAGGATCCCAGAGGTCTGGGATTGACTGGCAGGATCCTACAGGTCTGGGATTGACTGGCAGGATCCCACAGGTGTGGGATTGACTGGCAGGATCCTACAGGTCTGGGATTGACTGGCAGGATCCCGCAGGTCTGGGACTGACTGGCAGGATCCCACAGGTCTGGGATTGACTGGCAGGATCCCACAGCTCTGGGATTGACTGGCAGGATCCCAGCACTGGATGCAGAACTGGAGATGTTCTGTGCTCTTGTACAGACCCCAGAGTGAGCACTGGGCCCCTCCTGCAGATTTGGGGAAGGTTGGAAGGAGGTTCCCGGGATTTTTGCACAATTTACAACACCCTCTTGAGGCTTTTTTTTCCTTTTGGGAAACCATCTCCCACAGCAATTGAGTCGATTATGTAGTGCTGATTATTCAGTGTGGTCTGAACTTCCAAGACCCAATTTTCCCTTTTCCACAGCTCCTTCTACACCTCCAGACAAAGCAGCAGCAACAGAGCAGAGCCCAATACCCCACCCCAAACCCCACTGGGGGTGGGGAGAACATTAAATAAGCWACACACATCCAACCCCAAACCTCAAAATGGCATTTCCCTCCTTACCACGACCCAGAAGATTCCCACTTTTGGATTAAAACAGAAAAAAAGAGAMAAACAACAAAAACAACACGGAGGTGCCACCCTGCAGCTGTGGGCGAGGCAGGAGGGGGGTCACACGGTGGTGATCTTCTTGTCCTTGGTGGCCTGTTTGATGGCAGCCTGCTCGCAGATGATCTCCTTGAGGCGCTGCAGGCGCGTGTTCTGCGTGGTCTGGTCGCCCACGCCCGTCTGGCTGCGGTGCAGCAGGTTCAGCGCGTAGATGTACTCCAGCTCCGTGTACTTCACGCCCTGGTCCACCACCAGGTTCAGCAGCTCGTCCGCCGTGTTGTACAGCATCTCGTAGTACTGCCTGCA
>CADDXX010000390.1:143658-171458 GCA_902810485.1 Alauda arvensis
GAAAAAAAGGAGAGCATGAACCATAAAATCTGCTCATTGCTGTTTTACTGTGACCATGCAGAAGAGTTTCCCTCCTCTAAACACTCTGGTCAATATTTGGGGATTTCACAGGGTCCCTGATTGGAACACAAAGCCAACATTTCTTTGTGCACAAGCCCAGTAAATGCAGAATCAATCAGGCCCAGAGAGGGGAGGCTGCCACGAGGGTCTGCAAACCCTGCAGGGATTCAAAATTAAAATCACCAGCTCTGTAATTTCAGAATTCAACCCACAGAGCTAAAAACACTCGTGGATGTTCTGGAATTGGAGAGGCCAAAGCCCAAAGCTGGGGAAAGACTGGAGAGGAGCCACCAGGATGGGGTAGGGGATTTTCATTGTATTTTTTGTTAAATTCTGAGTGTCCCAAATCCCAGAATCCCGGAATGGTTTGGGTGGGAAGGGAGCTCCAAGCTCATTCCAGGGACACCTCCCCCCATCCCAGGCTGCTCCAATCCTTCCTTGGCCATTGCAGGGATGCAGGGGCAGCCCCAGCTGCTCTGGCAATCCCAGCAATTCCAGGCAGCAATTCCTGCCCAAGATCCCATCCCTGGCTGCCCTGTGGCACTGGGAAGCCATTGCCTGTGTCCTGTCCCTGCAGGCCTTGTCCCCAGTCCCTCTGCAGCTCTCCTGGAGCCCCTGCAATGTGCTGGAAGCTCTCCCTGGAGCCTTCCCTTCTCCAGCTCTCCCAGCCTGGCTCCATTTCCCCAATTTCCAATGAAATTCCCTTCCTGCAGAACCCCAGAACCATCCCACCTCTCCCTGCATGGATTTTCATGCAGGACATGGATTTAACCCCTGGGCTGCAGCTCAGCTCTTCCCCACTGCCCTCAGTTTGAAGTGTGATGTTCACTCCCATCAACTTCAGCTCGTTTGTCCCAGCAGAAACGAATTTTGCCACTGTCAAGACAGAAAAGTGTGACTGGGAATGATAAAAATGGGAAGTTTTCCCAAGGAGAAATGCTCCACCCAACTGCCTGTGTAGCCCTGATGACCTGGACTTGTCTCTCACGACATTTTGATGATATTTGCACAGAAATAGGTAAAAAAAMCCCTTTCCTTTGTGACCTCCTGAGTTTGGAATCCTTTCCAAACTCCTCATTTTCCCTTCATTCCAGACTTCCCAGCCTGCCATGAGGAGATCCAGCAGATGGGAGCAGAAATGAGCTCTGCCTTTCTCAGTTAACCACAGGAGCAGCTGGGTGTGCTGGATTCCCCATCTCTGACAGGCTCCAAATCAAGCCCAGCTGCTTTCCTGGGAGAGTCACCMCATTCCCAATGGAATTATGGACTTGATGAGGAAGTTACTGAGTGGAGAAATCACTGGGTGAACTTTGCTGGCTGRTTTTGCTGCAGATCTGCTGAATTTATCCCGATTTTGAGCTCCACAGCAAAAGATGCCCAAGTTATGCTTAAAAACCCCAATCCAACAAAAGCCTCATCCCAGGAGCTCTGACCCTGGAATATCTAAAAGTGATGGAATTTTATTCTCCAGCACCAGCAAAGGGAACCTGTCTGCTCCAAACACACCAGAACTGTTCCAATCTCCTGAATTCCCTACAAAATGGGAATTCCCAGCACATCAACTCTTATCCAAAGTTAAGGTTGGAAAAGACTCCTCAGATCACTGAGTCCAACCATCAGCCATGACCACCACCAAAGCACGTCCCCAAGTGCCACCTCCCCACTTCTGAGCACTCCCAGGGATGGGGGCTCCACCACTTCCCTGCACAGCTGCACAATCCAAGAATTCCCTGCCAAGGTGGTCCCAACACCTCCAAAAACCCCAGCTGGACTGGCAGTACCCACATGAGGAGATGCCTTTCCACGATCTTCAAATCTTGGATCCCAACCTGGCTCCTAACCCAGCTGCAAACTTGAAAAGCAGGGAATGGGAAAATTATCAGTTGGACAAAGATTTTCTTTAATTTATTCCCATTCCACCTGCAGTGCAGAGGAGCAGGGAAGGGAAAATCCGGTTGGAAGTTGGTGACAGCCCCAACTTCCAGCCCTGCCATTGTTCCCTCACTGGAGACACCGAAATCCTCCTGGAATGATCCAGCAGCCACAGCACGATCAGGAATCTCAGTGCCTTGGCAGGGATGATTTAATTGGCCTTTTGTATCCCTCCCTCCTCCGCTCCCGCTGAGTTCTGGAGCCATTATTAAAGGCATTTTTTTTTTTTTTTAAGGTATTTTAATTTACTCCTCCAAATGGATCCCCATCCATTCACTGCCACCAAGTGAATGTTGTCAGGGACATTAGTGGGGTGATAAAATAGCTGCAGCTCCCCGCTGCTTTTAATGTGCTCCATCCAGCAGAAAAGTCATTAGCTCTTAGCCTTTAATACACCCTCTGCACTGCTGCACAACTGTTTATCACTTCAAAGTGCCAGCACAGGCCAGGCTCTCCCTTTATTAATCAATATATACATTTGTGCAGGGGAGAAAAAAAAAAAAAAGGGACTCACAGCCAGTGATTCAGTGATTCCCAACCTGGTTTGTGCTGAAAAAATGAAAAATCCCTGATATTTTCATCCCTATCCCTGAAATACTCCTAGAAGTGGATTTTACTCATTTTTTACACAGCTCCCCCAATTACAGGTGAGCTGGTGGCAAGGTGACAAATGGATTTCGGCAGTGGTTGAGTGGCAGCTCTCCCTCTCCCCTTTGTCATGCCTGCTCTAGAACATCATTAGCAGCACAAATGGAACGTGGAGAGGGGAGTTAATGATGCTGGGGAGCAGAGCCCTGCGTTTGGGAGCTCGTTTTTAATAAATGTTTTCATACAGCCGGGCCCAGTTTGGAGAATGAAACCCCTCAGTGTTATTTTTAYGTGCCCTGAGATCTATTTTTWAATTTTTTTTTTCAGTCTYGAAGCCCCAGTATTTAAAATATATTTATCTGTTAAAAATGTCTYGCTGGAGATGGGGAATATCAATGTTCAGTGCTCCTGGAAGGACACAGGGACCACAGCAAAGGCAGCTGGATGATAAAAAACCAAAAGAAACTGGGAAAAAACAGATTGAGAAAGGTTTGGAAGAGCTGAGCCCCCACAAGGAAATGTTGCTGTGCCCCTGGATTGGTGCTGTCCAGWGCAAAGGCTGTGATTGTGATCTAAATTCAACAAAATTAATGAGAATGCRAGAGAGGACTGGAAAACAAAGGGTGAAATCCAGGAATGAGGAGTGAAGGCTTAAGAGGGACCCTGAGCTAAGCCAGGCTGAGCTCCTGTGCTCACAGAGATGTCATTCCACTGGAATAAGGAGCCAATTTCCCAAATTTTGGCAGAAGTGTCTAAAAATCTCATTTGTAGGGGTGAGAGACCACAGAGTGACCAAACCAGTGGGTTTTGGTATAGGGGGGATCCCAAAAGACTCTCAAACCTCACCCTTATGCACCAAAATGCACCTTTCAGCACCAAAATTCACATTTCTGTCTCACTCTTCGTTAACCCAACTCTAATTAATGTGATGAAGAATTCTTTGTTCACCAAAAAAATCCCTGGCAAACACGGGGGGAGAGCAGAGGCCTTGCTATGGATTCATCCCTCTGAGGATGATTGGCAGTTAAATTCACTGTTTTATTTCCTGTGCATTGATTTTAAGCGGGGTTTAAGGCTGCTCTTAAAGGATAAAAAACATTTCCAAGGGGAATTTCCACCCCAGTTTCCACACAAGAAGCCAGGGGTGGCCAGAGGGTGACCATTTGGTTCTTCAGGTGTTTCTCAACAGAATGGGCAAAATTTTCCATATTTCCACGAGAACATTCCAGTGCTGGAATTCAATTTATACATAAAACCACTGGAAAGGAGAGGAAAAGGAAAAGGAAGGAGAAGGAAAAGGACAGGAAGGAGAAAATTTTTCCGTCAGATCACTCGTTCAGCAGGACTGGAATTTCAGTATTTTATGGCACAGGACCGTGCTGGAACAACTGAACTCCAAGCCAAGCAAGATGTTGGAATTCTCAATCTCCACCTCCTTTGATTCCAAAGGATTTCCAACAAATCCAGTGCTGGGAGGGAGAAATCCCAGCGCAACTCAGCAAGGAGGCACCTCCAGACAGAACCTCCCTGCTCCTCCCTCCCACGAACGACTCAAAAAGCAAAACCACCTGGAAATGGGAGATGATGCACTCAGAGTCAAGAACAGAACCCAAATATCCTTAATCTCCCCAGCATCTCCAAGAGGCCTCTCAGGCAGTTATGGATGGCGGGGAAGGAAGGAACGCTTTGTTTTCCTCCCTGTTGTTTTCCCGGGGCTGACRACGCTCCGGCGATGGATTGTCCTGKGGATAAATCCATGCAGGGAAGGCCAAACTCGGCTGGGATGGAGCCATCCACACAAAACATTCATCTATAAACCAAATAACAGCGCTTCCAAACCCAGCGGGGCCGCGTTGGAGCCCTGCTGGGGAGCAGGGATTAACTCAGAGCGGGGATTGTTTGTCTCGGGAATGCTGTCGTGTTTGTTGTCGTGTTTGTTGTCATATTTGTTGTCATTTTTGTTGTCATGTTCACAGATGAATTCCAGGCTTTACTGGGAAGGCAGGTGGCACTCAAGATCGCTCATGGGAGAGCCCTTGGAATGCAAAGAAATTAATCTCCCGTGGGTGGAATGGCAGGAATTCATCTCCGATGTTGTCGCAGCGAATCCCACTCAGTTTCACACTGAAGGAGCAAACTGGAGTAGCTCAGTTACTACCAGGTTACTACTCMGTTACTCCAGGATACTGCTCAGTAGCTGCTCGCTCAGGTTTTTGTTTTGTACCCATGTAGAAAAAACATTTCCAGTCTTATCCACAAAACACCCGGCCAGGCCTGACGGGGAATGTGCATCCAACAGAGGAAGTGTTGGAGCAATGGGATCATCACCACATCTGGGGTCTGCAAACAGACAACTGGGGTCCATCACTGGGCAAGACAAAAGGGGATTTTTGGGGAGGAAAGAGGAATTTTAAATATCCCGTGGTTGCTGCAGCACGAGGTCAGTGTGAGTTTACASATCTTCCCCTTCAGCAGGACAGAGGTGGCTACATCAACTTCCTGAAAGGAGCTTCCTGAACTCTCTCCAAGCAAAGAGCCAATTAAAAACCCTTCAGAAATCCCTTTTTTTTCTTTGGTTAAACTGCTCTCACCATCTCCTGTCCCTCAGCAGAATCATTGTGTGAAAAGGGAGGGTTTTTCACCCCGAGTCGCACAAATCCCATCCTCCATKTCCCAGGAGCCATTCCCTCACCAGCAGGAATTCAGGAATTCAGGAACTCAGAGGATTTCAGAGGATTTAGAGAGAATTCAGAGGAATTCAAACAGAGTTTTCTGGGAGATCTCAGGGTATAAAAATGAAGTAAAATTCTCAAGGTGGTGCTGATTAGCTCAATTCCCACAAAAATCAACCATTCCTGGCTGCAAGATCCCAAGTCCTTCCAAACCATCCTTGCTAAAAGCATTCTTGGGGAGAAGAAGTTGGAAATGGCTTGTGACAAACCTGAGTCCTCTGAAAAACAGCCCAGCTCTCTGCTAAATGAGTATTGACCTCAAAAAAGGCTTTGTTGGTCCTTAAGAAAAAGAATGAACTGAAATTCCAGAGCAAGACACAAAGTTTTTGATCAAAACAAGTCAAGGGACGGCCCCAAATTATTCCCACTGAGTTTTTATTTTCAGGTCCATGACTTGCCCAGCACCTGGAGCTCTAAAACCCCAGCTCCTGCACGTTTTGGCAGCTCATATTCCAGGAGAATGGGTCATGGAATCCCAGAGTGATTTGGGTTGGAAGGGAACTTAAACATCATCCAGTTCTGCCCCAATGCCATGGGCAGGGACACCTCCCACTGTCCCAGGTTGCTCCAAGCTGGCCTTGGACACTTCCAGGGATGGAGCWTCCCCAAAATTTCTTTGCTAATTGGGAGGACAGGGATGAAGAATATTTTYCATTGTGTGATGGAAAATGACAGAGCAGGAATTAAACAGGGTTTAATTAATTAATTAATTWAATGCCCTGTGAGGATTCAACCTGTCCCTGAACACCACGTTTGACACCACCCCTAAGTGATAAAAAACCAGAGTTAAACAGAGAAAATTCAGTGTCTTTGGGCTAAAAGCCTCCTGGGGCTCCCTTAGAGGCTGGAATGTTTTGCTTTCTTCATTCCCAGGCTTGTTTTTGTTTTAATTGTGTGCTGAGGTGGTTGGGGGATGTTGTTCCCTCAGAGAGGAGTGGGATGCAGCAGAGGGACCACATCTCCTTCTGTCCCTCCCTGTCCCAACACCTGACATTATTTGGACATCTTGTAGGTCCAGTGGGATGGATCTCACCTCCCTCCCACCGAAAGAAATCTGGTGCTGCTCCAGTGACTCCAGGATCAGGTGAGATCCAAACTGAGATTCCATCTCCACACATCCAATCCCTGCCATTCCTCTCCACCTTTCCCAGCAGCCACTAATCAGCACCTCATTAATTAAAGCAGCCCTGGCCAGGCCTCTCCTGTGCAGTTGTAGCATTTCCTCGGTTTTCACACTCTGTAGCAGTTTTATTTACAGGCACAAAGTCCTTAAATATTTTCATTAAAGAGTGCATCCCAATGGTGTGAATTCCCCAGGAAATCCTGGATCAGCCTCAGGATGACCAAACGTGGTACCCTCCAACAGCTTCATGGTGAGAGGGAAAAGCTTTTCCCTTCTCTACAGTGCATCTCACACACAGCAAAAAATACCAGCAAAAAAAAAAAAAAATTTAAAATTCACTATTCTGACAGCTTTGTGTGCGTGAGCCAAACGGTAAATTTATTTTATTTTATTTTACTTATTTTTATTTTATTTTATTTTATTTATTTTTATTTTATTTATTTTTATTTTATTTTTGTTTTTGTTTTTATTTTATTTATTTTATTTTAATTTCATTTTATTTTTATTTAATTTTATTTTTATTTAATTTATTTTTATTTTATTTATTTAATTTTTATTTTATTTTATTTTTATTTTTATTTTATTTTATTTTTTATTTATTTCATTTTTATTTCATTTATTTTATTTTTTTTTGTTTTATTTATTTTATTTTACTTTTTATTTAATTTTATTTTCATTTAATTTTAATGGAAAGGCTCTATTTACAGATTAGAACCAGAAGGGGAGAAACTTTTATTTTACTGCCTCCCCCCAGTTCTTTCAGACGTAAATTAGAGCACTATGAACCTTCCAAAAAAGTTCATCCACTGCAGGAGGAAGATTCCCGAGGCTGGGAGGAACATCCCAATGGAATGGCAGCATTCCTGCATTGTAGTTCCTTTTACAATTCCAAAATCCCAACTATTCCACCGAAAGCTGCTTGTAAGGGAGGAGCATCCCCTGCCACACTCACAAAATAAAGAGTTTTTTACCTTCCCTTTCAACAAGAGATTAACGTGTCTTTTGTTCCGCGGCAGAGCCGGGTGTCACATTCCCAAACGCACATTTCAAGCAGGTGTAATTAAAGCTCTGCGAGAAGAGGGAACACAGAAATCAGCATCCAAAGGAGGAATAAAGGCGTTTGAGAGGATGCAGGAGCTGGAAGGTGCTCATCCCTCCCTCTCTGCACGCAGCTACAATTACAATCCACAGTGGGGGAGGAAAAGAGAGGGAAAAAAAAATATAAAGTAATTATAAAAATGAACTTTTCCTCGAAAAACGAGCGCGTYGTGAAAGGATGAGTCCTTTGAACGTCGCGGCGCTTCAAAAGGAGGATGAATTAGCGCTGACAACTCAATAAAGTGGCCATCAATTATTCAAAATGTGATGGCTCTTCTCGTGCAGCACTTGTGATTAGGAAAACATTTCAAAACCTGGGRATGGGAGTGATTCTTCCTCAAGGAAATGGGGCCCAGGCTTCGAAATGAGAGGGAAGAAAAATAACAGGACTTTGGAGGAGGCTGGAAGGAACACAGGGGAGTTTCTCAACTTGGAGGCATCCATCAATGCTTCATGTGAGAGTGTTCCAGGCTGGATTTGGGATTTATGGAGTGGGACAAGCAGAGGGAAGGGAAAAATATCTGTGATGTGAGAGGGGAACCCAAACTACAGCTGATGAGGGCAGCACAACCAAGGCTCAGATTAAACCACTGGTGTGGTTTTGGAACTGCAAATATTCAACTTTCCCAGGGAAAAGAGTTATGGAAGAACCTGGAGGTTTCCTGGAGAAGTTTGTGTCAGTTTTGGATGTCCCAGCCTTGGAAGTGTCCAAGGCTTGGAGGAACCTGGGATGGGTGGAAGGTGTCCCCATGGCAGGGGTGGCACTGGATGGGCTTTAAGGTCCCTTCCAACCCAAACCATTCTGGGATTCCATGAAATAAATTCCAGGAGGAATGTTGGTGATGGAGCAAGACAGCTTCCTTTAAATGAATTTTATCAGACTTTGCCTTTCCAGATTCCTCCTGGAATTGCAGCTCATCCATCACCAAAACAACCCCATGGAAGGTAAAGAAGTGGTTTAAAATTGCAGAAAAAAAGGAGCTGGGGGAAAAATGGAAAATGGGGTGAGTGGCACTTGGATCTGTGACTTCACACTGGGTTTCCAGCAGCACCTTTGGGCTCAGCCTGCCAGGGATTCCTGATGAGTTTGCAAATGAGGAATGTGCAGCTGGAGCTTTAACCAAGCAGGAGGGTGGCCAGGCTAAAAGGGTTCTCCTCTGGCCAGGGAGGTGACAGGGGCTGGGGCTGACACCCAGTGAGGCAAAAGGAGGATTTATGAGAGCAGTGCTGCTGCTGAGGGAGCCTGGCRGGGATCTTTGGGTAATTAAAATAATCAATCAAGGCCTGGGATGGAGGCTGGGGGCAGATATGCGTGGTTTACTCCCAACTTCTGAGGAAAAAAAAGGAAGCAAGAGGGGGAAAAATGAAAATAAAGTAAATGACAAGGAAGTTTTAGTGGTTTTATGGGGCTGGTGAGTACTTGATGAAGCTGCACAGGCCAGGGTGAGGGTGAAGTGTCTCCGTGGAATCCCAGGATGGTTTGGGTTGGAAGAGACCTTAATTTCATCCCATTCCACCCCCTTCCATCTCCCACTGTCCCAGGATTCTCCAATGTCCATCCTGGACATTGGACACTGCCAGGGACCCAGGGACAGCCCCATGCTCCAGGCCAGGCTGGATGGGGACACTGGAAGATGTTCCCTGCTCATGGCAGCAGGGCTGGACTGAAAGGCCTTTAAAAGTCCCTTCCAGCCCTTTAAAAATCCCTTTCAACCCAAAATACCCCAAGATTTAATGATTCATCACTCAGCAAACGAGTTCCTGAGCAGCTCCAGCGTGGAATCCAGTGATCTGAGGGATTAATGGGATGCAGGGACCTCAAACACTGCTCCCTCGGGGTCAGGCACACTCACATCTGTGGGATGGTTTGTGACTTGGCTTSTGCAGATCTGAAGAGCACCAAAATAACTCTGCCTGCTTCAAAACATCCACAGGCAACTCCCCCTGCCCCGGGATGCTCTGAGTGTACGAGTGGAAGTGGAGTTTTTTTTGAAATAAATTGCAGCCCTGACGCTGTGCCTAAAGCAAACTCTCCTCGCTGGAGAGCTCACATCTGCAGCTGAACTTACACAGGAGCCTCTGAAAGCTCCCACCAAAGGCAGGCACTGCACTAAATGTTCCCCCTCCCAGAGGAAAAATTAACTGAGGAAATATTGGGAGCAATGGGCAGAGTCAAACTCCATGGAGAGGTAATTTTGTCTCTCGTCTTAAACCAGAAAAGGAGATTTTAGCACAAACCCTGCAGTCTTGACATGAAAACACATAAACAAGAGCTGGAAACATCTTGGCTTTGTAACACCACACCACTGCAAAAAAACAATTTGAAATATGAGTCTCAGAACCATTAAAACTGCTTTAAAATTATCCTTGAATGGGGAAAAAAAAAAACCTCCAATGGATCAGCCATGCCTGCTCCTTAATGGATGCTGCTGGCTGGGAAGACAATTAATTTGTCTGCACTAATAAATAATAACATCCAGCCTCCATCAAAGCGTGGAGCCATCAGCACTGGTGAGCCACGGAGAGCTGCTGGCTGGGACAATCCTTCTCCTTAATATCCACTCGTTTGACGGGGRAGAAAACATTCCAGAAGCTCCCAGGGATGTCTCCTTGGGAAGTCACAAGTGAACGCCCGGAGTGGGTGCTGTGGTAATTAGCTCCAGCGAGTCATTATCCTGCAAAACAGCTGCACGCCCTGACTTTTTAAGGAGTTTTTTTTTATTTTTTGGGGGGATTTTCAGCTGCTGGAGTTTGGCCAGAAGAGTATCAGGAGCATCATCCACGCCATGCTGAGATCAGAAACAACAGAGGCGCTGAAGCAAAGGAAAAAAATCCCACTCTGCTGCTGCAATTTGSATTTTTTTGGAGATGGAGCAACAGGTTTTTTAAGGGCAGTGACCACCTGGGTGGAAAGATTTATCACCTCGTTGAGAACCCAACGAGAACAGGCTGTAAGAAGCTGTCGAGGCACTTGTAGCCTAATTTAGGATCGATTTAAACAATTACAGCCCGAAATTTAATGCTGAATAATTTKGAGACAAATGAGTTTCACGGTGATTCTGCAGAGGAAAAGGGTTTCAAGTGTTCTGCATTTGAGGAGGGAAGAATGGARAACAAGGCAGTAAAATGGAATATTTAGAGAGGATAATTTTTTTTTTTTTTAAGGATAATCTTCCCAGGAATGGGTGATTCATCTGKGAGGACACAAAGCTGGAAAACCTCTTATCTCCCACCCAACTCAGCTCCAACGTGTGCTGATAGYGATCCCAAAGCAGCTTTATCAGCCCGAGCAGCGGGGGCTGATAAATTCCTCACTCCTGTTCCCATCACAGCCTCAGAGAGATCTTTGGGATAGCGGAGAAACCCGGGAAAAAAACAGGAAAAAAGCTGGGAAGAGCTTCTTTCACCACATTTCCATCATTTCCATGAGGTGATGGGGGCAAAGACTCCAAGCTCCAGCACTATCATGCAGAAATAGCCTTTTTYCCCCCCTCWCTTTAATGGAAAATCAATAGGATTATTTTAGGGATGAGCTGGTTCAAAGAGGCAGCGATTTTTCTTCTCTTTTCAGAGAATTAACCTTCTCTAATGTCGGGAACAAGGAGACCTCCTGACCACGGACAGCTTGACCAAGAACAATTCCAGCTCGAAATGATTTCCATCCATCATGAGAAACAAATTGTGGAAAGTGGATGAGAGAACTCTGAGTCTCCAACCCCTAATACACTCCAAGGAAATACACTGATATTATAGAACACATTTTTGTGTGAAATAAAGCCACAAAGAATACTTTAAATGTATTGAGGCTGGTAAAGCTTGGGAAGGAAACAATCCAGGGATKCTGTGCAGCTCAAAAACATCTTTTCAACTCCTGTAAAAGAGGATTTTGGCCCCTTTCTAAAGAAGCTCCCCTCTAGGGACTTCTGGGGATGCTGTTCTGGGATTGGATTTTGCTTTGGCTCTGAAGGGACCATCCCACCTGGACAGGCACAGAGTTAGTGACCATTTATCCATCARAAATTCTGGAAATGGTAGCAGTAAGAACAGTTATTCCTATTATTGCATGGTATTAAAATATCCCAGTGTTTTCCAGCTGGAAACTGGGATTGAAAACGGCGACATAAACCTTGGGATAAAGGTGCTGCTTCCTAAGGTCATTCCAGTGTTACCCATCCCTGAGGAGAGGATTTCCCAGGAAAGAGGGAATAACTTCAAAGGATTCAAAGAGCTTCACAWGACCAACAGCCAGAGTCAGTTCATTCCCTGCAGTCCCAGGTGAAATTCAGGATTTTGGGGTGGGATTCCACACTGCCCCATTCCCCACGGAGCTGGGGGTGCCAACTTGCTGCTTGTATCACTGCTCCCCACTGGAGTTCAAACAAGGAGATTTTGGCTACAAACCCTCCATGTGCAACCCAAACCCCTCCCATCCCCCTGTGGGGGCTCCCCATCAACCACCAACACGATTGGAAGGATTGAATCCCACCCCTGCTCCTCCTTGGAAGGTTTATTCAGCCTGATCACACAGCTCTGGGACTGGCAGGGGTCCCCAGAGCTTCTCTGGGAGACACACGTGGAAATATTCCTGCCCAAGATCCCATCCCTGGCTGCCCTGTGGCACTGGGAAGCCATTGCCTGTGTCCTGTCCCTGCAGGCCTTGTCCCCAGKCCCTCTGCAGCTCTCCTGGAGCCCCTGCAGGCCCTGCAATGTGCTGGGAGCTCTGCCTGCAGCCTTCCCTTCTCCAGGGGAACATTCCCAGCTCTCCCAGCCTGCCTCCAGAGACTGAGATTGGATCCAGCTCCTCTCCAAGAAATCCGTGGATCCAGGGGCTTCACTGCAATCTCAGGACACCACAAAGGGGCTCCCTTCCCTTTCCCTCTCTTTTCTATCCCCTTTTTCCATCCAAATCCCTGGGGATGGATCCTGAGTGTCCCAAATCCCAGAATCCTGGAATGGTTTGGGTGGGAAGGGAGCTCCAAGCTCATTCCAGGGACACCTCCCCCCATCCCAGGCTGCTCCAATCCTTCCTTGGACACTGCAGGGATGCAGGGGCAGCCCCAGCTGCTCTGGCAATCCCAGCAATTCCAGGCAGCAATTCCTGCCCAAGATCCCATCCCTGGCTGCCCTGTGGCACTGGGAAGCCATTGCCTGTGTCAAAGGGGGGTGTTTTGGTGTGACAAGAAATCAGCTTTACACACAGAGCAGGAGCAGAGCCAAGTGCAGGGCATTGACCTGGAATATTCCTCTCCAATCCAGCTGGAAGAGGCTGCTCAGGAATTTGGGAGGTGGTGGAGAATTCCGATCCCACAATGAGAGGCACAGAGTGCCTGGCACTGCTCAGGGTGACTCTGCCACTGCCTCCAWCCTCCCCCTGCCACAAATCAGAGCTTGCAAAGGGACAGGGCCCATCCTTTTCCATGGTAAGGTCACGTGGATGGCACTTCCCTGAATCTCTGGAAGCTCTCCCTGGAGCCCTTCCTTCTCCAGGAGAACATTCCCAGCTCTCCTGGAGCCCCTGCAGGCCCTGGAAGGGGCTCTGGAGTTTTCTCTTCTCCAGGAGAACACAACATCCCCAGCTCTCCCAGTCTGTCTCCAGCCCTGGAGCAGCTCCATGACCTCCTCTGGATCTGCTCCAGCAGCTCCACATTTCTCCTTCCACAAACAGCTCACAGCTGGACACGGACACACAACAGCTCACAGCTGGACACGAACAACCAGGGCCATCCTGATCCATCCCTCATCCCCTCACCTGCAGCAGGGGCCTCTGCACTCCCAGCACCTTCATGGTGTCGGCGTTGGCCAGGATCTTGAGCGGGTCCGAGGCCTTGGTGACGCCCTCGATCTCTTTGTTGATCTCTGCCAGGACCTGGCTCAGGAAGATGTTCTTGATGTAGACAGTGAGGAACTCGCGCAGCGGGCACTGCTTGGCCGGGCCCAGCTCCATGGCCAGCTCGATCTCCTGGATGAACCTGGCAGACAGAAAAGGGCAGGGAGTTCATTTGGTGCCATTTCCACCTCGATGGAGTGGAGTGAGCCACGTGAAGATGGGTCTGAGGGTGTCCTGCACCTCACAGGAACGGCTTAAAAATAATTTAGGAGACGGCTCCTTGGGTGTTTGGTAAAGGAAAAGGTTTAATCAACTTATAAAATAATAAAGAATAAAGAACAAAATAGAAACCATGCAAAGGTACATGCAAGCCCATTGTGCCTTGCTGTGACATCCCAAAAAGCCCCAAGAAGCTCTGTGCTCTGCCTTAAATACAGAATTATTTGGTTTTGGCAAACTGCCCCACAGAGAATGGCCACATTTGTGAGGGACAGGTAAAGAGACCCATCCCTGTTTCTGTCCTGGCCTTGAGCTGCTCCAGTGGCTGCCAGGAGAGCAAAGAAACTTCCAGAGCCTTTTCCTTTTAAATCCTATGGTAAAGCTGAAATCCTTTTTCCTTATATGGAAAATATATATTTGGTTTAAAGCTGCATTACTGCATAAATTGTGATTAAATCATGCAGATACTTCTAGATATGTTGGTGTTGCCTTTGCCATTCTGGAATGACCACGATTTAATGGTCCATTATGGTCTGGAATGGCCCAGCTTGAGGAATGAACAGCAGAAAAGGTCCACAAGGTGGTTTTAGAAAATAATAATTAAAAAAAAAAAGATAAAATGCCAACAATTGGTGAGACAAACACAAAATTGCTGGATGTGTCCTGCTGAGTTTGAACACCTTGGCATGGACAGGACAAGAGTGGTTCACCCAATGCTGCTCAGATCAAACCACATCCCTGTTTTYCCTTGATAGGAAGCACAAAATAATCGTGGATTACGAGGGAGCTGCCAGGCAGGGCCGGCTGAGGGGGGATTTGTGAGTGCTCAGCATCACTGGTGATAAAGAACAAATCACCAGGAGCTCAGGAAGGCAGATTTGAACTCGATAGCAGCAGGGAGTGATTAAGACTGAAGCCCTGCAGGGCACGGAGAACTCGAGGATCCGGATGGGAGACCTTCAGTTGGGATGCTCAGGGAGAGTCTGATGAGATGATTGTGGGGATGGAAACCAGGGAAGTCTTTATTTAATCCCTGCTGGGGGGATGGAAGCAGGGAAAAGGTGAAGAGAAATGAACTGTGCGTGTCAGAGTGTGGCTTACAGCAGGGAACTGCCCAGGAGCTCCTGCACTGGATAATCCACTGGGACAAGTGACTTTTTCCAGCCCTGAGGACACCTGGGATCCYCTCTGCTGGGATCTGCTGTGCTTCAGAGGTGACCTCTCCACATTTCCAGCAGGCAGAACGAGTCCCACACTGCTCTGCACCCCAGGCAGCCACTCTGGAGCCTTCAAAATCCCGCTGGGCACAGGAGCAGGGGGTTCCAGCAAGAGGCACAAAGTTCCAGGTGAGATTTGCACCAGGAATCCTCCTGGGACACTGAATGGCAGCACTGGTGCACCCTCCATGTCCTGGACTGGGAGAGTTACTCAGAATTCCATTAAGAAGAGATTTAAAATGGAAAACATGATTTTTTTTTTTTGTATTTAAGAGAAGTGAGAGTTGTCCACAGGAGCTGTGGCTGCCCCTGGATCCCTGGAAGTGTCCAAGGCCAGGCTGGATGGGGTTTGGAGCACTCTGGAATAGTGGGAGATGTCTCTGCCATGGCAGGGGGTGGAGCTGGATGATCCTTAAAGTCCCTTCCAACCCAAATCATTCCATGGATTAGGGATGCAAAATCAAACAGTGACCAGAGCTGGRTAAATGTGCCACCAGCAGTGACTCTTCTGCCACAAAGTCCCAGAGGAGTCTCTGCTTCCCAGCTTCCCTCTCCCTGCCCTCTCATCCCATCACATCCCTCCTGTCTGTGGGAATTTCTCTGATTTTCCAAGGTTCCCAATCCCACTCAGTCATCCTGTGTTTCTCCACCAGGAGCCCAGCAGGTTTGGGAGCCCAAAAATCACCACSAGGGGAGAGAGTTCAGGAAGCAGCCCTGGCCTTTGGCTTGGAATTGTGTCCACTGGGAATTTTGGCTGCCATGAAGCAGAGGTGTGACCACTGCACTTCTTTCCAATCCAAATAAGCCAAATTTGGGGTTATTTTCCATGCCCTTTATCCAACTGTTCCTCTTACTGAGAATGTGGAAATAAAATTGTCAGCCCAAGTAAAACTCACCAGAATTAACATTTCTCCCTCTCAGAAAAAAACCCCCAAGAATCTCAGACATAATTTTCTAAAAAAACAGCCCCAGTTGGCAATAAAAGCCCAGCCAAATGACAAGGAACTGCAAATGAGTGTTTGAAATGGGAAACATTGGGTGGAATGAAAGCACCAGCAGATATTCCCTATTTTCTGCCTGGCAGACGCGGCCACGCGTTCGCAGCCACGCACGGTGCTATTTATTTATTTCAATTTCAAATGCTGCTGGCTGCCTCATCCCAGCAGAATTCAGTCTCTGTAAAGAACAGAGAAGTGTTTAACAGCATGGGAAAAATACATCCTAAGAGTCCTCTCCAAAAATGTTGTGTTTCTCATCCAAGCCAGCCAACTTTTAGATTTAAAAAAGACAATTTGACCCAGAGCTATGCCAGAAATCAGCGTTTATCCCAGGATGGTTTGGGATGGAATGGACCTCAAGGATCATCTCATTCACCCCATCCATGGGCAGGGACATCTTCCATCATCCCAGGCTGCTCCAAGCTCTCTCCAGCCTGGCCTTGGCCATTGCAGGGATGCAGGGGCAGCCCCAGCTGCTCTGGCAATCCCAGCAATTCCAGGCAGCAATTCCTGCCCAAATCCCCCCAGGGATGGGGACTCCACCCCTGCCCTGGGCATCTCCTTCCAATGCCTGACCAAGGTTTCAAGGAAGAAGTTTCTCCTAATAGCCAATCTAAATCTCTCCTGGTGCAGCTTATGGCCATTTCCTCTCATCCTGAAATTCCTTAATTGCCATGGGACCTGAATACCCAAACCTCAATAAAATTAACTCAAATAAAGCTGAATTCCTTGCAGATGTTCACATGAAGAACCTGAATTACTTCATCAGTGAGCAAAAGGCCCATCCAGCCATTTATTTTTAAAGATGGCACTTTGGACTCTCAGTGACCAAATTCATGTCACCTTTTATCATGGAATTATGGAATGGTTTGGGTTAGAAGGGATCTGAAAGATCCTGGGCAGGGACACCTCCCACTGTCCCAGGCTGCTCCAATCCTTCCTTGGCCATTGCAGGGATGCAGGGGCAGCCCCAGCTGCTCTGGCAATCCCAGCAATTCCAGGCAGCAATTCCTGCCCAAGATCCCATCCCTGGCTGCCCTGTGGCACTGGGAAGCCATTGCCTGTGTCCTGTCCCTGCAGGCCTTGTCCCCAGTCCCTCTGCAGCTCTCCTGGAGCCCCTGCAGGCCCTGCAATGTGCTGGGAGCTCTGCCTGCAGCCTTCCCTTCTCCAGGGGAACATTCCCAGCTCTCCCAGCCTGATTTCAGAACCATCAATTGTGTCCCACCTTCAAAATGCAAAAATGCTTTGTCTGAATAATTCAGATTTGAGGGGTGAGACCAAATTTTGGATCATGGTCACTTGTAGATATTCCTGGAATATCTCGGATATTTCTTACAGAAATCCTAAAAAAAGGGATATTCCAGCTTTGAAGGACACTTTTAGGAGATGTCACAGTGAGGATGGAATTCTTCAAAAGAGCAGCCAAGTGGAAAAAAAAAATAGAAATTTGCACCTTCTCCTGAATTCAGAAGCTGCATTTTCAAAACGATGCACAATTTCCAACTTGTTTTATCCTCCTATAAAAGCATTTGAGGTGATTTGTGGCTGCAATTAAGCATTCCCCTTAGACAGAAAAGCACTTTCAGGGAAATGAAGTAGTTTTTGGTAAATGACAGTCATTTGGATTAAAAAAGAAAAAAAAAAAAAAAGAAAAGAGGCTCCTCATTTCAGAAAATTTAATTCATTCTAACTCACGACTTAATTGGCTGTGAGTGCTGTCTTACCTAAGCTGGAAGTGTGGGATAAAAAGCAGAAAACCTGGAGCAGATTGATTTAGAGACCCACAGCTCCTGCCTTCCCAAGGATTTCTCCTGGCTCCTGGTCCTCAGATGTCTCCTCAAACATCATCCAAAGGAACTGAGGGTGCTGGAAGTGCAGAGCACCTTAATGATGATGGTGATGGCATCTGAAACCCCCTCCTCAAGCAAATGAGTGGCAGGGAAAATCATCAAATGTTCCAGAACCTGATTAAGGTGATTTTTTTTCTGACGCTCAGCCCAAATTGATGTTTCATTTCTGTGTGATCCTGAGCTGTTCTCWTCCCTCTGCCTTAGCCATGGGACATCCAAGTGCCTGGGATGAACCCTTTGGGGAGCTTCCACAGAGCAGGGAAATATCAATGGAACATCAGAAATCCCAGCTGCTGACTGAAATTCCTGTATGGTTTTCCAGATTCAAGGAAATTCGGGATGAAATAACCCAGGATTGTGAGTTCTGGAAGGTTTGAGGAGGCGTTAAAGCAAGAGAGAGACCTGGGAGATCCCACATTGTCCATGACACACTCAGGAAATCACCTCACCTCAACAGTGGGAATTTTGGGAGGGGGTCAATGGAATCATGGAAAGAATTGAGTTGGAAAGGACCTGAAAAATTCCCATTCCACCCCATCCATGGCAGGGACACCTCCCACTGTCCCAGGCTGCTCCCAGCCCCAGTGCCCAGCCTGGCCTTGGACACTGCAGGGATGCAGGGGCAGCCCCAGCTGCTCTGGCAATCCCAGCAATTCCAGGCAGCAATTCCTGCCCAAGATCCCATCCCTGGCTGCCCTGTGGCACTGGGAAGCCATTGCCTGTGTCCTGTCCCTGCAGGCCTTGTCCCCAGTCCCTCTGCAGCTCTCCTGGAGCCCCTGCAGGTCTGGATTTGTCCCCAGACCAGAAGATCCTGATGATCCCACCAGTGCTGAACACAATAAATGCAATTAAATCCAAATCATTCACTGCAGCACACGGCCCATGCCACTCAACACCAATCAATGAGATCCCAAAGTAACAAAAATCACGTTATTTTGCCTGAAAACTTCACTGCAGGGAATTATTCTGCTCCATGATCAGCCACCCCAGCAGTGATGTTTCACACCTTGCTGACAAACACTGGGGCCATGCGAGGTAACAGAGCTGATTCTGCACAAACTCACTCCAAAGAGAGGTAAAAAAGGTTGAAGGTCCTTTCTAGGTGACCCCAAAATGTGATTAAAATCAAAATTAAATTTAATTCACCAAAAGAAGTGCAAACAGCTCTGGGAGACTCAAAGGAGGTTTCACTGCTTTAAGTGTGTTTTAAATATTAGCAAAGACCAAAAAAAAAAATCACCAAAAACCACACAAAAAGCAGGAATTTTCTGCTATTTTGAAATATTAAACAGCCCACAAAACACCCAGGAAGGTGACARCCAGAGGAATGACTGCTGCTCACAGCAAACATGACATCTGGGGCGCTTTTTCTCCAAACTATTAATTAATAATTAATCACAAGTACCTGGCAGCACCAGCCAGAGTTGTCCCCATAACCCCAAGCTGAGTTTAAGGGGATATTTTGGATAAATCACCAAATCCAGCCCTTCCCCTGTACAAACACRAATTCCCAAAGCATGAAAAGGCTCAGCTCCTCCAGATAATTCTCTTGGTTGCTGCAGAGAGGTTCTGTGTCCCCACAGAGCTGAGAGCTTYAGTGCTGGAAGATGAAAAAGCCCAGGACTTCTCCTTTTTTAACAGCAGCTTAAAAAAAAATACAAGATTTAAAGGGATCGATTTCTGTGTTGTGGTTGCTGAGCCATGAGATTGAGGTAAGAAATGCCTCCTTCCTCCTGCAAGTGTGACAGAAAAATCAGTGTTTCCTCCTCTCTGAGGCCCTGCAAACACCTACAAACGCTCTGGGAAGACAAATTAAATTAAAATTTAGCTCTCAACCGCTGATATAAAAAAAAAAAAATAAAACCTGTTTCTTTTAATGCTCAGCTGCCACCTGAAGGACACGAATTCCTGACAGAACGGGACTCTCTCAAGGTGCAATTTCTTCTGGTGTCTCCAGAGGGGAATATTGGCTCGTGTTTGGGACCAGGAGATGTGGAATTAATCGGATCTGGAGATGCACGAGGTGGAGAAATGTTTGCAGCTCAGATTCCTGCCTTGTCCTTCCCAAATATCCCAATCCCCCACCCAGTGGAAGCTCCTGGCGTGGTTGGGGATGCTCAGATCTCCTGCTCTCCATCCTCTCATCACTGTGAGGGAAATTCAGGAATCATCAGCAATTCCAAAGCTCAGGGAAGAGCCAGGGGGGGATTTTCTCACAGGAGCCAGGAATTTGGGGGACCCTCTTGGAGAAAATGAGCTCCAAAAGAAGCCAAATGTGACAAGAGGAAGGCTGTGGAATGTCTGAGCGTTCCCTGGGAAATGGGAGAACACTGGGRAAAATATTGKGKGGGGCTGCTTTAATTAAGGAATGGCTGAATGGGTTTGAGCTGAAAGACCTCGGGGTTAAATGGGACTGGGAATGGGACGGGGTTAAACTGGGAAGGAATTCCTGGCTGGGAGGGTGGGGAGGGGCTGGGATGGAATTCCCARAGAAGCTGTGGCTGCCCCTGGATCCCTGGCAGTGCCCAAGGCCAGGCTGGAACCCCTGGGACAGTGGGAGGGGTCCCTGAGATCACCTGGAGAACAGAAGGGAGCAGCTTTTTTCCCTCTATGCCATGAAGCTGCTTTTTCATCCCCTAAAACAGGTGCAGGAAACCTACTTCATCCTCCGTCACCAATAAAAGAAATTAATAATTGATATATCTTCTCTTTGTACAAAACTCTTAATCAAACCCAGCTCCTATTCCAGCCACCTCTTTGCTTCTCTGWGCCAAATTTCTCCTCTCCCATCCCTGAATCCCTAAATTTCCAGCCCAAAACCAGGCTGAGGTGGAGCCAAGTCACCTGCAAGTGATGAGATTRCTCTGAGATGGAGATGATAACCCAAAACGAGCACTGGACCAAATCACCCTCTGCCAATCCATTTGTAATTTAATTGTAATTAAATCCAATCCCACAGAAGAGAAATATCCAACTACTCCATCCATCCCCCTCTCTCTAAAGGTCTGTGATGTCCCTGCTTTATGTGAACCYATGAAGCCAAATCTGGAGGATTCCACCATTTCTCCTATTTTTAAAGCCAAGCCAAAGCTTTATTTCCCACAACAGGTAACAAAATTTCTCTGCTACTTTTGCAGGGCAAAAAACACACCCAGCCCTGCTTGGAAACCACTGCAATTTCAAACAATCCCCACAATTCCACAGGAATTSCTGCCCCTCACACAGAAATAATTTGAGGCAGCCCTGAATGTGTGTGAAACACTGAGATATCACAGCAATAATTGTGTTAACACAGCCCCCGTGTAATGCCACCCCATTAACCAAGGGAAACACGGAGCTCACTCAACTCCAGCTTTTCCCATTATTCAATCCCATTTCCCTTCATGKCCTTTCCCATTCACTTTGCTGACCACCACTGGAATGGAATGATGCCCCCCACAACTTCACATTTTCTCCTGAGCACAACAGCTCTGTAAAAATTAACTTGTTACTGCCATTATTTTGTTTTTTGTTGCTGTCAGTCGGATCTGGCGGCTCGTCCTTTGCAGCCCTGGCTCAAAATGCTCCAAAAAAAGGCGTGGAAGTTTCCCACAAGAAGGAATTCATGGCAAGGAAACAGCAGCAGGATTTTGTTGCTCCTCTGGAGGGTTGAGAGGAGGCTCAGCAGGAGCTCTTTTACAAGGAGGGGGAAACACAATCAGCTTCCAGAGGAAACAGAGATGAAAAACTGGGATCTGGGACTGCCTTGGATCATCCACCTCATTTGGCATCCAGGGTCTGGGCCAGGCTAATGAGGAGAATGGATTTGCAACAGCCCCGTGCTGCTGGAGGCAGCAAATTTGGGGAAAATTGGATGCTGTGCCTCCATTGAGGATCCCATTCCTCTTCTCCAGAGAGTGAAGGCATCTGCTCCAATGGCCTCAGCACCASGGGTTACATTATTCCAAATCAATCTGATTTCACTAATTCCCATTTGTGGCTGATTTTTTTTTTATTTTCCCAGCTCCTGCTCCTCAAACCTGGAATGAGGAATTCCTGACAGCCTCTGCCTCCTGCCCAGACACTTCTGCCCACAGAGAGATCCTTACAAATCACACTTAATTCATTTCCTGATCAAAGCTGCTGCAAACAAGGGCACAAACACAGCCAGGGCTGCTCCTGCCAGTGGGAAAACCATTTCCTGCCCCTGGGAAATGTCACTGGATGTTCCTGTGTGTGTCAGGTTGATYATCCCATAATTGCAGCGCACAGCTGGCACATGAGGAGCAGATTTTGGTTCTTTCAGCAGGGAATTTGTGGAAAATGGGGCTGGGAGGGCAGAGTAAGGCCCAYTCWGKCTCTTAMTGACAGATTATCAGAGCAAAGGRGGGTGTTYTGGTGTGMCAAGAAATCAGCTTTACACACAGAGCAGGAGCAGAGCCAAGTGCAGGGCACTGACCAGGAATATTCCTCTCCAATCCAGCTGGAAGAGGCTGCTCAGGAATTTGGGAGGYKGTGGAGAATTCCCATCCCATAATGAGAGGCACMGAGTGCCTGGCACTGCTCAGGGTGACTCTGCCACTGCCTCCATCCTCCCCCTGCCACAAATCAGAGCTTGCAAAGGGACAGGGCCCATCCTTTTCCATGGTCAGGTCACGTGGATGGCCCTTCCTGAATCTGGGAACTCTCCTGAGGCTCCATGGAATGGTTTGGGTTGGAAGGGATCTGGAAAATCCTCTCATTCCACCCCATCCATGGCAGGGACACCTCCCACTGYCCCAGGCTGCTCCCAGCCCCAGTGCCCAGCCTGGCCTTGGCCATTGCAGGGATGCAGGGGCAGCCCCAGCTGCTCTGGCAATCCCAGCAATTCCAGGCAGCAATTCCTGCCCAAGATCCCATCCCTGGCTGCCCTGTGGCACTGGGAAGCCATTGCCTGTGTCCTGTCCCTGCAGGCCTTGTCCCCAGTCCCTCTGCAGCTCTGCTGGAGCCCCTGCAGGCCCTGCAATGTGCTGGGAGCTCTGCCTGCAGCCTTCCCTTCTCCAGGGGAACATTCCCAGCTCTCCTGCRGGCCCTGCAATGTGCTGGAAGCTCTCCCATCATTACACACCAGAAGAGGAACCCTCCAGTGAAATGTGTCCATGATTACACCAAGGATGGAGACTCTCCCGTTCCTGACAGGAATGACACTAATTAAGGATCAGCAACAGATGGGCTGAGTGAGCAGGATTTCACCCTGCCCTGCCCTGCCAGGCAGCACCATCCTGCTGGGATGGGATGGGATGGGATGGGATGGGATGGGATGGGATGGGATGGGATGGGATGGGATGGGATGGGATGGGATGGCACCTCCCTTCTCTGATGCGATAGTGGGGTCACACTCAGACCTTCAGGATTTTCCAAAGGAACACTCCAGAGGCACAGTGCCAGGAAGTCGTTAGCCTAATTAACTCCTCACTGTCAATCAAAGAGTTCTTCCTGATCCATTACAATCCCACAGGGGTCAGTCAGAGCTCATGGTTTTCCACAGGGATGGCAAAGCCCCACATTTATTGGGTTACAAGGATTTCACAGCACCAGGGGTGGGAATCCTCCCAGTCTGGACTCAGAATCCCCCTGCAAACAAAGCCTCATGTTTGTGTTTCTATTCCTGCAGGGCATCACAGAGCTCCGAGCTTGGGAAGCTGAAAAGGCTGGAAATAAATCCTGGGAAACACCAAGATATTCAGCAGCAATCTGAGAAAAAAATATGAGCTGGTTTTTGTGATCTAAACCCAGCCTTTGAGGCCACCTGCACTGTAAATTGTGCTCAGTTCCCTTCCCTTCTCTCCTCACAACTCCCAATTCTTTTCAATTACCAAAAAGGAGGGGRAAAAATATGTGTACAACGTAGCAATGCAGCTCCGTGGGTATGATGGATGTGGCAGCAGTTTTAGTTGGGATTCTTTCCATGAATTTTTATTGCCCTGCACTGCAAAAGCTGCACCAGGAATCCTAATACTTGTCCTAACTCATGCAGCCCTGTGTGAATCATTTCAGTCCTCTGCATATTTCATCTTTTCCCTCTAACTAATAGTGCCTGAAGGCCGTGAATAATTTATTGCTCGGGCCAAATTTATGATTGTGCTGATTCTTTTTCTTGTAAAGAAATACCTTTGCAGAAGATATTGATTTTAGCTGGAAGGGTTCCAGCTTGGAGCAACCTGGGATAGTGGAAGGAGCCTCTTGCCATGGAATTCAGGTGATTTTCAAATCCCTTTATCTCAATGGGATGCTCCAGCCTTCAGCTGATGGATTTAAACCCCTGTGACATCATTGAATCACGGAATTTAGGGGAGAAAGCTGGGCACAGATGGAATCCCAACCYCTGCCRTATCCCTCAGACAGAAATTCCAGTRAGGAGAGCAGGAGGAGCARCCCAAGAGCTCAGCTCTCCTTGGATCTCTCCCCTTTAACATCAGCATGCAGCACTTGGCCCCAAGGAAATCAAAACCCCTCCTCTCAGTTCCTCCCTCTCTGTATTTACTCACCCCCCCATATCCTCCTATCAATGAAATCATAATTGCACTGATAGCAGCACAGCAGCAGCAGAAAAACCTGGAATAAACCCCAGATTGTGCCAATTGAGAGAATTCCGTGCTTTATAAATATTTCCTGCCGTATCGCGARCGCGCGTTACTGGAGATAGGCTCTGCCTAAGCAGCTCCACATCAGCTTATCTTTGGAAGCTGAGGGATTTGGGAGATGTGCAGCTTTCAGAGGAGTTTTAGAGGAGCAAGAAGTGGGGAAGAAATGGGGCAAAAAGCAAGGAAAAAGGAGAATGACAATGGAAGGTTGTGGTTGTGGAGAAAATAAGTAAGGGAGGGGGAAGAAAGGGCTCTTGGGGAAGAGACWCCTTTGGAATTCCCAACAGATCCATCCTGGAGCTGCACAAAAATAGGGGCAGGAGGAAGGGAAAATCCCATAAATCATCAATAGGTTCCATCCAGCACTGAGCACCAAGCACAGTCCCCCAGGACTGAGGGAATTAAACCCACGGGGATGTTCATGGGATGGGGATTGAGGAGACAGAATGCAAAATACAGGATGCRGAATTCCATGGAAGAGTGGCAAAGCAAATTTCCAAAAGGGATTAACAGCATTCAGCAGGATGAGCTGAAAGCTGAGGACATGCAGRGCTCAGGGATGCTCTGATTCAAAAACAACTGCAAAAGTTTAAGATGAAGTTAAGGAAATCAGCCTAAACTCTGAGTCCTGGAGCAGTGGAAGACTTCAGGGGGAAAAAAATTATTGGAGGTTTTAATTAAATGGAAAAACACAAAAACCCCTCTGTGTTTCTTTACCCACTGAATTCATCTGTAGGATCAGGGGATGGAACATGGAAAAGGAGTGGATTTCTATCTCAAGAGATGCACTCAGCATTAAAAAGGSCCCACTCTGGATCTCCAGCCAAAAACATCCTCTGCACTCCTTGGATTTACAAAACCTCCTGTTGACAGTGGAGAAGGGTTTGAATTAAGTCAAGAAAAGTTAATTAAAAAATAATAATGTCCCTTGTACCTGACCCCTCCTGCTGTGCTCTGCTCTCACCTCCTTCGGTTGCCTCAAAGAACTGAGCACCCAGAAATTGAGTTAATAAGGAAAAAAAGGCAAGGAAAGGAAAAAGCAAAGAGGCTTCCTTGCATTGTTCCACCTGAACTGAAAGTGGTCACGAGATTAAAAATCCTGAAACTCTTCCCAGAGCTTGGTCAGACCTCAAAGGCAGCTTGGAAAGGATGGAAGGAAGGGTTGAGAGGAGACAACTTCCACTGCCCCAGGCTGCTCAAAGCCCTGTCCAGGAACATTCCAGGAAGTTTCCTTCTGTCAGTCCTGAGCTCCTCCAGACACTGGAATTCCTCCACTTCCCAACCAGGATTTCTAAAGATTTTATGAAGGTGAAACCACSAAAGCAGGAGAAAAAACCAAGATCCGTGATCTGTTCCTGACTTTTGGGATGGTCCTGCCTGACCTGCACAAACCCTGAGGGCAATTCCCTCCTTGTAAAATTTGGGCATAAAATCCTTTCCAAAAATCTCATGGATTAATTAGGAAAAATAATGAATGGGTGAAAGCCAGACTGGGCTCCCACACAGCACAGATGTCCAAAAAAAAAAAAACCAAGCAAGGACAGAAGTCTGGAAGACCCAGCACTGCCAAGGCCACGTCCCCAAGTGCCACATCCACAGGGATTTGAAATCCCTCCAGGGATGGGGACTCCCCACTGCCCTGGGAGCCCTTTCCAGCGCTTTTCCAACCTCTCCCAGCCCTTCCCAGCATAAGACAGAGCTCACATTYCCTGCTTGATCTCCCACTTTTTTACATTCCAAACAAAACCCCRAGCGAGTGACGATGACAGAGCACAGGGGATGAGAGGACGTTGAACAATGCCCAGAAAAATCAATTTCCAACTGCTGTTTTTGTTATTTAGATTTAAGAAAAAACCACCCCTCACACAAAGGCCTGTKTGTTTGAGCTATTGAGAAGCCAGAGACAAAAAAAAATGTAAAATTCAGCAGCATCGAGTAAACCATTACAAAATATCAATTTATAGACAAGCACATGAAATATTTTGCATTCAGGCTTTTTGCTTGTGCAGTACAAGTGGCAACTGGATATAAATTTCAAGCAGGAAACTCTCAGGCTGCCAACACAAAAGTACAATGCAACTTTGGAATGGAAATTTCAGCTCCAAAGGTGATTTGCCATTGCCAGAGCTGGCTGGTGCATTAATTATCCTCTCAGGGAAGCATCAACAGGGTTGGTTTGATTGCTTTATCAGCTCTCTGTTCTTATCAAAGCTCCTGGAGCAGTGGGGGACGTCCCAGGGGGGTTTGGAGATTCCTKGTTTGAACACACAGCGGGGGCAGAATTGTATCACTGCTATGGGGGAGCAGGGCCTGACCATGAAATCRTAATTAATGCCACTGAAGCAGGCAGGAAAGGGACAAATTAAAAGGAAAATATTGTCAGCTTTTTGTTTGAGTGAACTTTGAGGAAGTCTGATGTGASAGGAGCAATAGTAGAGCCTAAAAAGGGATAAGATGGAGCAAAATKACAGCAAAATTTGATGCAGAAAGACACAAAGTTTGTCACCATCACTGCTCTGGAGCCACARTTCCAAGTGATTCCTGAGCTGCAGGACACCTGCCAAGAGCCCTGGTTTTCAGGAGTGCTGAGAAATCCAGCCAGGTGACTTTTCCTGGGAGAGATTTTCCAATTCAGAGTGTTCCAGGTGCAGTTGTGATTTCCAGCTCACCCAGGATTCCAAACCAAGAAACTCCCCCACTCTGGGATTCCTCACTTGGGCCTCAGTGAGAGGCAGCTGAGGGTGAGGAGCCCCAGACTCACAAATATTCTGAGCTGGAGGGATCATCAAGCCCATCTCTGAAATGAAAGGCCCMAAAGAACTCTCTGAACACCCTGGTGGTGCCTCCAGAGCATCCACTGGGGACAAMTTTGTCCCACCAAACCTCCATATCTGCAAAAAAACAGCCAAAGGGCTTGGAGTGACACAAACACAGGGAAACTCCCTAAATTATGAAATCCCAACATCAAACTTCAGTTCAAAGGAATTCCAAGTGCAGTGGGGAGCTGAGCAAAGGGCAAACACATCCACAAACAGGGGATCAGTGTGGAAATCCTGCCCTGTGGGGAGGCCCTGGCACAGAATTCCCAGAGCAGCTGGGGCTGCCCCTGCATCCCTGCAATGTCCAAGGAAAGGTTGGACATTGGGATGTGAAGCAATCTGGGATGGTGGAAGATTCCCTGCCCATGGATGGGGTGGAATGGGAATTTTTCAGGTCCTTTCCAACTCAATTCTTTCCATGATTCCATTGACCCTCTCCCAAAATTCCCACTCTTGAGGTGAGGTGGCTTCCTGAGTGTCTCATGGACAATGTGGGATCTCCCAGGTTTCTCTCTTGCTTTATCGCATCCTCAAACCTTCCAGAACTCACAGTGCTGGGTTATTTCATCCCGAATTTCCTTGAATCTGGAAAACCATGTGGGAATTTCAGTCAGCAGCTGGGATTTCTCATGTCCCATTAATATTTCCCTGCTCTGTGGAAGCTCCCCAAAGGGTTCATCCCAGGCACTTGGATGTCCCATGGCTAAGGCAGAGGGAAGAGAACAGCTCAGGATC
>CADDXX010000390.1:172328-194885 GCA_902810485.1 Alauda arvensis
GCCCTGCCCATGGCAGTGGGAAAGGCTCTGCCAGGTGCCAAAGCACCTCCTGGGATATTCCCAGTCAATCCTGGCAATCAGGGGAGGAAGGAGGAGGCAGCTCTCGTGTCCCTCACGTTTCCAGCCTGGATGAGCCCTGACAGCCCATGATTGCTGCAGACAGCCCCTAATTAAGTGTCATTAGCAAACACATGTCAGGGCCYGGGGCTGGGGCTGGATCTGCTCATTTACCTCCAGAATACTAAAAACCACCTTGAAACAGAGMTGGTGAGGGGGTGTTGTTGTCTTATTCAACACTGCCTACCTCCCCARTTCCTGAACCCTCGTGTTTGGAATGAATGATGGATTAAAAGCGTTTCTGTCCTTCCTCTTTGCTGCGGGCAGCCCTGAGGAGAAGGGCTGGAACAGAAACTCAGGGGAAAGTGGGAGAACCAGGAGGTGACAAATGAAACAATTCCATCCAAAAAAACCACAGTGAACGTGGAGCTGAGTTTTGTGGAGCCCCCTGCACAGTCAAACCTTAGTTCTGTCTGATTTTTATTAATTAGAGCAGGCTTAAATTAGAGCTTAAATGAATCCAGCTCTGTTTCTGTGAGTGCATGGGGGAGCACAGCTGGATGGAAACCTCCTCATGGAAATCCTGGTGACCCCTTTGCTGCACAAAGTCACCCAAAGGAAGACAAATTTATGGATTTAATTATGAATTTAAGGGGGTAAAAGATAATTCTTCCCTATCAGGGTGCAGAGCCTTGGAGTAGAATTCCCAGAGGAGCTGTGGCTGCCCCTGGAAGTGCTCAAAGCCAGGTTGGACAGGGTTTGGAGCACTCTGGGATGGTGGAAGGGGGTGGAATGAGATGATTTTAAGGTCCCTTTTAACCCAAACCATTCCATGATTCTCTGGTATCTGTTTTATCCCTTCATTCACTGCCTGTGATGCCCACATGGGAAGTTCTGACCCTGCTGCCAAAACTGCTCTGGAATTCGTTCAACCTCTCCATCAGCAAGATTCCACCAAAGAAATCTTTGTTTAGCTTTTCCTTCATGCTTACAGGGTGAAATGTCCTCACTCCCTTCTCCAGGTGGACAACTGAAGTGCAAAGGGACTGAGGGAGTCCCCGGATTGAGTAAAAAATCCTGATGATTTTCACACAACCTCTGTGATAAAAACACATTGAGGTAAAAGCAGAATCCTCCCATAAACCAGGATGGTTTGGGGAATTTTGGGAGCTGGTTCACATCCCTGAGATGCTCCTTGTGTGGGATGGCTGGAAATGATTCCTGAAACAGAGATCCCCACTAATGAGCGTTTCCAGCAATTCTCATTAACGCCATTATTGATTCTTCCACTTCTCTGTGCTTTCTCCTGTAAATCTTCAATTTCCTTTGTTTTTTTTTTCCCTGTGGTTTCTCAATTACAACATCCAGCAGTGCCCATGGCTCTGTGTGGAGGAGCAAATCCCTCTTTYCTGTGAAATGCCCATTTCCCAGCATGTTTTCCACGGTGATTATGAACAGCCAAGGTGCATTTTGAACGTTTGCTCAGCCATGGGAGCACTCTGCAATTCCTGCTGGTTCCACTCCTCCATTCCCAAGGAAACTCAGKCMAACCACAGGTGAAAAAYGCCACAACTGCATGGAAGTTGTGAATTTGACTTTTCTCTGCTGGTTTTGTGGCAGAGTCGAAAATAACTGCAATTGGTGAATGTTGAAGATGAATGGATTGGCTCCTGTGTGAATTAGGAGAGTTTGCATTTCCTGCCCAGTTTAATTTCACAACTTATGAAGGCATGGAAGGACTTTTTAGGCTCCACACACTCATTAATATTTTGCTGATGAAGTTCCCATTCAATGCCACATTTCTTGAAAAATACAAAGAAACATCTCCCAACCTTCCTGGGATGAGGACAAATCCTCCTCATCCCCCTCCATAATCCTGGCCACGTTTCTATTTTCCTTCAGGAGAATTATTTCCTCCATCTGCTCCCTCCTTTTCCTGCTCTCCCGAAGTTCCCACCTCAAACACGTTCCTCCACTATTGGTGGTTCCCCCAAACACATTTTGCAGAACTGAGCAGCAACTCAAACCTGCAGGAGTCAAAGCCCTAAAGATTTCCCAGACAGGGAGAGACACGAGGCAGATGGGAGTGGGTGTGTGGATGAACACAAACCCTGCTGATAAATAACAATACTCCCTTCTGGAACAGGATTAAAGATATTTATGGCATCCCTTTGCTGTCTGTTTGAGGGACTAAGCAGAAATGTGCCCCTGAAATGGGCACAGCACTGAAACCCCGRCAGGGCTCTGCCTGGGTAATGTGYTTAAAGCTCTCTGCATTTTWWAAAAAAATTAATTAGAAGCTTGGTAAAAGGTCAGGAGTTGCACAGGGTTACATTTTTCTAGCATGGGAAAGCGGTTTCTTTGCAAAGCAYGAAGACAAATGTACTTTTTCTCTGTCAGACAGAAAAAGGTCTTGGAGGGTGATAAATAGCAGAGCTGTCCAATTTTGTAATCCAGTCAGAAAAAAACAGACATCTTTGTGCCGAGGTACAAATCAAACCAGCTTTTTCTTCCTGTGCTTAATCACCAATTAAAAATACAATTTATTATGYGAGGTCTCAGGTAATCTAAATTGAATTTCATTCACATTAAAGGATGCAAGCTCTCATTTCACAAAAATGGAGCAACCATTCTTTTGGAGGGCCCACGGAATCAGTAATTCAGCTGAACTGGCAAGTGTGTGGCTTCCCAGAGAAAGAATTACACTGCTGATTGTGTKAAGCAAATAATAATTAACACAAGTACATACAGCTCTAATTAGCCAGGAACTTAATTAAACAAACACACCAGCGCAGCAAAATGCACAACAAAGTCATTGTACAGCGCCCTGCCAACGTGGTTTTTTTACTTTTACACGGTGATTCCAAAAGCATTTTGGGCAGAGAAGAGCAGAAATCAGGTTCTGAAACACACCCAGAGCCCAGGAAATGATGGGGGATTCCCTGCACTGCCTGCAATTCCCTGCACTGCCTGCAATTCCCTGCACTGCCTGCAATTCCCTGCACTGCCTGCAATTCCCTGCACTGCCTGCAATTCCCTGCACTGCCTGGAATTCCCTGCACTGCCTGCAATTCCCTGCACTGCCCCATCCCTGTTTTCTGTGACGTGGAAAAGCTGTGCACAAAAACTCTGAGGAGTGCTGGGTTTTGGGATTATGAGGGGAAAATTCCTGATTGAAATTAAAATTAGAAGTAAATTAAAACGATCTCCAAGTTCAATTTGTCACCTCTAACCCTTTGTCACATTCTGGCAGCCTGGAAAACGCACCCTGATGTYGAGGCAGGGAGTTGGGGAAGAGCTGAAGTTGGAGGATTGCCCAAAACCAAGTCCAGATGGGTTTTGGGGATCTCCAAGGATGAAAATTCCACCACCTCCACGGGTTTGCCACCCTCACAGGAAAACCATGAATGCCAGGATGGGTCAGGMTGGAAAGGATCACAGTGGGATCATCTGATCCCAGCTCCCTGCTCCAGCAGAATTGCATCCACATAGCTCTGGAATATCCCCAGGGAAGGAGAATCCACCCCCTCCCTGGACAATCAGTTCCAGAGCTCTGTCACTGCACRGGAAAGAAGCTTTCCCTCGTGTCCAGGTGGAATTCCTGACTTCCATCACTGATTTCAATCCTGCAGATGCCAAATCCATGGCATCAAGCATGGGAAACTTGGATTTTCCTGCCTTTTTCCCTCTGACAGTCAATAAACCTGGAAGGTTTGCATGAAGGAGGGTTCTCCCATCCTTCCTCCACCACAGCAYRGGATAATTCCCAAAGTCATAACAAWGCTTGGACAAAAAGTGTCTCCAACCACCCCAGAACACCTGGAAAATYCCTTCACAAAGACCAACTGGAAGTGGTTTATTCYRGAAAAAAACCCTCCAACTTTTTCTRTTCCARCTCTGATTTCACCAGAGGGTTTTCCCCAAACCCCTGGAGTTCAGCAGAGGTTTGTCCATGGCTCAGAATCCTTCCCACCAAGGTTTGGAAGTTCCTACACCTGCCCAGCTCCCAGCTCATTTCCCCAGGGGTTTTATCCAGCCCTGTGTTTGTGAGGAGAAGAATGAAAAGTCAACATTTACCTGCAAATTCCCAAAAAATCCCTCTTGTCCCCATGGAATGAACTCCAGGGAATCCAGCAGCCCTGGTGGGTCACCAAGAATCTGGAGGAAGATCCTCCCACCCCAAATATTCACCAAAATCTGGATGGACACTGGCACCAACACAGAGAGGACAACAACCCCTTTGGTTTGTCCCCAATCCCATTTTCCCCACACCAGTTCCACCCTCAATCTTTTAAGGTTGTTATTTCCTCCTAAATGATTTGTGCAGCACAGAAATGAGGATTTTTTTGCTTCATTTTTGTCCCCATTGAAGTATTTTCAGCCAGTAAAGACATTTTGAATCACTAAAAAAAAAACCCCCAAAAAAACCCAAACCAAACCAAAMCAAAAAAACCCAAAAAATCACCAAAAAACAAAACAAAACAAAACAAAACAAAAAATGAATAGGGGGAAGCTCTTTATGGCTGAGGAGTTGTGGGCATCTCTGAAACAAAAATGCAACACCCCAACTGCATCTTTAATATCTTTGCTGAGGCTGTCTCTGCAGCAGCAGTGTTGATACAGCCTAATTAAATTAATTCATTTCCAATCATTGGGCTTTTTCCAGGAGGGCTCCTTGGAGCATCTTATTTTTCTCCATTCTCAAYCTCTTCCTAAAATTTCTGAGGTGAACAACAACAACAAAATGATGATTTCTTTCCTGACACTCTGCAATCACTGGAGGTTGAAGCCCCAAAGGATTTTTTGTTTTTCCTTTATGTTAAACTCAGTGTTTATCAATCCTGTTCCCAGCCTGAAGCTCCTCACCACCACTCTGCTCTTCATTATTCCCTAATTTATTATTTGTGTTCCTGCAGGCTTTGAGGAGCACTGATTTAGCCACGGTTCCCCTTTCCTTTTATTTGTTTTTAATTTCATTTCTGGGTGATAAACTGGCAGATCAGGCTTCAAATCCACGGAATGAGGACCACAGGAGCTCAGGGTGGGATTTGGAGCTGCAGGCACTGAGTTTGCTCCAGGTTCTGGGTGTTTTTATCCCCCTCAGCCACAACAGGAGCACTTCCCTGTCCAAGATCTTTAGATCTGAAGCGGGAAAGTTGGTTTTTAATTTCATTTAAACTTGTTTTTTTGGTGTTTTGATGGCCACATGTGTCATGTCAGCATCTGTTTTTGTGGTTAAGAGGCTGGAGAATCTAGAAAGAATTGAATTAAATTCARTCCATGACTAAAAGAGCCCCAAAACCCCAAAGAACTGAAGCCAGAGATGGACACACACATCCCAAAGCCAAAGGCTCTGGAAGTGGCTGTTCCAGTTGTGYTGCATCCACAGAATCCCCAAAAAAAGCTGGGTTTTAACACAAATAATCTCCATAAAACCACCCTGGTCCCAAAGAACTTGGTTTTTAGAGCCAGAAATGAGGATTGTGGGGGTATTTTCTAATTCATGGAATCACAGAATGGGTTGGAAAGGACCTTTAAAGGTCACCTGATCCAACCCTTTTATCAGGGACATCTTTATCAAGGTCAGGTTGCTCAGAATCCCAGCCAACCTTTGAGGAAAATCTAAAGGAGCTTGGTCTGGGTGAAAAAAAAAAAAAAAAGGAAATCTTGCAAAAATAAACCTCCCAAAGAAATGAGAGTTTAAACAACAGAGAATTCACCTGAGGCATAAAAAAATATTCTCAATAAAAGTAATAAGTTGGACAATATAAACACAGGTGCAGCTGTTTAATCACTTTAGAGGGAATCTTCTCCAATTAAAYTAAAACAGCAGCAGAAATGGGATATAAAACTCCTTATAAAACCCCTTTTTATGATATTTTAATAAGATATTGGACAGCCCAAGTGGGTTATTCAGCATTATCTCTCCAGCCTTTATCCCATCTGATGGAAACACAACCTTTAAAAGATGTTTTCTTTCCCCCACCTCAATCATATCCTGCAAAAAAACCCCTTAAACTTCAGATTATTCTACAGAACAAGCTTTATTCATCACCAYAACCTGAAATCAATATCCCAAATCAACCAACCTGCCCTGGGCACAGGTTCAGCTGAGCCCTCATTCCAATTTTATCGACTTTGGTGAAAAACACACAGAATCTGGGGGGGAAACTGCACATTTTGGGCAAAACCCCAAATGTTATTTTAGGTTTTGTGTGCAGAGAGGGGATTCCCTCTCCAGTTCTTGGCCTGGAGTTTTCCTCTCCTGTTTGTGGCTGGAGTTTGGAGCTTGCTGAGATCCAGCCTTCCCTTTTCCTCACTCGTTGTTTTTGTTTCACTCTGCTCCTGCAGGAGTTCCTGCTCTCCCCAAGAGCTCTCCTCACCCCTTCTGTGAACAACCAGAATCAGCCACAGGGAAAGTTCTGAATTAATCCAGTGTAACAACATTAACCCTCCTCATTAACACTTTAATTCCCTAATAAAACTCCTCTCTAGATCCCTTTTTCCTTCCTGCTGCCCCTGCTTTTCACCTCACCTCACCACCCCTCCTCTCCCTCTCCCTTTTCCTTCTCTCAAAGCCTCTGCAAGAAAACTCTGAAGCTGCTCAAAAAGAGCAATAAAAATGTTATTACGYTCAATAACTTCCAGCAGAATCAAATCTTCCCTGGGAAACAATCTAATTCTGAGAGCAGGATCCAGCACCTTCCCTGCAAAGCACAAATATATTGGGAGGGAAAAAAAACCAAAAAACCCAACCTCAGCCGGGCTAAACCAGGATTTTAACGCTTCCTTATCCTGGGAGGAATCTCTGACAGGGAATTTGAAAGGGGAAAATGCAGGGAGGATTTCTGGGATGGCATTTTCAGCCTTTTTGTTTTACCTGCTGTGAGCAAACAGCTGATCAGAGGAGGGGATGAAAGGCTTTTTGTCGGGATCAGGAATGCTTTCTGGAGGGATGGGGTGGAGGTGATCAGAGCAAACCCAGCTGGCAGCAGCGAGGGAGGGTTGGTGTAACAGATTATAGAACCTTAATGCATTATAAACACACAGAAAAGCAGTTTGGCTTGGCTTGCAGGAGTTCAGGGCAGCAAGTCAAGGCAGCAGTGGCATTACTGAGGGATCAAACACAAACACCTTCATTTTGGAGTATTTTGCTATTCATGGTCTGGCTAAACGAGTTCCAGCCAGGTTTTCCCAAGGRAAWTGGGAATTTGAGGGAAATTCTGCTCAGCAGCRTGGTGGCATCTGCAAATCTGTGCTAATGCAAAATTGGGGTTTGGTTCCAGTGCCCCAGGTGGGACAGGGAGGTCTCTGAGGCACATCTGGAGTGCTGTGTCCAGCTGTGGGCTCCTCAGGACAGCAGGGACCTGCAGCTGCTGGGGCAGGCCCAGGGCAGGGAGGTGAGGATGGAGCAGGGCATGGAGCAGCTCCGTGCCCTGGAGAGGCTGAGGGAGCTGAGAAGAGCAGAGCTCGGTGAGAGGGGCACTGAACAGCTGGAAATGAGAGAGGTTTCATTTTGGTTCAGTGGTTGAGATGGCCAAAAAATCAATTGGAGCCAGGGGGAGGAAAGAAACAAAACCAAAACAAACCCACAAAAATTTCCTGTGGTCAGAATTGCTGCAGTGAATCCAGAGGAATCCATGGAGCTGCTCCAGGGCTGGAGCCCCTCTGCTCTGGAGCCAGGCTGGGAGAGCTGGGAATGTTCCCCTGGAGAAGGGAAGGCTGCAGGCAGAGCTCCCAGCACATTGCAGGGCCTGCAGGGGCTCCAGSAGAGCTGCAGAGGGACTGGGGACAAGGCCTGCAGGGACAGGACACAGGCAATGGCTTCCCAGTGCCACAGGGCAGCCAGGGATGGGATCTTGGGCAGGAATTGCTGCCTGGAATTGCTGGGATTGCCAGAGCAATCACATCAAATCCCTGGAGAGGAGCTTGAAAAGGCTTCAGCCCGTCCTCACTAATGCCAAGAGCACAATAAATTCAGCCTGGCCACCGAATTAACAGGGAAACAGCAGAGAATGAGGAGGCTTTGACAGCCACTTTGCATCCAACAGTGAGGCAAAGGCTGGGGAGCACTGATGAAGATGAAGCAGCTCCAGGAGAACGATGCTTTGGAAGTGAATCCCTCGTGCTCCCCTTGCCCTGCAGGTTCTGCTCACACACCTGGCTGGGGGAGCAAGGAAAGGCTCCTCTGGGCAGGAACTGAGCTGGAAGATCCACACCAGACACACTCTGCTGCCTCAGGAGAACACTGATGGCCAAATCCCACCAAATCCTACCCCTGGAGGTGTTCAGCCATGCCTGGAAGTGCTCAAGGCCAGGCTGGAGAGGGTTTGGAGCAATCTGGGATGGTGGGAGGTGTCCCTGGCCATGGAACTGCCTCATCTTTAAGGTCTTTCCAACCCAAACCATTCCAGGAATGGCTGCTTGGTCCTCCACACACCCACAAAGCCAAACCTGGTGTGGTGGGAAGGTTTCAAATGAGGTTAAACAGCCCAAAAGCAAGCTCAGACCACGTAGCAGCAGCAAGGGCCTCACCACCAAATGCTTCAACGTCCTGACTGATCCAAATCAAGATTAATTCCTCGTGGGAACTGAGTGTCCCACAGAAAAGCAAAAGGAACCAGGGATTTCTGTCATCATTTCAATGACAGCTCAGAATCTCATTTCATTTTCATGTGCTCACTTTTCTCTCTCAGCACAAAAGCTGATGTTGCCTTTGGTTTTTCTTTCAGTTTTAAACCCAACAGATGAGAATTAGACTTGGCATCAACAAAAAGCTTTTAGAGAGAACAACTTTAAGCTTGTGGCTGTTGATCAACAGCAAAGATGATCCTAAAGGGAACTGGGAGGAACTTTTAGGACCTTGAGACCAGTGGCCACAATACTACAAAAATATTGATCCAGGATTTCCCTCTGGGCCATGAACAGCCAAATATTTGGCAAATTTTGCCTCAAAATAAAAGTGTAACTGAGTTTTCAGGATGGGGAGGAGGGCCCATCTCTCCCCCTCATCAAAAAGCAGCGACAGACAGCGAGCTTTGGCTGATTATTAAGGTTTTTGAGACCAAGGGGAGCAAATGGAGGGCTGCAATCTTCCAGCTCACACCTCTGAAGGGTTCAGTCTGTCAGTGGTCTGTGCCTGGGTGGGAGCAGGGGAAGGAGGGGGCAGCTCCTTGGGGAGRAATCATTAAAATTCCACGATTTCACCTCCTTCCCCACGGCTGGCAGCGAGCAGGGCCACCTGGGTCACCACCATATGGCAGCACAGCAGGAGCACAGCACCAGGACAAATTGAGATTTGTTTTTTTAAAAAAGCTGCCTTGGAATCTTCAGGAATGACAAAAAAGCTTCTGCACATTTGGGGGGGGGGAAAAAATAAAAATTCAGATTTCTCCAGTAAGAGCCAAGCTCTGACAGCTCTTTGGGGGATTTTGCAGGTCCTGGTGGCTTTTACAGCTGTGTCTACCAGGAGTCCTCAGTAACACTTCCAAATGAATTCCAACACTTCCCACATGAAAAGCAGAACTTTTGGAAGCAGGGGTAAAAGGAAGCGTGATAGATTCAACTATTACAAAAAAAAAACACCAAACCCCAACAATCTTAGAAATCATCCYGCTCCTTTGTGCCTTTCCCAAGGCTGGGATCTCTGTGGTGCTGCTCAGGGCCAGGACAGTGTGGGGTCCATATTCTGGTCCCTCTGGATGCAGGAATGACAGAGGGGACATTTCCATGGCTTGGAAGGATGGAGAGAAAGGCTGGAAAAAGCTCTTTTTCCAAAACCTCCCTTTTGGACAAGCTCAGTGCTCCAGCTCAGGTCTGCTCCTCTCCAGCTGGTTTTGGAAAAGGACATGCAAGGACACGAGAGCTTTTATTGAGCCCTGGAGTAAAAAGTCAATTTATGGAGAAGGGAAGAGAGTGCAGGAGAATGGAACAGATTTTTCCCTGTGACAGAGCAGTGTTTGAGGCAGAAACTCTTCCCCAGCCTCGCCAGGAAGGACCAAAAAGTGCCAGAACACCAAAACTGAGAAGGAGCTGGGGCTCCTCATCCCTGGAAGTGTCCACGGCCAGCTTGGAGCACCCTGGGACAGTGCAAGGTGTCCCTGCCCATGGTTTGGGTGGGAATGAGATGGATTTTTATGGTCCCTTCCAACCCAAACCGTCCTGGGAGTTTAATGATGAGTTCCACACGACCTCTCCCAGCCCCCTGTGGGAACCCAGGACTTTCCTCTGGATGCCCTGGGTGGTCCAGGAACCTTGGCACAGAGTCAGACATGCCAGTGCCTTTGATTTCAGCCCATGGGAACCTCTGCCAGCCGTGTGTGAGGCGTTCCAAGCCACAAGAGTGTAATTAAAATGATAATTAACACATCCCAGGGTGAAAAGTGGGATTTTGGGGTTTTGGAATGGGGGTCAGAAGGACAAGATGGAGGGATTTGGGTGTGTCCCTGTCCTCCTTCTTCTTCTTGTGGTCCATCTTCTGCTGTGATGGTGGCACTTTTGGATTGGATTAGAGCAGAAAAGCACTGTCTAACACAGCTAATTGGTATTGGTAATTAAATAATTAAATAATTAAACACAGAACACGTAGTGCTCAGTATAAAGGGTTAACACCGCCCTTGAGGGAGGTCACTTCTGCCTCCCTGAGCTGCTGGAAGGACCCTGCAGGGCAGAAAAGAATGGAACAGATAAGAGAAGCATAAACAACCTTGAATTACAGAGAAAAAGACTCTGCACTTCCTTTCTGGGGCGGGGCTGGAGGAAAAAAACCCCAAACTCTTCCTGACAATCTCGGGAGTCAAACTGGACCCAGAAACCCGAGAGCCAGCCAGGCTGCTCCCCTGGATGTCTGCAGTTCCCTCTGCAAGGGAGGCAGGATCTGGGTGGCAAAGGTGGCACCTGGGGGGGATCTGAGCCCAGCCCTGCTCTGCACCMTCTCAGAGAGGCTCAGATCTCATGGATCCATCCCATGGATTCCCTGGCTGAGCARAGGGAGGGATCAGAAAATGCCAGGGAATGTTTTTATGGATTATTCAGCACTGGAGCACGTGGGTTTATGGGGTTTTTTTTTTCCCTCCAATCCCCCAAAACCCTGCTGTGGATGAGCCATCAGCTCTCCCTTCCCTTCTGGATCTCAGACTCTACAGGAAATGTGGCCTCAGAAATCCATGGATGCCACAAAGCCAAGGAGAAAYGAGCAACACATCCTTCAAAAATGTTTGTCTTCTTCTGTTCATCTCCTCAGAGATCCAAGGCCTGGGTTGCTGCCAGGGCAGCTGATGTTCCAGGGCAGGAAAATGAGGCTGAACAGGTAAAGAGAGAATGGCACAGCTGCTCTGTGGCACCGTGGAAAAATAAAAATCAGCCCCATTCTTCCCCTGTCTCCTTGAGAACCCCTTCATGGGCTGAAACAAAAAGCTCCACTCTGCATTCCTGATTGGATTTGTGGAGTTCTGACACGTCCTCAGTCAAAGCAAAAATCCCCTCCTTCAATCAGCCCCCATTTTCTGGAGATGCTGGAGAAGGAGGAAGCTGAAGTAATTATTGAAAAATCTTAAGCAGCAGCTCTGCCCTAATTACCAGGACTCCTTTGTCWTTTTTTTTATTGATTACAGCAGTATTGACTCAACTCCCTGAGCCCTGTGCTGCCGTGATAAAAACAGCAGCCAGCCAAAAACAAAGTGCAATTAAGTGACCCAATATCCTGCAGAACATTTGTGTCTGGGGACAACACAAAGAAGGAAGGAAAAGAAGGAAAAACTAAAGCCTGGAAGAAAACCTCTGTTGGAGACATCCATAGGCAGCAACAGCTGTGAGCAGCATCCCTGTGATGGGAGCAGTGTCCTTGTATAGATAATGTGTTTTATCTCCTACATTCCCAAAGTGGCTGCACTTAATTCCTGATTTTAAAAACATGGAATGGTTTGGGTTCTGAAAGCTCATCTCATTCCAGTGTCCAGGAACACCTCCCACCATCCCAGACTGCTCCCAGCCCCAATGTCCAACCTTGGCCATTGCAGGGATGCAGGGGCAGCCCCAGYTGCTCTGGCAATCCCAGCAATTCCAGGCAGCAATTCCTGCCCAAGATCCCATCCCTGGCTGCCCTGTGGCACTGGGAAGCCATTGCCTGTGTCCTGTCCCTGCAGGCCTTGTCCCCAGTCCCTCTGCAGCTCTSCTGGAGCCCCTGCAGGCCCTGCAATGTGCTGGGAGCTCTGCCTGCAGCCTTCCCTTCTCCAGGGGAACATTCCCAGCTCTCCCAGYCTGGCTCCAGAGCAGAGGGGCTCCAGCCCTTGGAGCAGCTCCATGGATTCCTCTGGATTCACTGCAGCAATTCTGAGCACAGGAATTTTTGTGGATTTGTTTTGGTTTTGTTTCTTTCCTCCCTCTGGCTCTAATTGATTTTTTGACCATCTCAACTCCAACCACTAAACCAAAATGAAAACTCTCTCCTTTCTAGCTGTTCAGTGCTCATCTCACTGAGCCCTGCTCTTATCACCAAAAACTTTCATAAAATCTGCTTTGATTGGAACAATTTAATAAGCAATTTTTATCACTCTTCTTCAGTGGAAAAAAAAACCCAAAAACTTCATTCCACAACATCACCTGCAAGTGTAACAGAAGAAAGGAATTGTATCCCAAATTGTATCCCAATCCTCAAGATCCATCTGCTCTCAGACAGACAAGAACAGCTTCCAGGAGGCTCCTGTTGATAAGGCTGGTTTGACGTGCATGGGGATTGCAGGAATTGATTTCCTAGCTTGTTTCAGATATGATAAGAAGCATAAATAGTGCAGAAGAACTCCTGAGTTTGCAGATACCACTCTCCTCATTGCTGCTCTCTCATGATTTTTTTTTAAAAGAAAAAAAACCACATATGAATTTTGAGCATTGAAAAATAATGTTATTTTGCAAACAAGAGCTGCAGTGTTCAGGGACAGGGCAGGTGTGGTGCAGGTCAAATAAACTACTCCACTTTTTGAGATGAACAACCATTAATGAGATAAAGAGAATGAAAAATATAACATTAAAATATGTTTACTGCATCATTCTCAACTGTCTGAGCAAGGGGAGAAATCAGTGTGATGAGATGGATCAGTAAAGGCAATTACCAGGTGCAATCACCTCTGCAGGATTATTCAGAGATTTTAAACACAGGGGATGGGATGGAATGGAATGGAATGGAATGGAATGGAATGGAATGGAATGGAATGGAATGGGATGGAATGGAATGGGATGGAATGGAATGGAATGGAATGGAATGGGATGGAATGGAATGGGATGGAATGGAATGGAATGGAATGGAATGGAATGGAATGGAATGGAATGGAATGGGATGGAATGGAGCTGTCAGCACTTATAACTTGTCACTGAATTCAACTCCAAGTAATGAAGTTTTACAACAAACCACGTTTTGAAGATGAAGAAAATCCTCCCAAGAAGAGCCTTCCCCTCTGTTTCACAAAACATCGACCTGCTCTTTCTGGTTATGAAACCAAACTAAAATTTAATTTAAACTCTGCTTTGTTTCTTGCTGCTTTAGCCAGGCTGGACCAGGAAAGTGGACAGCAATTTAAGGTTTTTTTGCCCAGCATTTACACCCCAGCTCAATACAAACAATTTCACCCTCTGCAGTGAGTTGTGAAACGGAATTCTACGGTTGTTCCACAATTCCCTGCAAAACTTTACAGATGGTGTCATCTGCTGAGAGAACACAACTGCAGGGTGACAAAACCACAGCTACAGGGAAGATGGTGGAACCCAGCACTGCTCCCACACTGAACTTGTTCAGAGCCTGTTTTAGTTWAAAAAAAAGGGAATTTTCATGGAATGAATCCCAGGCTGGTTGGGTTGGGAGGGACCTGGAAGATCACCTTGTTCCAAAGCCCTGCCATGAGGCTCCCAGCCCCAGTGYCCAGCCTGGCCTTGGCCATTGCAGGGATGCAGGGGCAGCCCCAGCTGCTCTGGCAATCCCAGCAATTCCAGGCAGCAATTCCTGCCCAAGATCCCATCCCTGGCTGCCCTGTGGCACTGGGAAGCCATTGCCTGTGTCCTGTCCCTGCAGGCCTTGTCCCCAGTCCCTCTGCAGCTCTCCTGGAGCCCCTGCAGGCCCTGCAATGTGCTGGGAGCTCTGCCTGCAGCCTTCCCTTCTCCAGGGGAACATTCCCAGCTCTCCCAGAGCAGAGGGGCTCCAGCCCTGGAGCAGCTCCATGGATTCCTCTGCTCCAGGTCCTGCTGATGTCCCCAGGGCTGGAGCAGCTCTGCAGGTGGGGTCTCAGCAGAGCTGAGGGGGAGAATGGCAGCACACACATTCATAAATCCCCCTAATTATTAATTACTATTAACATCATCACTAAAATAACATTTGCTTTAAAGCTGCTGCTGGAGAAGTAACCTTTAACTCTGAGAAATAATAAAAATAGGGCAATCTGCAAGGAAATGATGATTGACAGAGGGAGAGGTAAAGAGCAATGCTTAAATAATACATGGAAACCTGTAATTCAGCCTGACACAAATTCATTTTTCTCGCCCTGCCACTCCGAAGTATCCAATCAATGAGACAAATCTCCATGGCAAAGCCATTATTTAAACAAAGCTGGCTTGGCTTAAAAACACAATAATTTGGGCCAATTTAGGGCTGTGATATTATGCACCATTTCGCATTGTGATGTGCTGAGAGATCCCACATTGATCTGGGAATGAAAAGCCAACGTTTTGACAGCCCACAGATCTCCCCCTTTCTCTTTCCCTCCCAGCCCCCAGATGTTGAATGGCCCAGCAGCCACCACCTCTGCTTCCCATTTTGGGTTTGTTATCCCTGAAAGCCCAAACTGGAGAGACTTCTTGAAAGGAGCAGCAGTAACAAGGAGAGATAATGACTTAAACGCAGCTCTAACAATGCTGCTTTCTTCCCTTTTGAAATCAGCATCTGGGGCTGTTTTCTTCTCCCCAAAATATCTTCAATTGCTGCCTCCGAATGCATCAGCAGTGCTGGGAAATGGAAGGGATTGTGCTGGCGGATGGGATCAGATTTTAAGGACTCGAAGGGAGTTTTGGTTCAGCTCTCAATTCCCTAAAACTCCAAGGAATTAAAGACCCGAAGTTGCTCCAGTTGTTTTGTTGGATCCTGAGGAGTGCAGAGCAGGATTGAACAGCTCACAAGGATTGGAACAGGATTGGAAGAGGCTGCCCAAGGAAGGGCTGGAATCCCCATCCCTGGGAGTGTGCACAAAACCCCTGGATGAGGTTTAGTGATGAACACGGTCCTTAACCATTCTTGGATCAATCCCTTGATCTTCCTGGGTGTTCACTGCCCATCCATACAACGGGAGCAATTATCCCTCTGTTCTCTCATCCCTTGTTTGCCCACTYCAGCCACATTTCATCCTCTCTTCATCTGCCCGTGCCCTGCTGGGCCCCCACTGAGGCTGAAGGGCTGATTCATCACCGAAACGCTCACAACAAACAGAGATATTGCAGCCGGGTAATCTAAAACGGCTTTTCACCCCTGGCTTTTGTCGTTTTGCTCATCAGAAAAGTGGAATTATCTCCATTTAGCAGCTGTCACTGTGCCACCCACCGCTGGCTGAACTGGCTCAGCACCTCGGTGACTGCGCAAGGAGCAGACAGAATTCCAAGAGAGCTCCAAAAAGATAATCTGATACAAAAAACTCTGCCTTCAAAGAGAATATTCCCTTTTTTTATTGCCTCACAATGGGATTTCAGCAGTTACAAGGGGGAGGAAGATGAATTGTCTCTACAGACTCTGAATGTTGCCAAAGCTCCTGGTGGCAAGGTGAAATGCATTGCTCGTGTGCTGCTCTGTTTTCAGAGATTCCAATCCAAAATTCTGGGGGTTTATTGCTCTGTGAATCAGCAAAGGCACTGCAGGACAAGGGCAGCCCAAAATGTGACAGCTCTGAGCAGCCCAGGAGGGATTTGGGAGGAGAGGAGGGATTTGGGAGTTGACACTGCAAAGCACTGAAAGAGAAGTTCCGAAGTGAAAGGTTTTTGGAGGATGTTTGTGCTCAGAAACTCTGCCTTGTTTTGAGGTGTCAGTGCTACCCCAGGTGAAATRATCACAGGGAACAGCCCAAATTTGGCTTTTTCCTGCAGTGATGCAAGCAGGAATCCCTGGGCTGGTTTAATGTGGGAGCTGGAGCACCAGAGCAGACTCAAAAGCACAGGGAGAAAACACAGAAGAATTCAAGAGGAGTCTGCTCCCTGCTGTTCCTGCCAGTCCTTTGGGGGTTTGGAAGTGCTCAAAACTAAAATAAAAGCAATTTAGTGAGCTCAGGGCTCTGTTCTCTCAGGAAAGTGTCTCCCCAAGACTCACAGAAATAAGAATTAACAAACAAAAACCACTCTGATCCCTCCTCATCCCCCTGAGTGCTGCTGCTCCCACCAAGCTTCCACCAGGCCCAGCCTGCCTGGTCATGGACAGAATGGTTGGAACCCTAAAAGCTGAGAATTTTGGGTTTTCTGGGCTAACTGACCCCCCAAAAGAGAACTCTGCATCTGAGCTGAGGCCTTGGGACAGGCTCCTGAGATTGAGTGACAGCACAGGGGCTGTGGGTGTGGGGTTTGATCAGAAGTGTGGGATGTCACAGGGTGAAACACTCAGGGTTTAAGGGTTTAATATCTAGTAATGTGTGTGAGCCAAGGTGGAGGATTTAAGGCTTTGTCTGAGTCCTTTTTTATCTTTTTTATCTTCTTCTCCATGGGTTTGGGTGGKTTTCTGTGATTGGGTGAAAAAGGTCCCATTGCAGCCCTTTAGTGGCCATAATTGGGTCAAAACCATCAACATCAGAGGTGTCACCTCATTATTGAGTAAATTGTGCTTAAAAACCTTGATAAAAAGTCAGCAGTGACCATTTTGGCACACAGAATTAGGGAATTTTAAGAAGATCTGAAAGCCTCAGAARGACTCACAATGGGCTGATTTTACTGAGCTGCGAGGGTTGAAAAGGACTTTAGAKCCCACAAAACCATCACAGAACCCACAGAGCCCAGTTCCAATGGGCAGGGACACCTTCCACCACCCCAGGGTACTCCAAGCCCCATCCARCCTGGACYTGGACACTTCCAGAARTCCAGGACCTTAASAGAGGCTGGATTTTAATGCTATTTCACATTTCTCCTGAGGAAGCTGAGGAGCTTCTTCATGATCAGGAAGAAAGCTAATAGACAAACACAGCTTTTGTTAAACCAGATTAAACTTGGAACCACCACCCTTGACAAGGAGCCCTTTCAGGTGTAATTTGAGAATCACAGCAGGTGAAAATGGAAATAAAAATAAAAACAAAACTTAAAATCCTGGTGATTTTGTGGAGGTTATAACAAGTGAAACACAGGAATGTGACTTTTGGGGATGAAGGAGCAGAACTCTGGCTGATCTTTATATGAACAATCTCCTATCTTTCTCAGCAATGGGAACTCATTAAAAAAACCCACCCAAATCATTAAAATCCATCATCTAAAACCAACAAAACGTTCTTCAGTAGAGCAATCACAGCCACCACCTGAGAATTCCAGCTCACCACCTCAATTCCAGGCACTGCCTGCTCAGTTCTGATTCTCACATATTTTATCATATTTTAACAGCCTTGCCTGTTGCTTTCCCCCCAAAAATAAAAGCAGAATCTGGGAGGCCAAATGGAGCTCCTCACCTAACRAGACAAATGGATTTTATTGACTTAATCAAGGAGAGTAACAACTGCACAGCTCATTTCCTCAGAGCTGGCTGCAACAAACTCCGGGGGCACGGCGGGGAGATGTAAAAACACAGCCCATAAATTATGAGTTCATTAAGGAAATGCCAATGGGAGCTGCTGCAGAGTGGAACATCCACGTTCTGCGAGGCTCCCACGGCTGGTGGGCAAAATATTGACTGCCAGCAAATGAGGCAGGAGATCCCCACCTAATAAATCATGGGRAACTCTGTCGTTTTTCTCCTTCAGCTGATGAGATTGTTCTGCTGCTCTGTGTTTGATGGGATGGGAAATCAAGGTTTATCCCAGTTTTGGCTGCTGTTGTTCACATTTTGGCTTGGCTTTGTCACGGTCTTTGCCACGGGACTGGAAAAGTTGTGTCTCTGCTTCCCTGAATTTGAGCTTGGGCTCAGATTTGCCAAATTTGGGGTCTGATGTTGATGGATTATTCCTCTGAGATTATTCCACAGCCAGCTCTTGGGGTGTCCTGTGCAGGGCCAGGAGTTGGACTCAAGGATCCTCCCGGGTCCTTTCCAACTCAGGATGTTCCCTGAAGGGGCAAAGTCTCCCTTTTCCCCCCTGGCTGGGTGAAAATCCTGGGGGAGAGGCTTTGCACAGAGTTGTTGAGGGGARCAAACACACAAGGGAGAGGCACTGAGTGAGATCAGTGAAAGGAGGACAAAGCAACCAAGTACAAACTGCCCAAATTGCTAAATRTTAGCAACAAGCCTCCAAATTACCCAGAGCCAAGCAGCTTCTCTGAGGTAACTCAATTCCTGCATTCAGAGCTGAAAAAAAAAGTGTTAAATCAGGACCAAAGAGTGATTATATTGATTTGTACGCCCTCAGCCACAGGAATAGGAAATAAATGTGGGTTAAAAAAAGAAAAATCACACACAAAAAAAAAAGGAGAAAATGTTTCTAACAATTTCACGTTCTCCTCTCAGGGCTCCACAGCCATCAAGGCACAAGGAACTTCTGTTCCAAGAGGGAAKGATCAGTTTTTATTTCCAGATGAATACAGGACAGCTGATTTCTTATTTTGTTTTTCCATTAATGGCAGAATTTCAAACTTTTAGGGAGTGAAGCCTGAGGAGGGCTGCACACTCAAACTCGGATATTTACTGCTCCTAATGGGCCAAATGAGGCTGCTGGTAATTAAGACTCAAGCCTGGAATAATGAATGGGCTCTTTGATCTCCAGGGCTTTGGACTGGATCCAAGTGGAAGTGAAAGCACTGATGGGGTCTGGGATGTGAGCTAATTTCCTTGAGCTGTTTTTAGCCCATTTTAGGATGGGCTGGGCTGAAATGTGGCCGTGCACCCCTGAGATACCTGGGAGAGCTGTGCCACCTCTGTTTCTGCTCTGCTGGCACTGATTTCTGCTTTGAAGAGGATTTTCTGGAGGCAGGCAGAGCTTCTCCTGATGAGCAGAGCAAAAGCAATGGAAAAAAAGTATTTTCCCAAGAGTTTGAGGAAAGATGTTGTCAAGATTTTCCTCACTCAGCTCTCCTTAATCCCATTTATTTCGCCTCTTGCCTTTATTGMTGCCCTCAGAGCAATGCCCTGCCTTCAGGACTTTGGACATCTCCACATGGACAGAAGGCAAAGCAGCTCCAATTCCTCCCATTCCCCACCTTAAACAGCCACATTCCAAAGGGAAACTTGTTTCTGGGTTCCTGCAAGTGCATGGGCAATCGAGAGGGAAAAAAACCTCAGAAAATTCTCAAAAATCMATTTGAGAATCCTTCAGAGCCACAGAGATGGGAGAGGTCTGCAGAGATCACATGGAGGGAGTGGGGACAAGGAGATGGGAGCTTTACCCCTSCCTGTGCCAGGTTATTCATGGCTTCTCCTACACCTCTGCTCTTCCATCCATAAAAAACAGGACCAGGCCCCTTCCAAACACAGAACCCGCCAGGTGCTTCTCCATCTCCAGGCAGAAACCTCCTCAGAAATCAGCTGTCCCGATTTAAAGCCCAGCAAACTCCTCAGCTGAGATGCAAATGCTCAGAATTGGAAAAGAAGGGTCCAGGGAGAGCTYCCAGCACATTGCAGGGCCTGCAGGGGCTCCAGGAGAGCTGCAGAGGGACTGGGGACAAGGCCTGCAGGGACAGGACACAGGCAATGGCTTCCCAGTGCCACAGGGCAGCCAGGGATGGGATCTTGGGCAGGAATTGCTGCCTGGAATTGCTGGGATTGCCAGAGCAGCTGTGACCTTACCATGGAAAAGGATGGGCCCTGTCCCTTTCCAAGCTCTGATTTGTGGCAGGGGGAGGATGGAGGCAGTGGCAGAGTCACCCTGAGCAGTGCCAGGCACTCTGTGCCTCTCATTATGGGATGGGAATTCTCCACCACCTCACAAATTCCTGAGCAGCCTCTTCCAGCTGGATTTGAGAGGAATATTCCTGGTCAGTGCCCTGCACTTGGCTCTGCTCCTGCTCTGTGTGTAAAGCTGATTTCTTGTCACACCARAACATGGGAATGATCTCTCAGGTCCCTTCCAACCCAAACCATTCCATATTTTTGTGATTATGAGCAAGTGATTCTGAGGATACCCACTGCATTTCCAGCTTTAGGATGAACACGAGGGACAGACCCTGAATGAGCAGCTCACAAGTCCCAAAGAAAAGCACAGGAGCCACAAAGTCAAACTGAAAGGGAACCCAGGTTTACACAGACTGACACATCCACACAAAGCCAAAATGCTCAGCAATACCCACAGAGAACATTCCCCTCCCAAACCCTTTGTGCCCCACCTCAGAGCCTGCCAGGATTTGTGTGAAACCCTCACGTTCAGCCTCCCCCTGAAGCATCTCCCTCATCCCAGCCCCGAGCGGCTCAAYCCCACTGCAGAGGCAGCAGATTTGGGATGCTCAGGGCCTCGCTGAGGGCTGTGAGAGGCAAATGGAGCAATCAGGACGAGCCAGGCACTCGGTGGAGTCTCGCCGATGTCAGAACGAGTGATTTAGCACTTGTTAAACTTCTCCCATTGTGAAAGCAACCTATTATTTTCCTGCCTTCGTTCCCCCATGCCTCAATCACTGCCAGGAGGAGTGAGTGAGAAATAACAGAGTTCCTTTTCGATTGCTGCCGCTCAATAGCCCGCTCTGTGTTCCCCATCTGCCGTTGTTTCAGCAACAAGAGAGATGATGGCTTCTTCTCATCCCCTGATCATCCTGATCCCACCTCTGGAGGCTCCTCCGTCTTTAACCGCCCCCAGGAACATCCTGGAACATCAATCCAGGTGTTTTTGGAAAGRAAACAACCAGTGCAGCACTCAGGGGAGGGGTAAATGCAGCAGGTACAGCAGGGCAGCTCCCAAATCCAAAGTCTGAATTCTTGTCACTGATTAAAGCTGAGATTCACCTGCCCCAAAGTGTCCCAGGGCATTTAAGGAGCAAACAAGTTAAGCCATGAGAATTGTTATAAATAGATCTGTAAAAGTTGGCTTTTTGCAAATATTGAAATGAGTACTAGATGTGTGATGTTGGAAAGTTATGTTGTATTAATATAGTTTCTTTTATTTCTGTTATTAATGAAATTTAGGAATAGTAGCGTGATAAAAATATAATTTTTAAGCTACAGCGTGGTATTAAACACTGCTTTTGTTTATATAACCCAGAAAAGAGGAAAGATAACCAGGAAATTTCCCACATTTGTAGATTCTCCTGTCTGGACAAAGATAACAATGACAGAAAGCAGAGCCCCAGGAGAAGGATTGATAGACCCCAATGATCAGAGAGGCAGCAGAATGGTGCCAGCAGAAGAAATAAAGTTACAGGATGGAATGGGAGCAGATTTGGGAGGGTTTGAGACCACAGGGGGAACATCTAAATAGAATGTTTGAATCATGCATTAAATGCATGAATATATATGAGTTATTTAAAGAGGTGCTTTTGCGTTATTGGGTGTGCTTTTGGCTGGATGCCAATCACCCAGCCATTAAAACTCTGCTTTATCTGCCTCTTATGGTCTTTGTATTAAACTTTTATACATTTTACAAGAAAGTGAACCTCGTTTTTCACAAGAATAGACCCTGGACTGATCATCAAAGCTGCAGAGTTAAGAGTTCCCTCTGGACTCTGTTCTCCCAGGATTTCTTCTATCCCTTCCCAAGACCCACAACCTGTGGATATGCAGGGATAACTCTGGACAGCAGCACTTGTTCAGCTCAGAGGAGATGTGGTCACACAGAGCTGCTCTCTGTGTGTCCCTAAAAACACACTGATCCCAGTTTCCAACAACAGCATGGAACCACAGTCACACGAGGTTAATATTACACCCTGGAGAAATCTTCAGGAGGGAAATAAATCTTGTGGAAGGCTCTCTACCCATGGCAAAGAGGTGGAATTGGGTGATGAGGAAGGTCCCAGATCCTTCAGTGGTGATTCTGTGAAGGTGGAGCTGGAACAGACAGGAATGAGGATGGGCAGGAAAAGGGACTGAGACCAATTCAGCCAGGGAGTGAGAAAAGCCAAAGCAGAATGTGAGTGAGTTTTCACCAAACTGGAGAAAGCAGAAAGCTGCAGGTACTCCTGACTCTRCAGATGGGACTGGATGTTTCCTTGGGAGGGAAATGAATCACCACAGAACACACTGGAACTGCCAGCAAAGGGCAGCTCAGGAAGCAGGGAATTTCAGGAATATACAGTGGATTTGTCCAAAATCCTCAAAAGAGCCATGACTTCCAATCCATGGAGCAGCAGGGGTTGTTCTGGGAGTCTGAGARGAGCTGAGAAGAATTGGTGGTCAAATTTTTAGCTCTTTTCTCCCTGAACTTTGCAGCTCTTGGG
>CADDXX010000390.1:196518-214679 GCA_902810485.1 Alauda arvensis
TGTGGAATACAAACTGGAATTTCACTCTGGATGCTGTGGATTATTGTCTTAGAGAGGTGGCAGARAGAGTTTGAAAGGTTTTCCCATTTTAATATGAACTGCTCAACTCTTCACAAGTTTGTAAATAAAGCCAGGCTCTTTTCCAGAGGCCCAACCACCGGGACAGGGCAGGAATGAAGTGTTTTTGGGAAAATTGCACGGTTTGKGTCCCTACAAACACATCAGCACTCTGGGCTTTCCTTCTTTGCAGGGCAAACCTCAAATCGTTCCTATGGGATAAAAATCCCCTCTCCAGGATTAGCAAACTGACCTCAGGTACTTGGTGAGATCTGAGAGGAGGAGAAAGTCCTCAAAAAATGGGATTTATGATGAAAAGCACCACTGTGCACCTGGAGCACGAGGTCCAGGTGTGTCCAGGTTCACCTGGAGCAATCCCAAATCTCCTCAGCCACGCTGAGATGGAGCTGGCACACGCCTGAGAGCTGTCACCAGCTCGTCCCCCAGTYTGGGGTAAAAAGGAGCTGGCAGAGCTTCAAGGAGCTCTTTTCACAGCTCTTTGATTGATGGGTGATGCCAGCGACCTGAGGAGACCCAGAAACACAGCCTCTTCCTTGGGCTGGGCTGACAGGATTGGGAATTCTGACAGGATTGGGAATTCGGCCACAGGTGATGATGGATCACCTAAGCAGGGGGATTTGTGCAGAACAACAGAGCCCCCTGAAATTCTTGAGTGAATATTCATGAATTTGGGAGCACAGAAAAACAATTTCCTTCCAGTTTGGAGGGAGAGGAAAGCTCAGTCTTGAGAGAGAAGGAACATTTTACAGAGTTGGGAAAAAATTCCATGATCTAAAGGGATGCTCTTGGCCTTTCATGTAAGGTCAAGGGACATTAATTCAAACCCCTGCAGTAAAGATGCCCAGAAAGGCACTGCTGAGTGTCAGGGGAGGGAAATGCAGCAACTGCTCCAAAGAACCAGGTGGGAACAGCCCAGTGGCATCTCCCAGCTGTAGGATGGGTCTGTGAAGGCCTGGTAGAATTCCTTGGAAGAGTTAGAAAGCATCACAAGCCAAACCTGCCAAAATTTCAAGTGTCACCCTTGACCATCCTGATCATTTTAGCCCAGAGAGAGCATTTATTAAAAACCCCAAGAGCTGCAAAGTTCAGGGAGAAAAGAGCTAAAAACCCAACCAATTCTCCTCTCTCCTTTCCTCCAAATCCCTGCTTGCCTCAGAAAAACCCACAAAACCTCAGCTGGTTAAACCCACACCCATTCAGACTTGGGCTCAGCCACAGATTTGACACGGATCAGTGACACCTTGTCCTGACAAATCAAAGGATCGTGGAGAAACAAGCTGTTGACCCAGAAGGATTGGTACCAGCTCCCCCTGGTCGCAGTGCTCTGATGTGCCTGATAACGCTGACACAAGGTGGCAGCCCCAGGGAGGCAGCTGCAGGAGGAGGATGAGGAGGAGGAGGGAAGGCTCACAAAGGAAGAAAGGCCAGCTCAGAAGAGACGAGACCCACMAGGGAAAGGAGGGGAGAGGGAGAAGCTCTGCAGATGACACTCGAGAGGGTCACGGAGTGCGGAAAATGAGCCGGGAGATTGAAAGGTTTGGGGGGGGGGGGAAGAGCTGACTTTGAAAACGTGCCTTGATCTTTTTTTTCCCTTCATTGAAATGTTTCCTTCACAAGGCCCAAACAACAAAAAAACATGAAGGGAAAGCTGCATCCACGGGCTGAAAATGAAGGAATGTTCGTTCCAGAGTTGTATTGACTGATTCTCCTCCCGGAGCCACAAATTTGATGGCACATCCATTTGTTTCCAGCCCGGTTCAATGGCACCATCATTTGTTTCCCTTCCCATTAGGAAAGCGAGGCATGAGGTAAAAAACCAGCCCGGTATAAACCTCCTCCCTTCAATTCCACACGTATCCCACACGTTTTCCTGCTCATTGTAATGCAACTCAGGACCTGATCCTCTTAAATCCCCCCCGGGCAAAGCCGTCCGCTGGTTGGAATTTGTTTAAAGCCACGGAAGTACATTTATTTTAACTAAATGAGGATCTGATTCCGAGTTCATTCCACGGCGAGCTGGCAAATGTGAGGCAAGGCTGGAATCTTAATTCGTTCCAACAGTAGCCAAGGGCAACTCTGGACATCAAAACTCGTTTTGGATTAGGAGGGAGCAGCTCTGGGTTAATTCCCAGCGTTCTGGGATCTTTAGCACCRTGTGGGCAGTGCCACCAAAGATGTGGGTTTGGGATGGCACACGGTGCTCCCATGCAGGGATGGAAAGACAAAGATGGAATATTTGGATTTCCCAGGCTGGAGAGCAGCACTGTTATTGGAAAAATCTGTGAGAACAACAAAACACTCCCTGTTCCCCCTCGGTTATTCTCTTACAGCATCAGAAATTGGGATTTCTTCCCAGCACAGAATTCCACCTGCAGTTCAGGRGTGGGTTTTCCTCTTTATYATTCCTTCTRTCCYCTYATTCTGTTTTTTGAGCATCTTGGAAAAGCAAGGCCACACTCCATTCCCAATCCTGCATATCCCAAAAGACGTTTGTAGGATCCCAGAATGGTTTGGGTTGGAAGGGACMTYAAAGCCCATCCAGTGCCATGGGCAGGGACACTTTCCATCATCTCAGGCTGCTCCAAGCCCCAATATCCAATGTCCTGGACATTGCAGGGATGCAGGGGCAGCCCCAGCTGCTCTGGCAATCCCAGCAATTCCAGGCAGCAATTCCTGCCCAAGATCCCATCCCTGGCTGCCCTGTGGCACTGGGAAGCCATTGCCTGTGTCCTGTCCCTGCAGGCCTTGTCCCCAGTCCCTCTGCAGCTCTCCTGGAGCCCCTGCAGGCCCTGCAATGTGCTGGAAGCTCTCCCTGGAATGTTTAAACATTGGTAAAGCAACTTGTCCATTCAGGCCAGAGCTGCCCCCAGGATTCCAGAGGGTCCCTGAGCAGGGCCAGCACAGGGACAGTCCCTGCCCTGGAGCTGGGACAAGCCAGGATGTTGTTGATTCCCTGTTTCTCAAACAAAAACCAGTGAGAAGCTTCCTCCAGTGCTGGGYTTGCTGGAAATGCCAGCATTTCTTCCAACACACTCCACATCGGGGTTTTTAGCAGAGCAAGGAAGCTCTCTCCTCTGGATTCCTGCTCTTTGTATCCCACTGTCCTTACTCAGGAGAGCACAGGGATGCAGAGTTTGTGATTCCAGAAATGAGAGGGGGGCAGATGCACGCAAACCAACCTCGCTCACCCAGAGCAATCAGAGCTGCCTCCTTCCCACACCTCCCCAAACATCCAGCATCCATTAAGGGAAGGCTGCCATGTCCCTGAACTCATTTACTTCATCCAGCAGTTATTTCTGCTCGCTCCTCCTCTCCACTCACAACTCCTGGAGCTTTCTGCAGAGAAACGAGAGCGGGTTTTGCCTGGGAAGGTGAAAATCTTGGCAAAAATCGGTGCCAGGCTTCCAATTCCTCTTTTCATTAGGCAGAAACCAGCTCCTTTTATTCCAGGATGTGTATCCAGAGGCAGAGATGTCCCTGGTGGTTTCCTGATGCCATCCTCCCCCTCCCAAAACCATCCAATGGAGGCGTTTCCTGCAAGATTCCTTTCAAGCACGGTGTGAATTGCTGATGGGAAGGAGCTCCTGCATAACCAAAGCTCGTGGAAAAGCTTTATTCCCCCACACAGGGAAAGGATTTATTTCACCAGAATGAAAAGGAGATGAACACAAGACACGTATCCTCCTGCCCAACTGGGAATTCCGACCGTCTCAATGATATGCAAATTATATTCGGATTTAATGCGGGCCTGCCTGGAAAAGGGATGAGTGTGAGGAGCCTGTTCCTTRTCCAGCACATCTGCTCTGGGTGTGCCAGTGGATCCATGGAGCTTCCATGACTCAGGGTGGCCACAAATCATCCCTGCAGTTTTTTTCCCTGGAATTAATTATTTATTAAATGGCTTTGGTCCTGTTAAAAGAATCCATTTGCTCCACACAAAGCTGGTGTTCTGCTGAAAACAAAAGAACAGCAGCTGAAAATAGAAGTGCTTCATCCAGCTGGGAATTGAGGCCTGATCATAAAAATCAGTTGGATTTTTATGATTTCTGATTGTCTGGATGTCTCCAAACACGTTACAGCTTCCACGGTGTGTCCAGTTCTGGGACCCTCAGGACAGGAGAGATCTCAAAGGGCTGGAGCGTGTCCAGGAGAGGGAATGGAACTGGGGAAGGGTTTGGAGCCCCAGGAGGGGCTGAGGGAGCTGGGGAAGGGTTTGGAGCCCCAGGAGGGGCTGAGGGAGCTGGGAAGGGAATGGAGCTCCAGGAGGGGCTGAGAGAGCTGGGAAGGGGCTGGAGAATTCCTGAGGGAGCTGGGAAGGGAATGGAGAATTCCTGAGGGAGCTGGGAAGGGAATGGAGAATTCCTGAGGGAGCAGGGAAGGGGCTGAGCCTGGAGCAAAGGAGGCTCAGGGGGCCCTTGTGGCTCTGCACAAGTCCCTGCCAGGAGGGGACAGCCCCAGGTCGGGCTCTGGGACAGGGAACAGGGACAGGAGGAGAGGGAACGGCCTCAGGCTGGGCCAGGGCAGGCTCAGGGTGGAATCAGCAGGAATTTCCCAATGGAAAGGGTGCTCAGGGAACTGCCCAGGGAGGTTTGGAGTCCCTGGAGGTGTCCAAGGAACAAGTGGATGAGGAGAAATCTTGTCCTGGACTGGATTTTCCAGGCAGTAAATAAGCAATCCCAGGTATCACACAGGCAGCAAATTCCACATGGATGGGACATCAGATCCCCCAGCTCTGATGGGACACTCAGCTCCCTGTGATCCAGCTGTACATTCCCCACTGCTGGCCTCAATCCATCCCAATCCCAGTGCCAGGCACGTTGTTCTCACTGCAATTCCTCCTCCATCAGATCCAGGTGCATCCCTGGGAGCCCCGTGAGTTCCCATCATGATTCCTCCACTGGAGCTGTGCTCCATGACCTGCTGGGATGYTGATCACCACCTCACCCCACACCCCCAGTGGCACCCAGTATTTATCTCATTCCATTCTGCAGCGTGGAGTAAATAAACAGCATTAAAGTGCTAAATGCATTCATGGAAATGGATTTGCATCCCGGAGCCATTCCTTAAATCAAGGCAGTGCYGTTAATAGGCTGCAATGGAGATGTAAAACATCCATTTTAATAYGGCTCTAATAAAGGCAGATTGCAGGAGCTGGTGATGACATTTCACACGTGGGGGACAAGCATGGTGACACGGTAATATCTCCAGCTCCTGGACTCAATTCCATGCAGCCCAAGAGGGCTGTATTAATTATGACGGTGTCATCTCGAGGAAATTAATTGCAGTCGTTACCAGAGGATGCTCATTAAGCAACAATTGCTTGGCTGCCTGAGCAAATCCCACACCCTGGGAGGGGACAGGAGCACGGTGACAACCAGCTGKTGACACATCCACTGCCATCCCCAAACCTTTTGTGACAGCAGAGTTGGGTAGGACACAGGATGTTCTTCACCAGGCAGAGGAGCAGCAAGGCTGGAGGAGCTGGGATTGAGTCCTGCAAGGAGTAGGATCCCATTTTTTTTTGGTCTTCAACTCAATTATAAAAGCTTTTTGATAAAGGTTTGATTGMTTTCATKAAAACACTGCTCCATCCCTGGAAGWGTCKRAGGCCAGGCTGGATGAGGYTTGGAGCAGCCTGGGATAGTGGAAGGTGTCCCTGGCCATGGCAGGRGGTGGARCTGGATGAGCTTTAAYATCCCATCARCCCACACCATTCCATAACTCCGGGATTTATATCAAGTCTGCATCTTCTTTAAAACATCATGTTATGAATTAAAAACGAATTAAATTTCCCCAAATTGATCCAGAGCAATAACAAAGCGAGAGGAACATCTTGGTCCTTCTGCTGCACAAAGCAAAACTGAGGTCTCCTTCAACTCCTCCTAAATTCTACAAGTCAAGAGTTTCCCTGAAATGGAATATTCAAAGCTCCACATCCTGTGCATGAAGACATTATTAAGTTATTCTCCTCTGAAGAAAATATCCAAGAAAGGCTGCTCTTCCAGGAATGAGGCACCAGAACCATGGGAACACAGAATGGGTTTGGATTGGGAGGGATCTTAAAAATCACCTCATTCCAACCATGAACACCTTCCAAGGATACCTCCTGCTCTTCCCCATCCACTCTGGGGAATGCACCAGATTCAGACCACAAACCTGACACTTCATTTTGCATCCTRATTTTAGTTTTAGCCTCTGAAAGTCCAGTGCTGAAAGCAAGGCACAGAACAGGCCACTCCACACCAACCACTGCCCCTCACCAGCTGCATTCCAGAGCTGTCCTTYAGAGCACGTTGAGCCTTTGTTTCTTAGGCCGTTTTTATTAATTTGCATTATTAAAGCCAGTTTGAAGCCAAAAATTAATACCCAAGTGCCAAGAGTGTGAGCACAGAATTCAGATATCTGAATTCACAGTGAGGGGAAAAAACACAACAAACTGTGTCTCACCAAGGGATGGAAAGGGAAAATTGTATCCATTTATTCCTTAGCCAAATTGCTACTTGCATTTATTCATGGGATATAATTATGGAGAGCAATTACATTTCCCCCTTCAGACTCAGTTTTGGTTCATAATTGAATTCAGGAGAGGCGGCAAGAAGTGAAATTTAAAGTTTGCCACCACTGAGCCAAACCCAAAGAGAGTCAGCTCTAAATCTGTGTTTGTCTCGTGGGAGAAAACTTCAACTCAGAGCCAGAACACAGCCAGGATTTTCCAACATTTGCTCAGAAATGGGCAAGGATCATCCTGAGCCCCACCAGAAACTGGACTGAAACAACCAAAGATACCAAAAATCCTTCCCAAAGACACCAAAAATCAACCTACAGAAGGTTTGCCTTTCMCCTGTGTTTGGTGGTGGTCACACAAAGTAGAAAATGCCGTAAAAAGTGATTTATTAAAGCCAAAGACCAGCAGGCAGAGACAAAGGAAACATGGAAGAGTGGGAAGGGATGAGAAAGGGATGCACTGGGAATGTGCTGCCACACCCAGGGGCGAAGCAATGCCGTGACAGGAGGATCCCTCCTGTCCCCACCTGGAACCATTCCCCTCCAGAAGCCACAGGGAAATCAAATTTATAAATGTTAACGTGTTGTTTGTAAAGGTCAGGTCAGGATGGGGGGAAGCAAATCCATCTCAGCWTCAGGTGGGACAGCAGTGACATTAAAGGAGCAGGGTCTGAACCYTTCCCCCAAGTTGAATTTGTTGCTGGGGTGAGGTTTGGTCCCCTTCCCTTCTGCTCTGGTCCCTGGGAGGGGGCAGCAAAGTGACAGGAAGTTCAGAAAAATGGATTTTCTGTACAATTGTGAGGCTGATTTGTAGCAAAATGGTCAGAAAAGGGGAAGAGTCCTTAAAAAAAACAACAAAAAAAGGMAAGGTGAATGTGGGGTGAAATTTCTGGGATTTATCCACAGTGGGCTGTGGCAGTGAAAGAAGGAATTCCTTTTAAAGGTGTAAGTGTCATTAGGAGTGGGGGGAGTTTTGACAGCAAGTTCACCTTTCTGATGGCAATTACAGAAACATGGAATTGATAAGATTGGAAAAGACCTTGAAGTCCAACCATCACCCCAGCACCAGCATCATGTTCACCACTAAACCATCACCTCAATCCACGTTTTTTTTTTTAACATTTCCATGGATGGGACTCCACCTCTTCCCAGGGCAGCCAGTTCCAGCACTGGACAACCTTTTCCATGGARAAATTCCTCCTAATATCCAATCTAAACCTCCTCTGGCAAAACTTAAAGTTATTTCCTCCAACCAGCCTGGATCTCAAACCTGAAATCCTTTGCTTCCTCTCACCCCATCTCCTTTTAGAAACTTCTCAGTGGAAGATTCAGCCCAAGGGGARAARGCAAAACAAGGATTTTAATAATCCAAATTTAGAATAAGAGAGGAGCCACTGATGTCTCAACCCCACAGGGCTCTTCAGGCACCTTCTTCCCAGAAGCTTCCCTGTTTTAATTAATGGYTGTGAAATGCAGCCAGGAGAAATGRAAATCATCCACCCTCACTGCACKATGTGACTTAAAAGATAAAGCATTCAAATAATGGTAATCATGATTCTAATAATAAATGATCCCAATAATTCRAGGAAATGGGGTCGCTTTGGATATTTGAGAGGTTTAAGGAAAAGCTCTGAACTCAGCAAAACCAAAATTCATGGGACTTGAAGGAAAATCATTCCCCTGAGACTGTCATGGGCTGAGTTGAACCAAAAGGGTGTTTTTAAACTTGTTCTCAGTATCAGAATGCTGGGTTCTTCACCTAGGAGACATCATTTGCATGTCATCACATAATTACAACACACACACGCACTCCACCACCTCCTCAGTGAACGCTGGAATTATGGAAATTCTGGGATCAATGGCACAAATCAGGGGTTTKGAACAACGCCCACAAAGCTGCCAGAGCTCATGGGGATGGAAAAGGGGAAGCAGGATAAGGAGGCCATGGCCCTTCTGCCATCCCAGGAAGCAGAGAACTGGATCTTGCTCTCCCTCTCAGATGCAGCTCGGAAGGTGAAGGAGTCTGTTCACRCTGTTCTCACCCCTGGATGGGATCTGGCTGTGGGAATTCACATCCCCACCTGTCTGGCATGCAAAGGAAGAGGAAATTTCTCACTGTGCTTAAAAATACTCTGAAGGAAAATGTGCACATTTCATCATCAGAGATTGTTCTTGAGCTGAGGAGGAGCTTGAGGAGCCCTTGGAAGGCACAGACCAAACCAGACCAGCATCAGCAGGACCTGGAGCTGCTGGAGAGATTCCAGAGGAATCCATGGAGCTGCTCCAGGGCTGGAACCCCTCAGTTCCCAGAGATTTGGGCTGGGAGAGCTGGGGGTGATCATCTGGAGAGGAGAAGGCTGCAGGGAGAGCTCCCAGCACATTGCAGGGCCTGCAGGGGCTCCAGCAGAGCTGCAGAGGGACTGGGGACAAGGCCTGCAGGGACAGGACACAGGCAATGGCTTCCCAGTGCCACAGGGCAGCCAGGGATGGGATCTGGGGCAGGAATTGCTGCCTGGAATTGCTGGGATTGCCAGAGCAGCTGGGGCTGCCCCTGCATCCCTGCAATGGCCAAGGCCAGGCTGGGCACTGGGGCTGGGAGCAGCCTGGGACAGTGGGAGGTGTCCCTGCCCATGGATGGGGTGGAATGAGACGAGCTTTAAGTCCCTTCCAACTCAGCCATTCTGGGATTCTGTGACTGCAGGGAAAAGCTGATTTTCCTCTCACACTAACACAGCTCAGCACCTCCCAATAACCCATGAATATCCATCTTTTTAATCCATCCTGCTCTGGATTCCATAAAAACAGGCCAGACTGCACCAGTACCAAGTCACTGTGGTGATTTCTATCAGAATGAACAGAATTTGATAATCCTCATTTGTGCCCCAAAACCTTCACACCATCCTCAGGGCAAGTCAGAGAATTTTGTCCAGAAACCCAACCAAAAAAAGGACAGCGAGAAGTGGGGGCTCCATTTTGCTGTGCTTTTTGTTCCACAAGCAAACAGCTGAACAAAAGGGAATAAAAACCCCCAAAGCAGGGGAAGTTGAAGCCCAGGCAGTGATTTTTGCAGCTGGGGATTCTCCCAGCTGGCACCACCAAGGCCTGAGGATGCCATCCCCACATCTCCACCCCCCCTGAGACACCCAGGCTTCGTCTCCCTCCACAAAACAACATTCCTTGCTGAAATCAAAGTGACACTGGAGTCACCCAGCCCCTGCCAGGCACTGGACACAAATCCCTGCTGGGCCAGCAGAGTTTTCCAGCTGCTGCAACACACAGACAAACCCTGGAGCATGGAACCTCCCTCCTTCCATCTCCGCTGGCCACCAGGAACAGAGCCAGGCTGAGCTCTGGCAGGGTGGACATTAATGCCCTGTGACACAGCTGCCCTCTCTGGGGTCACTGCTCACACGAGGTGGGAATTTCCCTCCCTGACTTCGCTGTGACAAAAATGTCCAAAGATTTACTGTAAAAAAAAGCAGCACCTCCAGGCCAGGTTTGAGGTGACTTCCGTGCTCTTGTTTTGCTTTTCTTCTTCTCTTTGCTCCCAAAAGGGGACTTCACACAAATCAAGGTAAAAATACAGATAAAACTCTTTGTTTTACACCTCCCCCTTGCTCTCAGCCCACCTGCAGCACCACAGTTCCCATTCCATCTCTTTGAGGGAATACCTACAGCTCCTGTGGCTTTCCAAAAAATAAAATAAAAAAAAATTAACACTGGAGTAGTTATTGTGCAATTATTTTGCAAAAGTTCCATATCAGTGCTAAAAAAAAATAAAAGAGCAGCGAAATGACAAGGCACAGGAGAGGGGAGAACTCAAACATATGTTAGAAATGTCACAGACAGCAAAGATCAGAGCAGCAAAAGCCACCAGAAAGAGGCAAAAAACCCCCCCCACGACTGCTAAATATAATTAGGTATTTAATTAGGAAGCCAAAGCATTGCTAATATGTGCTTTAAAATTTGGGAATTCACAGCACACAAACAGAAGCAAAACCTTTCTATTTTGGGGGTGACTTTGTGCAGAAAATGGATCTGTAAAAACAACTTCCCACGAAGCACAGGCTCAGCAGCCTGGGAGAAAAGAAGTGTAAATAAGGCTCCCAAAATCCACTTCTCACAGTCAGAGGGRCAGAAAAAGGGATTTGTTTGGATCATTTCCCTCTCAGACTTCTGCTCCTGTGGTCTCTTTGGAGCAGGGATGTCCTGGAGGAGATGGGATCACAGATTTATTGTGGCATTGCTWCAACGAGGACCTGGAGCAGAGGAATTGGGGAATTTGAGTCTAAAAAGGATAACTAGAGGGAGAAAAGCTCCTGGCAGAGCACAGAGCTGAGCCTCAAACTCCTAAATTTCACAGACATAACAAAAAAAACCCCAAAATGGGTTAAATTCCAGCAGCTTTGCCCAACATTGTCCCACTTATTTGAGGAAAAATAAAATCACTCCAGTGAAATTCCAAAGGGGGAACTCCAGAGTGAAGGTCCATGAAATGACAGCCACTGATGACTTTTGACAATTTGAATTTTTTTTTTCCACGTGGAGTTGCCAGCAAAGCCAGGGGAACTCTTTGGAAGTGCCCCAGAGGGACAGGGACACAGGGCCATGGATCATCCCCTGAGCTCAGCTCGGCATTCCAGCCACAGAGGGATTGATGCCCACTAAACTCCACAAAAATACACTGTCACTCCCAGTTAAACCAGCTGGATTTGTGGGAAAAGGAGAGGAAAACAACGTATTTTAAACTGCCTTGGAAATTCAGCACCTGAAGGTAAAGACAAAGTCTCCAACAGGATCTGCCTGAGCTTCAGGAATTGGAAAGGATTCCAAGAAAGATTTTATTTTCAACTTCTGTATGAAAGAAGGAGAATGGTGTTGTCACAGCGCTGGAATTGTCATCTCTACTTTTTTGCTAAAATACATTAAATTAGAGGAACAAGTGTGTTTTAAATGCCTGGGTTAAAGGACATTGTGGGTCATGATTTTAGGGAATTTGCAGTCCTTCCCTGGAGACAAATTAAAACAGAATAAATTTACACCTCCTCACCCAAAATCCAGCCCAAAAATACAGAATATACACACAATGCCTTAATTCAGCTTTCATTGATGCTTTGTTACCCAAATAAATTCCTTGTCTGAGTGGGTTTGGAGTTTCATGTCCCAATGCTGGATTATTTATCACGGAATTATTGAATGGTTTGGGGTGGAAGGGACCTTTCCAGGTCATGGGCAGGGACAATTCCCATCATCCCAGGCTGCTCCCAGCCCCAGTGCCCAGCCTGGCCTTGGCCATTGCAGGGATGCAGGGGCAGCCCCAGCTGCTCTGGCAATCCCAGCAATTCCAGGCAGCAATTCCTGCCCAAGATCCCATCCCTGGCTGCCCTGTGGCACTGGGAAGCCATTGCCTGTGTCCTGTCCCTGCAGGCCTTGTCCCCAGTCCCTCTGCAGCTCTCCTGGAGCCCCTGCAGGCCCTGCAATGTGCTGGGAGCTCTGCCTGCAGCCTTCCCTTCTCCAGGGGAACATTCCCAGCTCTCCCAACCTGGATCCCTGGGAACTGAGGGGCTCCAGCCCTGGAGCAGCTCCATGGATTCCTCTGGAATTTTTCCAGGTGCTGCTGTTGTGTCCCCAGGGCAGGGGCAGCTCTGCAGGTGGGGTCTCACCTGAGGGGACACAGGGACAGAATCCCCCATCCCTGCTGTGGGATCAGCCCAGCTCTTGCTGGGTTTTGGTTGCCTCCTGACATTTTTTCCATCTCAAAGGAACCCTTGGGCCACCAGGGCTGGCAGGAATTTGGAAAGGTGACAGCTCACTGGTGTTAATCCTCACGAAGCCAGAGCACTGCTATGGATCAGAGTTAATTCTGCAGCAGCAAAGCAGTGCCATGTGCTTTCACCAAAACCAAACTCTGCTGATGAAACATCTCCAGGAATTCACACCAGAATCAGCACAGCAGGTGAAGGTCACAGSGAGCCCACACTTCCATTCATGACACTCTGGGGTTTTCTCAGCCCCTCCCTCTGTGTGTGCCAGACAAGGCTCAGGCCCTGAGCCAGGAGAACACAGATTTGGGAGCTCAGCCTSCCCTGCTCCGTTTGCATCTGYTCATTSAYTKGGGTGTGGAGAGGAGGGCAAAYGCAGATCRGAGCCTCTGCCTCCCCWGAAAGCTGTGCCCCCTTCCCCAGCTTCTCACCAGCCTTTCTCAGGAACAATCAGGGCCAACACCACCTCAGGGAGGGTTTTTGTGCTGCCACAGCAGAGCCAGAGTGATTTGCAATCCCTGGGGGATCCACACGAGGAGGTTTTTGTGGGTAACTCTTTATTCCAAGCACACAATGCTTTTCAAACCCCGCACGCTTTGAGGAACTCTGCAAAAGCTTTGATTTATCAGCACTCCAGGCATGCTGCTTGTTCTGCCAAGATTTTTAGGAAGGTTTAGGGCACTGGAAGAATTTATGGCAAAGCCCAGCACCTTTGTTGTGTTTACCTCATGAGCTGATTGACGTCTGTGAATGATATTGTGCTCTCCAGAGCTGCTGCCTCCCATTCAAAGCACTCACTTCCACCACTTCCAAGATTGTATTTTAAGCATTGTAAAGCTCCTGATGGAGGGTAATTACAACAAATTATCTGCATAATTCTAATAACTGCATCTACTCCGTTACAAATGACAACCAGCAATTAAACCCATCCCAGCCTTTTCAGCAAACTAAACAGAAAAATCCACCTCACTCTTGACCTGGGCGTGCCCATAACTGATAATAAGCACCCATTCTGCTCACTGCAACAATAGCCCTCCATCCTTGACAACTTCTGTTTGTTTCTTTTTTATTTTTAACAGGCAAGAAGTGGCAAAAATTCTCCCTAGGAGGCTCCCAAGGGATGCAGATGGCAGATGGGAGAAGTGGGGTTTGTGTGGTGGAATGAAGGACCCCACAGGTGAGGGGGTCAGCAGCTCAGGGGAACTTGGATGAACTCTTCTGTCATAAAAGCAAAAAGTTTGGCACTTTTTGTGCAGAAACAAGATTGAGCTGGAAGCTGAAAACACGGAGAGGTTGTGGCTGTTCCACCCCTGGAGTGCCCAAGGCCAGGCTGGATGAGGTTTGGAGCAGCCTGGGACAGTGGGAGGTGTCCCTGCCCATGGCAGGGGTGGCACTGATGGACTTTAACATCCCTCCAACCCAAACCAGGCCATGATTCTGTAATTCTATAATTCTATAATTCTATTCCAAACACTCAGTGCCATGAAAAAACTTGGAGTGACTGCCTGGGAAGGAGATGAACCAACACTTTGGGAGCCAGGCAAAGGTGAGACATCAAAATCCCAATGTTAAATAAGACAGCAACCAGCAATCGAGGGATTCCCTGCAATTAATCAACCTGTATTAATTGTCACTAACAATTTTTTTCAGTTCACATTAATAACTGTGATTTAGGTCCAGTCTGGCTGTCAGGATTCACCACAAGATAAATTTCCCCCCACATCCCCCAGCCTGGCACATCAAGACGAATGTTTGTCTCAATGACAGCTTGCACAACCCCAAGGAATAAAACGAGGAATCATCCCAGACTCCAGCCTTGCCTCCACCTTTTGCAGCACGAGGGGATGGTTTTATTTCCTCCCTGTAAGACCATAAAGCTTTAGAGTACATAAATTTTGCTCCTTTGTGCAGCAGTTCTGAGTTTCTGGCCATCCACCAGACCAGGCTGCTGCTCATCCACCCCCAAAACCCACCAGGATTTCCTCTGGGAGAGCTGCTAGGAAATGACACTTGTCAACATCTTCCCCTTCCTGCTGTAGTCACTGTTATTTCTAGAAGCTCTCCAGGTTTTCTCTGTGTAAGGAACAAATCTGTCTAGTATCCCCTGAATGAGWTCCCTGCCTCAGGTAAAAAATACCCAACTTGGTTATCCCAAAACCAAGGAACTTCTGAGGGAATTATTTAGCAGCATTATTTCACCTTACAGGGTGGAGAGAGCTTTAATTTTATTTTTTTTTCACTYTGAAAATGCTGTTTCACTGTCACTCCAGAGACAATGAGTTTGCTAAAAGCCACCAAAAATTATGAAAGCCACAGAGAACCTGATCACCATCACATTTCCCAGCACCAGGATTTCCATGCACAGAGCCATTTCCCACTTGGCTGTGAATGAATTTTGTCTCTGCAAAGTTTGGAAGTTACCAGAGGAAAAGAACTATGGAAGTGCTTTCCAGTGACATTCCACAAAGTGCAATTCCTGCTGAGCAATCCCAAACTCCAGACTCCCAAATAACCAAACTAAAGGCCAACTTCTGGCCTGCAAAATGTATTTCTGCCTATTCTGCAGATCCCTAAAAGTCAACAGAACTGAAAGTCAAATCCCTCAGGAACATCCCACCAAAAAGTTATTTTGTGTCACCACCTGGTGCTCGAAAAACCTGTTTTTCCATGGGTTCACATCCCTAAAAGGCTTTTCCCAAGGTTCTGCCAGGGCTTTCCTTTTGCCACATTGTGGAGTCATATCTGATGTGTCTGAACCAGATAATCCCAATAAAACAGGAATCACTGAGGGTCCTGCACTGTGATATCCAGGAATTCAGCAGAATGGGAAAATGCAGCTCAGTGCTGAAGCAACTTCAAATTCATTATTTGTAGCTCAGCAAACTGAAAAGGGGAACGGTTGAAAGAAACAGTTCAGATTATCATAAATGAAAATCAAACACTTTGAAAATCTCCCTTCTTTCCCTTTCAGCATCCATGGAGGAGACAGGAATTCACCTCCAGCTCTGGTTCCCCCAAATCACAACATTTTAAGCTGCACAGAAGTTTTTAAAGGAAAAAACTCTGCAAGAACAACCCAGGTAAAACACAAAGCTCCCACACCAGGTGCCCAACTCCAAGGGAATCCCAGCTCACTCCCAAAGGCTTTTCCCAGAAAACCCTTGAGCTAAACACCACCACACTGATGGAAAATAAAATAATGACAACAAAGTAAATTATTAATCTTTCCTTTCATTGTTCTGATGGCTCCATGGGGGATGTGGGGTCCAAAAGATCATCCCAGGCTTTAGATCTTTGCTTTTTGCAGCAAATCCTAAATACAGGAATCACTTTTTTTTTTGTTCCCATCAAGCACCAGCTCTCCTGCCTTCAATCAAAAACTCATAAAGTTTGATGAAAGCAACCACAGGCACTGCATAAAAATGTTTTAAGGTAATAAAACCACAAAGTGGACTTAAACCACACAGTGTTTTCATCCTTGGATTTCCCCCATTCAGGGAAAACCCTCACTGAAGCATTTTCTGAACAGCTCCCACAGACAGATTACAAATGTGGAGTTTGTCAAGTTCTTTTTCCCTTYTCTTSCRCCACAACAATCAAAGWTGCTTTTCTTTCTGCCATGGGAGCTCTCCTGTTGCTCTACAGATATTTTTAGCAATGCCAAAGTATTATTTTCTATATTTAAAATGAAAGTTGGGGCTATTAAAGCAAGTTTTAGCTRCTACTGGAAGTTCATTCCTCAAGAGCAAAGGAGTTGCTGGAACAGCAGCAGCTCCTGCATGGCAGGATCTCACYTTGTGGTTGAGATTTAGTGTTTGGTAATTCCTGTGGCACCTGGGCACGTGTGGTGGCCTTGGCAGTGCTGGGGAATGGTTGGGCTTGATKATCTCAGAGGGCTTGTGCMACCTCAGTGATCCTTAAATGTGGAACTCAGGGTTTTTATCCAGGAATTTTGTAGCTGAGATGGTTCAGCTGAAYCCACGGATCTGTTCTGCCCTCCCAGCTCTGCTCAGAACTTCCCTGGCCACGGGCTCAGCCCTGAGCTGCTCAGGGAACTGGATGGAGTGTTCACTTTGGATCCCTCCTGATGGAACTCTTCAGTTCCCAAGGAATAAATAAATAAATCACTGAAAATTCACATTCAACACCATCGACCCCTGTGACAGAACCAGAGTGCTCAGCAATGTGGGGAAGCTCAATCCTCCTCCAGGAGGACACCAGGGAAATGCTGCCAGTAAATTTAAGGCTGGAAGTGTCCACACACCCCTGGAAGTGTCCAAGGCCAGGCTGGACATGGATCTTGGAGCACTCTGGGATGGTGGAAGGTGGAGGTGGGTAACTTTCACAGCCCCTTCCAACCCAAACCCTTCTGATTCCATGAAGGAACGAGCTGCTCCCGCTTTTGTTGGCTCAATGAAACACGAGCCTGGTTCAGAGCACCCCATCCCCACGGAATTCCATTAGCACTGCTTTCAGCTCTTCAGCCCCAGCTCTTGCAAATGTCACAATCCCTCTGTTCCTTCAGCTTGTGTTTCATCCAGCGGGGAGGAGGAGCTGCAGACATGTGAAATTTCTGACAGGCTGTTGATTTTCCCTTTGGATGAAGCATGTTTGAAAACTCCCAACTTGACTGATCTGCTGAAGCACGCTCTCTGACAGACAATATAAAATCAATGCCTCACATATTAAGAGGGGAATTTTTTTTTCCCTTTTTTTTTTGGCGTGTGTGAGGTTTTTGTTTGTGTGGGAGGTGGCGGCGGGGAGGGGGGGAGGCTGCTGGGGATCGCTTTATTTTCTGTCATGGAAAATGAACAGCCTCACCTTAAGGTTTTTATAAACTGTCATCTTTAATCAGACACACACAGCAAGACTGTCAGCTCTCATAAAGCATCGAGGAGAGGGGGGTGGAAAAAATGAAAAAAAGGCACCAAATGTGAAGCTGTTGCCCATCCCTTCAGTGGCCCCAGTTAGAAGGAAAGCTTTCCCCAGCAGTGGCACAACTGAGATGTGTCCTTAYCCTTCAGCAATGCTGATTTTGGGAGGGTCTGGCAGGGAGGAAAAGGGCTGGGATTTGCCTGCCATGGACATCCATCCCTGCTGCTGACAGACAGAAAGTCAACAGCCAGGGATTTGTCAGCTAAAAACCTCCTAAACACTCATCAAACCAGGGGGTAGGGAGGTGTGGGAAATCAAGGAAAGCTCCCAAAACCTCGAGCCTGCAGGTCCAAACACAGAAATGAGCACARGGTTTGAYCTGAGACCTTGGRAGAGGCTTCCAMATTCAGAGAGCAGAAGCAAGAATGTGGATTTGTRGTTTAGGCACAGACATGTCGAGCTAGGRAGTGGAAAGTKTWAAAGTTTGGCTTACAAAGGTAGTAAGAAGTTTTAAGGTGGAGAATTGTAAGTTTGTGTTGTTGTATGATGGGTTAAGAAGATCTGCACTGCAGCAAAAACGTATAAAACAAAATAATTAACGATTGGGGTAAAGACATAAACAAACTTTGTGGCAGCAGATTATTGGTAATAAACCTTTAAAAGGCACTGTAACTAAAGATCTTGTGACCACTGACCATGGAGTGCTGCCCCTGACAATGCTGGGATGTTCTCACCCCTCTGAGGCTGATGTAGAGCAATAAATCATCCTTTAACACGAATCTCAGTGGTTCTGTCTCTCTCCAGAATCCCAAAAGGGAGGGAAAAGCATTCCCTAGGTCGGTGTCAAATTCAGATTCCCATTCAGGCCAGCAGCAGGAGGCAGTGAGTGGATGAGAAGTTGCCTCAAGAGTGGCATTTCTAAAATAAAGCTGGGATTATCCA
>CADDXX010000390.1:246806-258124 GCA_902810485.1 Alauda arvensis
TCCAAGGATCCAGGGGCAACCACAGAATTCTCTGGCAATCCCAGCAATTCCAGGCAGCAATTCCTGCCCCAGATCCCATCCCTGGCTGCCCTGTGGCACTGGGAAGCCAGTGCCTGTGTCCTGTCCCTGCAGGCCTTGTCCCCAGTCCCTCTGCAGCTCTGCTGGAGCCCCTGCAGGCCCTGCAATGTGCTGGGAGCTCTGCCTGCAGCCTTCCCTTCTCCAGGGGAGCATTCCCAGCTCTCCCAGCCTGGCTCCAGAGCCTGAGATTGGCTCCAGCTCCTCTCCAAGAAATCCATGGATCCAGGGGCTTCACTTGAAATCTCAGGACACCACAAAGGGGCTCCCTTCCCTTTCCCTCTCTTTTCTATCCCCATTTCCATCCAAATCCCTCGGGATGGATTCTGAGTGTCCCAAATCCCAGAATCCTGGAATGGTTTGGGTGGGAAGGGAGCTCCAAGCTCATTCCAGGGACACCTCCCCCCATCCCAGGCTGCTCCAATCCTTCCTTGGCCATTGCAGGGATGCAGGGGCAGCCCCAGCTGCTCTGGCAATCCCAGCAATTCCAGGCAGCAATTCCTGCCCAAGATCCCATCCCTGGATGGGATGAAATATTAGGAGGAMTCAAAATAAAGCTGTGAACAAGACAGAGCCAGAGAATGAATTGAGGCTGATATAAAATGGGTTTACAGCATTAAATAAAGCCTTGCTCTGCACAGGAGCCACAGTGAGTGCTGAATTCCTTGCTGGGGTTTCAGCTGGAATTTTGGTTATAGGATAAACCAACAAACAAAAAAGGTTTCTCGATTTTTGGGGGATGTTGGGGATAAAATTCCACAACACTCCCAGCATTCTGCTGGCAGGGAGCTCTGCCAGGAGGCTGCTCCCCATTCCCAGAACACAGCAAGACAAGTCCCCCATGGAATCACCACGGATGGAGGTGGAAATAAACCCCTGGGAATGGAGGACAAACCTTCCMAGGCTCTGCAGGAGCTGCCTGGGTTTGCTGCCACTGAACTCAGAGAAGGGAAGCAGCTGAAATCCAAGAAATCCATTGTCCAAACATCCATTGTTCCTGAAATAATGGGCTCCAGGAGCAGCCCTGCCTCAGGTGCTGCTTCTGACACACTTAACACACCTCAAGCCACAGCTCTGAGCAGCCCAGTGCTATTTTTACATCTCTTTTTACCACATAACATCCTTCCCTAATGACAATTTTACACATATCCCAGTTCAAGAGACTTGTGCTTCATTTTTTAAAATTTTTTTTTGGCAATAGATCACATGTCCCAGTGCTCCACACTTGCACACAGGCTCCTTTCCCAACCATCTGCTTGTTGAACTAATTCAAACTATTATCAGTTTTACCTCCAAGGAAAGAGACACTCCAAGCTTCAAGGAGAGCTCCAATTGCACCCAGGGAGGGGAAAAAGCAGCATAAAAAAAATAAAAAACCAAAAACCCAGTCTAACAATGAGAGAAATGTCAAGAAATAGAAATGTCAAATCCCTTAAGGGTGGGGAAAAAAATATAAATTCCAGCTCCAGCTCATCTCCAAGCACTGTATTTTGTAATGAAATTACCACTCCATAGTCTTTCCTCAGGGAAAAGCTGTTCCAACTAATCAGAGCATTGGGTTTTTTTTAAAGTTCAAAACAAATGCAGGGTTGTCGATGCAGAATTCATGCCCTGGCTGTCAGGAGCTGCCTTTAACTCTTTGCAAGCAAAAAAACCCCAAAAAAACCCTGAGTCTTGGCAGCAAAAGCTGTAAAATGGCTCAATAAGGAAACAATTCAGATTATCTCAGGGTTCTCATGAGACCAAACCATTCCCAGACTGGTTTGGGTTGGAAGGACCTTAAGGATCATCTCATTCCACCCTCCTGGTGGAGCATCAATAAAACCTGTCTCTATTCTCCATGTGAACCTTGGAGAGAAGGGGCTTTAACAAACACAGGAAGGTCTTTTTCAGGCAGAAACCTGAAAGTTGTGCATTAAATGTTAAATGAGGTCTGTACAGRACTGTGTGTGTGAAGCTCTTGGAGTTCAGCTCCTTCATCCATGATCTCCTTGTGTCATCCAAGGGATCCTTCCTCCTTCCTCACCCTGTGCCTGGCAAACTCAGCCAAATTCCAGGAGAATTTTAACTCCAGCAGCTTTGTGAGTGTCCCTGTGACAGCCAGAAATGGAGAAATGCACCAGACAGAGATGGAGAAATGGACATTTGTTTTTGTTGGATAAATKAAATGCATCGTTGAAATGAAATCATCAAATGCATCTCCTCCTCCCTGCAGACAAATCCAAAAGTGTTGCATCTCTTCTCACTGGTTTTTCTCAAGAAATTGCTTTTTATTAGCAAAATCAGATTTAAGAATGAGTAGAATTCTTTTGGAGTAGTCCCTCTATAGGCTTTACCACCTCAAGATCTCAATCCTCTTCTTCAAAACTATTCAGACACTGGATTTTTTTTTTTTTTTTGCCTGTGACTGGGTACATTTAATTATTGATGAAACCTTCAACTTCCCTAATTGAAAGCCAGCAGGGTGGTTTAACTTCAWTTCTGGGATGACACCAGACATGGTGATGGTGGTGGCACTGAAGAAGTGAAACAGCTACAGCTGAAGAGACTTCCAGGTGTGGGGGCACAGGAATCCACAAAATTCCTCTCCAAAACCATCCCAGAGCAAACAAAATCCTTCAAGGGAAACAGGAGCCTCTGCATTCAAACCCAAAAAAAGGCAGCTCCTTTCTGACCTCCACTCCTCACTGCATTTAAATCAATCTGTTTATGGCTGTTTGGAGACCCGAGAACCAAAGCCTCAGCCTGCCATTAATATTTTAATTGCAGCCATGAATATTCATGAGCAGTTTGCTTCTTTAGAGGACAAGATCCGATAATGAAATAATTCTAATATGTAAATGTGTTCCTGTCATGACACCTTGCCTTCATCTACATTACAAAACTGAGGCAATTTCAGCTCTTTCATTATTGATGTCATTTTGGTTCTCCTGGCTGATTTTATTCTTCTGGACTAACCCAGGCTCTTGACACAGAAGGCAAATCTCACTTCCTGACTGGATCAGTCATTATGGATTATTTCAAAGTCACCTGCTTCCCYTGACTTTGGAATTTTGGGAGGAATTTTATTTATCATTATTTTGATTTGATCCAGCTTCTGTTTCTGAGCTAATTCCCACTGTGAACACCTGATATTTTTCACAGACACAGGAGAAGGCAGCAACCACAAAGTCTTTCAGGATTTCAACATTTCTTAGACTTCAGTACCAAGAAAAAGCACCTGGGTCAGGCTGCAAAGGGTTTGGAGCAACCTGGGGTAGTGGAAAGTGTCCCTGCCCATGGTGGGATGAACTTAGAGGTCCCTTCCAACCCAAATCATTCTGGGATTCCATAAAAAACGTTTGGTTTTTGTGAGGAACAGAGTGGCAGCTATTTTTTGCAATAAATCCACTTCTTCCCTTTGCAGCTGTAACCAACAGCATCAAACTCTGGATGATTCCAGCAAGTTCTCCTTGTAGTTGCTTTGAAATCCTCCCCCGTTCCCATACAAACTGAAACCTAAAGGATTTCAAATGAGGACATAAAAGCTGTCAGGGCGGCCCTTAATTAATTAATTGCCTCTTCAGCTTCTCTACACAACCTCCAACTTCTCCCCTTCACACCCACCTCAAGCTCAAACCCAGTTCTTGCCTTCACTCTTCAGACCTCACTCCTCTACTTGTTAGAAACATTTTTTTTTCTCATTTCCAGGTTAAAATTCCTTTTGGCCACTGTGGCAACTCCAGTTTTCAACCTGGAGCTCTTTCCCAGCCCTCAGAGCCCTTTTGTAGGCAATGGGATCMAATTCCAGCATGAAATAGTCCTTTTGTCCCAATACAAACAGCCAGAAACTGCATCCAACATTTCAGAGGGAATCAAAACTGTCCAGTCTGTGCTGGGCAGCTTGGAGTAATTCTGGAACCAAATGTTCTCCTCATCCCCACCATTTCCAATGGATTAGCTCCAAGTTCAGCTCAGCCCAATTCCCAGTGCATTCAGAATTCATTTCATCCCTTTTCCTTGGATTCCCAAGATCAGCCAGCTCCTGGAGGTTATTTCATCCTCMCCATCACTGCAAGTCATTAAAACAYSTCCTAAAACAAACCYAAAYGAGAAGGCAGAGTCCTGAAGGGCAGTGAAAGGCACCAGGTGACAAAATGCCAATTAAATACTGATTAATAAATACCAATTAAATATTTGAGAACAATATTGGGCACAACTTGTGCTGATTTTGCATAACGTGACCTCTTGGAATTGGAGACTCTGAAGGACAAAGCAAGGGGAGGAGAATTCAGCACCTCAAACTTGGAGTGTGCAGCTCCTGAGGGAAGGAGCCACTCCCAAAAACATACTGCCACCACCAAAACCTCAACAACAGCTACAGAATAAATTTTGGAATCAAGCAAGTTTGGCAAGAACAAATCCTGCAGTAAAAGCAGTGGGAAGAGCTSCTGCTCCATCCCAGCTCCAAACTGGACACAGGGAAAAGCAGATCCTGCAAAGCTCTGTGCTGCCCTTGGCTCCCCTGCTTGGAATGTTTTCCATCTAAAGCCACTTCACCACCCAGATGCAGCAGCTCCAGGTGGTTGCCCCACATCTGGAGCACTTTTTGGACTGGTGTCACTGGAGTTTCTGGAGGTGACAGTTTGGCAATGCTGATGTCCTGCCAGGTGAACCTGATGGGTTCATCCATTCCCTCTCTCCTTGGCTTTATTAGGTCCCATTTCCATGGAGAGAAGGAAAAAGAGGAACTTGGATAAGTAATTAATCTAATTACCTTAGAAACTAACGAGCTGTGTGCTGGAACAGARCAGACCTTGCTGGAAGTCAGTCCCAGACAATCCCAAAGAGCTGAYCAAATCATCTGGAGCACCCAAACTGGGAGAGGAATCTCAAGGACCTCAGGCAGTCAGAGCACAGAGGCTCTCCCAGAAGAGATCTGGGAGTTTTCCAGTCTCCTCCACCACAGAATCATGGAATGTTCTGAGCTGGGAGCGACCCACAAGGAGGGAAAGAGGACAAGAGCTGCCACGTGGTTGTGTTGTCATAAAATCAGAGAGAATCTCCAGTTGGAAGGGACTCACACGGATCCAGTCCAAGTCCTGACCCCACAACCCATCCCAACAATCCCACATGTGCCTGAGCACTGTCCAAACACTCCTGGAGCTCTGCCAGCCTTGGGAACGTCCCCATTCCCTATTCCAGTGCCCAACCAAGGCCTTGCTGMTGTCTCCAATCGTTGCCACCACGCTCAGGTGGTTCCTGGGGAGCTTCAGGAGCTCTGGKTTGGTTCTCACCAGGACAGAGCCACCCTGGAGCCTCCCAAACAAGCATCAACCTGCACAGGGTTTACTCAAAATGAGTCTTTTGATGCATTTCCTGAGGGTGAAAACATCCTTGATAATCCCAGCTCATCCTCAAGCCTTGGAGAGATCAACAAAAATCATCCTTGGAGTGACACAAGGCAGGGTATGGGATGCCTGCACTCCCCAAATCAGCTGAAACRCCAGGAAAACAAAAATATTTTCCATCGCTCAGTGTGTTTAATTCCAGATTTCCTTCAGGTGATGAAACTGTTGCTGATTTAAGTCCCCAGTTCTGGGCTGAGGCACTTGTCCAGGAGCCACTGGGAAATCCAAGTCCTTCATTTCCAAATTATGGATTCAAAGAAAAAAAAATGGAAAAAAGCAGTGGAGAGAAGCACCAAAGATCACTTCCAGCTGCTCCAGTGTTTTCCCACTGAATGAAGAAGATGAATGCAAGGATTGAAAATCCCAAGCCAAAGCTGAGGAGCAGCAGCAGCACTGAGAATTTCATCAATGAAATGATGTGAAAAAGAGAGAAAAGGAGCCAGAGGAATCAGGGAATTATTTAGGTTGGAAAACACCCCTTAAAATCATCCAGTCARACTGTTTCTATATAAACACTACAAYRAGCAGGGAATATTGAGAAGCTCATGGATTCTTTACATGAAATTTTAATTCCAAAACATCCTACCTAGAAACAGGTAAAAAAGCATTACATAAATCTTGGATTAAATCAACCAAGTGAAAAAAATTAAATAAGAGAGGTGCCTAACACAAAATAACCAAAGGAAAACTTGAAATAACATCTGCATTTATAGCCAGAGGGCTGTTCAAAACAGCAGAACCCTAAAAAATAAATTGAGGAAAAGCAGTGAGAGGTGCTGTGGGCAGAGACACCTCCAGCTCTGAATCCACCTGCACCTCCCACTGCCCAGCTGGGGGAAAAAACTCACCCATCCTTGGCCTGCTCCCCTCGTGTGTCCCAGGCAATCCCACAGTCCAGTCATATTGAACCATTCCTCAAACACACACACACACATTTATATATATATATTTATATATATATTTATGCACACATCAGTGCCTTTTTTGCCTAATTAAATCCAGCACTCCACGCTGGGTAACAAGATGTTGATTAATTGACTGATTTGATTCCAGCACATCCTGGCTGCGTCAATCCCCTCCCCTCCAGATCTCCAGAATAACCTTCACCCCTCGGTGCCATCAGCTCCTGTTCACATCTGCAGATAGGACAATTATCCAGGCATCCATCAGGAGGGGATTGCAGCAGCAAGGAACTCATTTTCAGCCCCTTTGCTGAGCACACCAGCTCAATACACAAAGCTGATCCAACCTGGGGAAGGTTATTCCAGCCCTCACTGCCAGGATCTGAGATCCCAGCAAAGGTTTGACCACGGTGGTCAGTGGTGTAGGAATGCATGGAGAGAAATGTGCCACCAAATTGTGAAATCAGAGAATGCCCTGAGCTGAAAGGATCATTGAGTGCAGCTCCTGGTCCTGCACAGGACAATGCTGAGGTTGGAAATAATCCCAGAATCCCAAAATGGTTTGGGTTGGAAGGGACCTTAAATCCCTTAAATCCCAYCCAGTGCCACCCCCTGCCATTGGCAGGGACGTGTCCCACTACCCCAGTCTGGCCCTGTCCAACCTGGCCTTGAAAACCAAAATAATCAATCCCATTCTTTATCAGAACACGAGGGGGCTGAAGGAATCTGCAGGAAGCCAAATGTGGTTTTGCTTTTAGTGTTTGTAGGATTGAAAACCTACCTAGAAAAAAGATGTCTGACTTTTCAAACTGGGGAAAAAAATGAGAATTAAAGATATAAGGCCTTACAATTTTTGTCATCATTTTAATTTGTATCTGCAAGTCTTGTGAATAAAGATGCAGGAGATGAAGCAGCAAACCCTGCAGGTCAGCCAAGCCACCCTAAACCACGGGCTGTGGTCCATGAAATTCTAATGGGCCTCATAAACCAACTTCCCTCGTTTGCAGCTACTCAAGTGGAATAAAGAGAGGCCATAAATAAATTGGCCACTTCCCCACCACTTCTTTTTTGCAGCTCCAGAGCTGTCACAGGACTGAGAAATGATTGAAGACCATCAGTTCAGGGAAGAAAAAAAAAAATTAAAAATTGAGAAGACTTTCCAGCAATAAAAATGAAATTTATGACTGACCCAAAAGCTGGTTTTTTTTCCCCAAGATAATATCTGCCAGCCCTCACAAGGACCACAGACCCCTAATATTTCCGCTCTGGGCCATATGTGCCATTCTCAGGCAAAAATAAATTTGTTAACAAGTCTGCAACAGCAGTTGGCACTTTCTTCTGCCAGTCTGTACGAACATCTTGAGACTTTCTTTAATAGGAAAAAAAAAACGGGAAAAGAGAAGGTTTTAGAGAAGTACAAACCCAGCAAAACACGCCTGAAACGTAAGGGGAAAAAATAGTAATTCGAGCAAACATTTTAAATTAATAACTGCAGAAATGCTGGCAGAGTTTGTTGTTCATAAGCTTCGGGATCATGCAGGGGTCCTGAACATTTTAAACATTCAGTGTGACCATCTGTCACCAACACAGGCACGGAACAGAACGAGCAATTACCAGAGCCCTTCTCAGACAGAATCTGTCAACCACAGCCAGCCCGGCTGCCAGCAGAAATCAAACTGATGAAATGGAGTTGATGAAAGGAGCTCGTTCCTTCTGGGGAAAGGGATGGGCTCCACCTGAGCAGGGAGGAGGAAAAACAGCAGCCAAAAAATCTCGTGGTGGTTCCGTGGTGCTCAGGGAATGGTTGTGAGGATGGGGGTAAGAGGTCCCACGGTGCTGGCACCAGCCAGGAGCAGAGAATTCAGGGATTTAGTGCTGAATTCCTTCTGGAATGTGATCCAGAATGACCTGGGATGGAAGGGAGCTGAAATATCATTTAGTTCCCCCCATGGATACCTTTGCACCATCCCAGGTTGCTCCAAACCCCGTCCAACCTGGCCTGGGAGACTTCCAGGGATGGGGCAGCCACAGCTGAAGCATTTGGAGCAAGTTTGTTCAATAATACATTGAATGACTTAATAATTGGAACAAAGTGCCCAGAGAGAAAGGAAACACCAGGGTGGAGAAGGGAAGAAAGGTGACAGGACTGTGCAATGAACATAAGGAATAAAAAAAATAGTATTATTTATACTGAAAGAACAACTCTGCACTTCAGAGAGGTTCCTAACCAAAATCCACGAGGATGAGCTAAGGAAATATTCCCACACTTATTCCTGGATCAGAAGTTAATGTGCAAAAAGCTGATTAAACCAGAGATGAAGTCATTACCAACACACAGAACTGGATACTCCACACCCTGAACACTGGAGCAAGGGAATAYCATTTGCTACTTCCTATTTCAGGGCATTCAGGTGCTGAGAATGTTTGCCATGAGGTAAACACTGCATGAATTGGAGTCTTAGAAGACAAATTCAAGTATTTCCATCAATCACAGGAAGACCTGGGGCCACACAGACCACGGAGCCATAAAAGCAAACAGGAGCCAAGAGACAGGGTAAGGTCAGGAGAGGAATCCTATTCACATTTAAGGAACTCCTGAGATGCCAGGAGAAGCATTAGCTGATCTTACAGGGGAAAAAAAAATTAATGAAATTAAAAGATGAAGAAACACAGGAGAGGAGAAGAAAGCATTCTGAGACTGTATTAAAACATGAAATGCAAAGTGATCGTGATAAAATCCAGATGGGATTATCAAAATAACACTGATAAATGTCAAGGCAGTGAACTCCTGGGCTGGTCTTTCAGCAGGACATCAAAGAAAGGCCAAGTTTTGATGAAAGTGTTCCTCTCCTTGAGTGATTTGTTGTCTCAATGACTGACTCCAGCAGCCTCTCCAATGCTGTCAYGTTGTATTTAGGGATGATTAATGGAAATACAGCCCCTGCTCAGCCTCATTCCTGCAGAACTTCCCTGCATCCCTCCAAGCCAATATTCCTTGACAACTCTCACACCCCATCAGCTYGGCCAGGATCAAATATTGACAGGAGCCTGGCAAACACGACACCAGAAACAGTGTTTTATTTAATGGAGTAATTAAAACCTGCACTATCAATATCTGGGAGGGGAGATGTTGATCAGAGGACAAGCCTGCTTTTCATAATGACAAAATGAGTGTGATGCCGTGGAGTTCACAAAGGAAATGGGATTTGAGGCAGGAACAGATGGATCCAGGGGRGAAAGGATGAACAAGGGAACTCAGCTGCTTGGCTGGATAGGTGGGGTGCTCAGAACAACACAGATCCAGCAATTTCCAGTGATTTTTTTTTGTGGCACCTGATACATCTCCTCAATTGGCTCATTTATCACAGAATCGACTTTAAAACAACTTTCAAACTCCTTTTTTTTTTTTCCCCCCAAAGAGACTTGCATTTTCTCACTGCTAATCTGCCTTATGGAAGCTGGATTTTAACTGAAAAGTACATCAGTAAATTGGCATCCCCTACTGAGACAGATAAGAGCTTCGAGTCACTGAATAAAGATGCCGAAACTGTGACAGGTATCTCTGAAAGCCCTTTTGAAAATTCCTTTATAAATAGTATTTATTTGGCTAAAATACCTGATCAGTGCAGCACTTCTGTAATCTGACTGTTTGCAAAGTGCTTTAGTTCTGGAGATAAAAGCTGCTACAGAACTCTGAGGATCATCTGGAGGAGCAGTTTCCACGAAAGCTTTTGTCAAAAGCTTTTTTTTTGTCAAAAGCTTTTGTCCCCAGCCAGGTCTAATTTCATGGCAATTGGGCTCATTTTGAAACCTTTATGTATTTTTTTTTCAGCTTTCCAGCTACACGAGACACAYGTGAAAAGTGCATTAGGTTGGGAGAAGTCTCCAAAGCAGCAGAAAAATCCTTGTAAGGGAAAAGCAGAAAAAAAAAATAAAATAAGGCCATTAACTGAATTTGCAGGGACCTGTTGACCACGAGACTGAGATTTTATCAGGATAAAGGCACAGGGGACACAAAGAATTCCCGTTTCCTTCATGTGCCATCCTCTGCCTGCTCTTTGTCCCCGGGGTATTTACAGCATCCTCTGCTCCCACCGGATTGTTTTCCCCACATTTCAGCTGTTTCAAACTCTCAAAGAGTTAACGAGGCTTTCCCAAATGAGATCTCTGCAGGTGTCAACTCCTTGGAAGCAGATAGGTGCAAAGGGCAGGCACATCCTTATAATGAGAGGAAGATTAAGAGGGGGAGAGAAAAGGAGCCAGCATGAGGCATAAGAAGTGCTTTGATGAATGATAGAGCCCCGGCATTAATGAGATCTGGTAATTTTACATTYCCAGAAAGCCGTGGTCGTTAGGACTGGGAGGATCGCTGCTTTATTCAGCTGGAACAGAGGAAAGTTTAGGACAAAAGGCGGCTCATCAAGGAATCCTCTCCCCTTTGAGGCGACACAGCTGCGATTTGCAACATTCCCCATCCCTGCCACTGCCAGGTTTGTTTGGTTGCTCTTYTCARAAGCCACCCTCAGCAGATCAGGCACACCTTGGCCAACAGCTGTCCCAGGAAACTTCTGCTCTTTGGGAAACAAGCCAACCAAAAATTGTAACCTCCCCTGGCTGGGAAATGGGCTCAAAGCACATTTCCCATGAGGCAAACCCTGCAGCCTCTTGGTTATTCTGCACAAGCTCATCTCTTTTCCTGGATTCCTCAGCTATGTCAAGGTATGAGGGGTAAGAACTCAACAGCAAGGTTTTTTCCTCTGTTTAATCTTGGAGCAATCTGATTTTTAGTTCTGTAGTGTAAACCAGTAAAACCTGCACTGAACAACAGCAACACGGAGAGAAGGTGTGGCACGTGAAGGGTCAAGGTATACAAATCCACATTGATATGAAATTAATGAGAGCAACCATGGTGAGAAGGATTTGGGGGTGTCCCCCAGTGTGGGCAGCAGGG
>CADDXX010000390.1:266055-302210 GCA_902810485.1 Alauda arvensis
AGGAATTCTCCATTCCCTTCCCAGCTCCCTCAGGAATTCTCCATTCCCTTCCCAGCTCCCTCAGGAATTCTCCATTCCCTTCCCAGCTCCCTCAGCCCCTCCTGGAGCTCCATTCCCTTCCCAGCTCCCTCAGCCCCTCCTGGAGCTCCATTCCCTTCCCAGCTCCCTCAGCCCCTCCTGGAGCTCCATTCCCTTCCCTGGACACACTCCAGTCCCTCCAGGTCCTTCCTGAATTGAGGGGCTCAGAACTGACCCCAAGATTCCAGGGGTCCCTCGGCAGTGCCCAGCACAGGGACAGTCACTTCCCTAACCCTGCTGGCCACTCCATTCCTGSTAAAATCCAGGTGCCATCGGCCTCTTGCCCACCTGGGCACACCTGGGGATGTGCAGCCACTGTCACCAGCACCCCCAGGGCCTTTCCCAGCCCCTCTGCCCCAGCCTGGAGCTCCGTGGGGTTGTTTTTATCAAGGACACAACACTTGGCCTTGGTGAACCTCATCCAGTTGTTCCCAGCCCATGGATCCAGCCTGTCCAGATCCCTCTGCACAGCCTTCCCACCCAACTTGGTGTCACCAGCGAAGTTCTGCTGACCTGAAGATGGAACCCCTCAAATGAGAGACCTTAGAGGGGCTCTACAGATGCACAGACCTGAAAATGCTCACCAGACTCATGAACTTGGGTTTCTGGTGAAATGCCACAAGAAATAACCCAGAGTGATGGGAAATGAATGGGGGATGAGGGGGAGTGACCTGTGCAGGCTGGGGAGAGGTTCTGCTCACTTCTACAACCTCAGGGATTTTGGCAAAGTTTCTTTTCCAGCAGATTCCCTCTGCTCCCAGCAGCTCCCCAAGGGTGCACCCATGAGGAGCTGGAAAACATCCCCTGCACTGCACAAAGTCTCAATTGGTTTAAGTGAAAACAGAATAATCCCTTCAGGTATCAAATAAACACCCACAGCAAGACTCTCTCTGCACTTCTGTAGCACAAATCCACTAAATTTTATGTCTAAATGAATTTTTCAGACATGGCAGATACAACATCCCATTAGGGCTAATGTGGGGAAAATCAGCAGAAATTTCAGCAGATTTTTTCCTGCAAGCTGTTTAAATTAGTTGCTATAAATATGAAGTTATTTTTTAAAAAGAAAAAGAAGGAAAAACCAAAGATTTCTAATTTAATTCCATGTCAGCACTTGCAGGCCTTGATCCCAGCAACAATTAGGCACAGAGATGTGTGATTAATCACAATCACTGCCATCCCTTCAGAGTATGGAAGTATTTACATTTTTAYTCTAAGTGGACATATGGCAACATTAAAAGATTAAAATCTGTCAATATTTAAAATACAGCCTTGTCTGTGGAGAAAAAGGACACAGAAAAACCCCTTTATTACCACAGGCAGAATAAAATTCACCATGTTTTTAGCCTTTTTTGGAACCCAGTGCCATTTGATTCAGCCTTTACCACATTCCTCTTTAAGGGCACTTTTAAGCTCCTGAGGATTTTCTGATGATGCTCAAATTTCACGTGATACCTCCAGATGAACACTGAGGTTGTTTCACCTCTGTGTTTTCCTTGATGTATCAATTCCCCCCCTTTTTCCTGCTGTTTCACTCCAACACCTGCCCTGTCTGCGGAACAACTCGTGTTTTAGAGCTGATAAAAATGCACGAGGTGTAGGGAAAGCTCTGGGTACAACTGCACAGCGTGAAGAGATCACACCCAGAGATGTTCTGCTCCCAAGGAAAACGAGGCTGCAGCGACTGCATAATCCATAAAAATATTACCTATAACACATCCTCCTCCTCTTCCTGGGAGCAGGAGGAGGAAGCTCCTTTGGATGTCACAAGAATTAGCWGCGGACACGTCTGGAAATCCCATTTAGGATAAGGATCAGTGACAGGGAACAGCCAGCAGGGACTGTTTGTACTGAAATACAAGCCATTAACTTGAGCCAAGCTAACAGCAAACGACTGCTCAGGCAAGTGCCGGCTGCAGGTAATTAGTTTAGAACCTATTGGAACATGAATATTTTATCGTGCAGCACAAAACTCGTTAGGGAGAGGAATTAAGAGAGCCAGGACGTCTGGAAGCGCGGCAGAGGTGATCTGTCAGGTCCCTGGGAAGAGATTTTCCTGGAGAAAAACAAGTTCAGTCATTAAAGCCACGGCAATGCGTCAGGAGCTGAGCTGGTGGAGTGCATGGAACTGCCTGGATTTCATGGTTTCAGGTGGGATTTTGGGAATCTCCCCAGGTGTTGGAGTTATCTCTCCTGAGATTAACCCCGGCAGTGTAAATCTTTCTTCTCACCAGCCCATGCTTGAAAGAAGGAATTGGAGAATGTCTGGGTTGGGGAGTGCAGATGTTTATTGTACAAAACTCATCTCTAAGTTCTTTCTGTCCAGCGTGAAGTTCACAAGCAGCTGGAAAAATGGTTTCTCTCCCACCCACGACAGTGCCTGGGCTTTTATATTCTAAACTACGTTAACATTGTTTTTCTCTAAACACCAATAACTAAAACCCATGTCATGCAGTGAGATTTTACCTTTACCAATCCTAAAAACCCAACACCCTTTGCAAAGAGGAAGAGGAAAAGGAAGACAGAAACATGTGCTCTTATCACACTGATCTGCCTCCATCCTGACTCCATTTCCCCTATACAGAAAAACCTAAAAACTCTACTTTCTCACCCAGTGACATAACAAAAATCACACCAATCAAACCCTTGTGACCTCCAAATCCTCAGACAACCCTGACAGTGCTTTTTCCATGGGCTGAGACCAAAAGCCACCACTGTTTCTGGCACTACCCCCCTGTCCAGGCTCCTGCCCATCAGGAGAACCAGAGAGATGCTCTGGTTTGCCACACCCAGCCAGCAGCTGGGACACGGGGTTTGAYTGCATCACATCCACTCCTGGGATGTGAATTCACCTCTGAGCTGYTCCTGGGAAATGGAACCATTTGCTCTGCAGCTCCAGAGCTGGATGGGGCATTAAAACCCTGTGCTCTCCATGCTCTGTGAAWTCCCAGGAAAGGGGAACATGAAAATGAGGAGAAATGCATCATTCAGGGAATCCCAGAATGGTCTGGGTTGGAAGGGACCTTAAAGCTCATTCAGTGTATATTTGATGCACTGGGTGGGAAGAGAACCAAAAATGGTAATTTTAAGGGACTTCTCTATTCTTTCCTCAACAGACAGAAAATTAAATAGAGATGCCCACGACCTTGAGGACACTGAGCTGTAAAAAATGTCTTGATTAGCTAAAAATGCTGAATTTTCAGTCCACGACTGGAACTGTTTTGGCTGGATCTGAGCAGGAAAGCTTTTAAATAAAAGAGGAGGGAACAAAGTCAATTCACACATCTGAGTTTTCCCATTCCACATGGAGTTACTGGGGAAGGAAGGCCCTCAGCAACATCCTGGTGTAGACAAAGTGAATCTCTTGTGATTTGTCCTCAAGTCATTCCCTGTTACATCCAACTCCTTAAATCCATCATTTCCAGCCTGAGCACCATCCAATATACATTAAAAGTGTCTCTGATGCACACACTGGAGTGATTTAAATCCACCTCAAAAACTCCTGCAAAGACCAGAACTTCAGATCTCTGGTGCTGCTTCCCTTGGATTATGAAATATTGCACACCTCTCACTGCAATCCTGACACCAGAACAAAGCCTGAGAAATAGAAAACAGTGCCCAAGTGACAGATTATTGCAAGATCACACAAAACGCCCCCCAAAGTATTCAAAGTTATGTATTTATATTATTTTTGTGCAAAATCCCTGCTAATACAGGATCCACCTCATACAGGATATCCAAAGCAGTAACAGAGCTGCTTGAAAGAGAGCAAGGAAATTTAAATTGAGATATCATATTTAGATATCATATTTATGTTGTAAAAAACCCCCACCTTAACAGAATAAATCTATGGCAAATCATTCACAGGATGCATTTTCCTTGCTTTTTAAAAATTCAAACCTGCTCCTATTAATCATTAACTATTAATTGGAACATCATTATTTCTGGGAGATGAAGACACGCTTAAATCAGTCAGCAGCAACACTTCTAATGACAACCAACTTGTTTAATTCCATTTTTTTTCTCCCCAAAGCTGTATCAAAACAAATCATTTTGTATTTCTGGAGACAAAAACGTGTGGAGCCCACCTCACCCTGGTAATGAGGTGTTGGAAACACTTGTTCCTGGATTACTGAAACACTCATTAAWTCCATTTGTTTATTTTTTTTTTTTGGTTGTTGCAGTAATTGCTGTGACAACAGCAAGCCCCATAAAAACTGGAGTGGTTCCTGATTTCCCTTTGCTTCATCTCCTGGGCAAAGCCCAGCCTGAGTGCAGGTGGCAGAGCCCCAGTGAGTGTCCATATGGAGCTCCATCTGCTCTGGCAGCACTTCCAGAATGATGGAACGCTGGGATGGGATCGTGGAACAACCCCAGGATGCTGCAGTGCCTCCCCTAAAGCCTCGAGTTTTTAACTTTGCTGTTTTTCAGACGCTGCACTGCATCAGTGTGTGACTCTGAGCTCCACACAGAGTGTGCGTGAGCTCTCCTCACAGTTTGGCCACACAGAACAATCCTTCCTGAGAGCCAAGGACACCTCACAGCCTCGGGCCTGGRAAGGGTCAGCAAAAGTGAATTGGGGAGGAGCAAACTGGGGCAGTGTGACCTCATTACCTGCAGCTGTGATGGGACAATTAACCCCTGATATGCAAACAGACCAAACTTACACCTGCCCAAAAAACTCCTGCCCATTGTGCACCTTGGGTGCAGCCTCTGCCAGGCTCCTGCACTGCCCAGGTGTGTCTATTGAACACCTACTTTATTAATAAACACCTGCTTTATTCTCTAACTCTGCCTGGCCTCTGTTCCTGCAGCCAGCCCAAGGCACCATCAGGGAATGACAGAATCCTGGGCTGGGATCACAGAACAACCCCAGGACACTGCAGTGCCTCCCCCTCTGCCTGACCTCGAGGAGCTGGATTTTCCACTCGTGCTGCAGAGGTTCTCTGTGAGGCACTGAGTGTAGAGGAGCCCATTTTTAATCTTTCCTGAAATCTCCRGAGTTGGGAAGAAGGGATGGAGCCGAACCGAGGCGGATTGGAATGTGCTGCCAGCAGTGAGCACCTACACAGCCCTTACTACACAGATACTACTGCCCAGAGCTGGAGCTGGCTGCTGGGAACAGCCACTACAAAGCCACCAGCACTCCCAAAACGGGTCCAAGCTCAGCTCTTCCCCAGCAGCTCCCAGCAAAGGACTGCATGGAAGAGTTGCCCCTCCAAAGATCCGTGTCCAGCTGCACTACAACACACTTGAAACTCCAAATAGGAACTCAGCTCGCTCAGGCTTCACACATCAATGGTTTTGATGCATCTGGACTTTAATCTCAAAGAGGCATTTAACAGGAGCCCTTCCCACAGTTAAAACACTCGCAGACAAAGCTGGGCCCTCAGATCGCGGCGCTTTCATCGGCGGCACGAGGCGGGATGAGAGAGCGGCGGATGGAGCACGGAATTTATCCCTCTAATAACCCCAAATCTGATCTCCACCTCGTTTCAGGCCGCTGAACGCAGAGATAACTGAAACGTGCTCCTCCAGAAAAATAAACCAGGAAGGAAGATAACAGAGCAGCTCTTTTAAAGGCTTCAACCCAGCGGATCAATATCCTGTTGCTTAAGAAAAAGGGATGTAAAAAAGATGGGGCTTTCATTTCCATTTCAAGAGCAGGGTTCAGCATCAGCCACCATTGAGCAGCAGCTAAAGTGCTTTTTAATTTTGTCCTCGTGCCAGAGCATTCAGGGAACAACAAGCAAAAGGACAAAGCCAAAGTTCAAAGATTGAAGGCACAAAGGCGAGCCGAGGCTCTTGTGCCAAGCTGTAACCTCGTTTAATTTGTTGCAAGGAGATGTATTCAGGAATTCCTGCTAATGGCAGAGAAAGAAAAGTGGGRCAGGCAGTCAGAAATCAAGATGCTGGGGATGGGAGAATTTAGGGRAATGGGTTTCACACAGAAGGCAATGAGTGTTTGGTGGGAATCACAGCACAGGTCACCGTGCCATGGGAGCTTTGCAAGGAATCCATTTCTGMATGTGCTGAAAGGATTAGAGAAACTGGGGAGAAGAAGTGAAAAACAAAGAAATGCTCATCTGTCAGGTCACTTGAGCTTCAAGAAACTCTCMCCAGTCCCAAAATGAATAGTTGGGATCATCCTATATTCTCACCCAACCACAGAGAGGAGTTTCCATTCAGCTTCTCCCTGAAATCTGCATCTGGGACAGCACAACAGGGCTGAGGAAGAAAAGCACATCCCAGCTGCTGAGTCCCCCTCCAGCTGCTGTTTGTAGTGACTGTAAAACAGCTCCAGAGTACTCACGGAGCATCATTTGAATTGTTCAAGGCAGCAGTAGCAAAAATAGGTCACAATCCTACTGAGCCCATTGGGAAGGGTTTCAAAGGGAATTGAAATGGAGTGCTGAGCCAGGGGAGTCCATCCTGGTTAGATCAGGGATAGCCAGGGATCCTCCCCCAGCAGTGCAGGTGGCATTGCAAGGTGAGCTGGATTCTTCTCCTCCTCCTCCTCCTCCTCCCCAAAATGGGATGCAGGTTAATCCTGGGCTGTGGGACTGGGATTCTGGATGAGTGACAAAACCAGAAGAAGAGAGGAGATCACAGTGAGGTGGGATGAAACTCAGTCCTCTTGCACACTTCAGGCAAAAGGAAAATGGAGAAGGCAGGAACCTTCTCAAAGGAAGGAACTCCTGGCTGGGAGGGTGGGGAGGGGCTGGAATAGAATTCCCAGAGAAGCTGTGGCTGCCCCTGGATCCCTGGAAGTGCCCAAGGCCAGGCTGGATGGGGCTTGGAGCACCCTGGGATGGTGGAAGGTGTCCCTGCCCATGGCAAGGGTGGGACTGGATGGGCTTTAAATTCCCTTCCCATCCAAACCATTCCATGATATCCAAGAAAGRTAAAAYAGTCATGTTATAAAATACAGCCTTTGGTGCTGCACATAAATGAGGGAAATCCCTCTCTGCTCCTTTTATTACTCTGGAAAAATCAACATGAAGATACTTCAGACAAGGCTCACACTGAAGAAATAAGAATATTTCTGYAGCACTTCCCAGCCTTAGATGAGGATGGTATTTAACAAAAAAGTCKTTTGTTAACTTTTAGTATTGTTCACTTAGAAAGCTGGAATTGGTCTCAGGCAAACAGGCAAAATAATAATATATTATTGTTTCCATAATACATGGAGACTAAATGAGTTTAAGAAGAGATGAGAAAAACAGAGCACAACCAGGAGGATGAAAGAACATCACTAAATGGAGATGGCACTGTTTGCAGAAAGCCTTGGGAATTTTCAGTAATAAACACAACTTCAGCTCAGCAATTAAAASAAGTGTTTATAAAAATAAAGCTGTTCTTAAACTTACAACGTTCCTTCAGCACTTTCCTTGGGGAGGAGAGATGCAGTAGTGTACAAACAGCTGAGATTACTCCTGTTTGTGAATTGTGCCATTGCTTTTCATTTCCCCTGTGTGGCACTTCCAGGAAAATCTCAGCATCCATTCATTGATAAATGATCCCAAAAAATGGGTGTTTTTTCCACCATAAGAGGAAAAAAGGCAAAATTGTTTGGGTTTTATCAAGATGCAGCTTACCAAAATAAAGAAGTGTAYGACAATGCCACAAAATAAATGAGTTTGGAATCAGTTGTAGAGGATCCTTGTTCAATTAAAGCCTTACAAAACCATGTACCAATAYATCAATAATCCTATTATTTATCACACAGCTCTGGCAACATGAAATACATAAAATCTGAGAAAGGAAAACACTTTACACCTGCTGTTYTGATTTTTGGGGACTCCAGAGTCCACTACAGCCTTCAACTGCTGCTCCCCAGCTGATAAACCCAACCCTGAGCTGATTTTAGAGCCAGACACAAACTCCATAACCTGGATTTTGGATCTGCTGAGCTCCAGGGTCAAGTTTCCACCTCAGATGCTGCTGATGATAAAAAGTCCAGATTTTTGTAAGTCCAGCTGGGTTTGCAAGCAGCTTCTGGGATCATTTGCAGTGTGGATCTCGGCTCCAAAGGCTTTCCATGGCTCAAGAATCTTCAGGGGCTCTGCCAGCCCCCAGGTCTCCTCCCAACATCCCTTTTCTCACTCTCTCCCTGCTGCCCAGTGCTGCTAAAGCTGAGCTCTGACTCAGCTGCTGCTCCTGAGGGAARGATTTGGAGGCAGGAGATGCTGAGCTCTGACAAACCCCACCCAAGGAGCACGTTMTTGGAATTTATCCTAAAAACAGACCCCAAAAAGAGGAAAGCGCAGGGGGAAACAAGGGGCTGGGTTTGTTCCTAATGAGTGGATTCTCTGAMAAGCCACACTGGGGTAAAGAAACCACCAGGGCTTTTGGTTTAAGGACTCCAATTAAAKCCAGGCCCCACTAATGAAGAGTGCACACAGGAATTCATTCTTTCCAAAACACTACTTGGTTGTTTTTAAGATGGAACCTGCATTTTTCTTCTCTATTTTATTTGCTTTTTGGCTGCCTTTTGGAAACCAGAGCCTGGATGAGGTGGGCTCTTGGGAAAACAGGAGTGGCCTGGCAGGATCCTGGTGCCAGGAGCAAACTGCTGACCTTTAAGCAGGCCTGGTGACAGCTGAGGAGGATGGAAGCACCTTTTGGCTGCCAYCCAGACCAGTTAAAGGTTAACTGTAACTCCCCTTGACAGAGCAGATCTAACACTGACAAACACCCCAGGACAGGCCCTTTTTTTTTTTCCCCTTTAATGAGGCTGGCACTAATTAAGTCTAATAGCTGTCAATGGCAAAATTGAGTCAATTATGTACAAAAAATTGGGAAAAAATTCTTGGGAAAGCACTCAGTGCACACAGAAACTGAGGCAGGAGAGACATTCTTTCCTTGGATGCCTTGGAAATTCAGCAGCTCAAGTGGCTTCAGGCAGAAAGAGGCTGGGCTGGAGGGCAGAAAATGCATCACAAACCCCTTTGTTCAGTTCTTCCTCCTTACTGAGTCTTAAATGCTCACATGTCCATGGATATTTGTGTGGAATTCTACCATAAATACACTGTGCTAAGTGTGGAGAAACCTAAGGGATCACAGGAATTGAATTTGGTGCCTGAGCAGCTTCATCCTGTCACCTYTCCTGTTCCCCTGCTGGGCACCACTGCTGGTGCAATTGCAATTCCAGCTAATTACTGACTAATTACCAAAATGCTCCTTGCACTGGACTGGGATCTTTTGTGCCARCTGGAGAAAAGCAAATTATTCTTTAACAAGGGGTCACAGGTAGGCAAGAGCCTCAAGGGAATCTGACAGAGCACAGAATTTGAGGAGTAACAGCAGCCACAAGATTCTGCTTTGCACTCCTCATGGAATCATGGAATGGTTTGGGTTGGAAGGGACCTTAAAGACCACCCAGCTCCAACCTGAGCATCATCTGTGCTTCCAGAATCACATCCCATGGCCATTCCTGTCAAATCACCTGTTCTGCTGAAATGTGGGAGTTTTTGTCTGGCCACAGACAGAACAAAAAGACAGAGCCCACAGAAGTAACAAAGGTTAGGCTGGATTAAAATCCCAAAGCTTTATCTTGGACCTTCAGAGCCAAGTGTGGATCACCCTGAACAAATTCAGGCAGTTTTCAGTTGTCACCAGACCAGTTTGGGTCAAAACTGGGRCAAACTTTTGGGAATGTGGCAAGGCAGAGATCCAGGGAAAGAGCATGGGGGAAAGGGAAGAAATGGAGGCAATAATCAAACAAAGCCCAGCTTAATGGGGCAGTGAAGATTTAYCCCAGGGATAAACAGGCAGTGTTTAAACACATTTGTTCATCCTCCCTCCTTAACAAAACCCCACCTTCCCAATCTTCCCACTCTTGAACACCCATTCTTGATTCTGTCTTGTTACTGTTAATTCCAGCAGTGCTTCAGCTGAAATGCAGGTTTGTGCTCCAGATGTGAGTGGARCAGCATCAGGGAGTGTGTGCAGCTGCCAGTGTGACTCCAGAGCAGGAGGACAAACCCAGCAGAACAGAGGGCCCTTGATTAAGGGCTGAATGGAAGGATCAGGGCTCCCATCAAGCACCCCTGCTGATGAGCAGCTATTTGGCCACACACAGAGCCGTGATTTCCATCCACTTTAATAATCAGGGAGTTGGGATTTGCTGCTAATGTGACATTGATGAAGAGAAATGACGCTAATGTGACATTGATGAACCGGAATGACAGCTCAGGGCTTGATTAAAATTAGCCACGGCTCTTCAGCACAGGACCAAGCAGGAGGGCTTGGCATGTCACTCACATCTTCCAGGGGAGAGGGTGAAACAAAGGGCAAGGTGAGGGGAAAGGAGCTAAAAAAGGCAACAAATGCTCTCTGGTTTAATCCAGGATCCTTCAGCAAGGTTTAGCATCTCACACCTTCCCCTGCTGCTCAATTTATAGATGAGTCAGAGTTAAAACTTAAAGTGGAGGGCAGAAAGTGCCCACCTACCTCATCCTCACCTTCACAGCTCCTGGGGACACCACTGGGCACCTTAACAGCTTCACAGAATGCCAGGATGGTTTGGGTTGGAAAGGACCCCACAGATCATCCTTGTTCCACACCTTGCATCAGAGCAAGGCTCACTAAGCCAAGGCTGGAAGTCCAAGGCAAGGAGACTCCTCAGGAGCTCCAGAGGAAGCCAGCACTGGGTGTGGAATTAGCACAGAGCAGCTCTGCTTGAGAATCAGGAAAATAAAGCAGTGACATGAAATAAGCCAAGCCCAGCCCTTCAGGATCAGTTGTAACAGCAAACAGAAATCCCTGTTTCTATAGGGAAACACACAGTGCTTCAGCAAAACTGCCTGAAGGATGTTCTGGGGAATGCTAAGGAAAAAAAAATAGGGAAAAATGTCAAGACACAACTGCTCCAGTCTGGATGCTGTTCACTAGAAGATGTTCATAAGGTCTACACTCACAATGGCCCCCCACGTGCTTGCACCACAAAGTTCAGCTCTTAAACTCTCTCTGTAGGGAAGTTCCTGAATGCTGGAAATACTCCCAGGATAAGAGCCTYGTTAAAACCCCTCTGCACCAGCTCAGAGCACCCAGCACTTACACAGGAGTCWACAGCAATCACCCAGATTTTCCTTCCAGCTGGGAATGAGTTGAAATGGCCCCAACCTTCTGTAGTTGCACTACTTGTTCCTTTTATAAACAGAATATTCCTTCATTCATGATATAATTTCCTAGATTATCCATTATTAAAATTCCCCCTCTCCAAAACRAATTTACATCTGAATTATCTCATTACTTCTGAACAAGCCAATTATTGCCTCTAGTGAACAAAATAATTAGACTTGTGCTCCCTGCATTCGAGATCTTCCCCAGCAGCCCCAGAACACAGGAGTACACAATGCAAAGAAACAAACACACAGAACAAATCAATGGAGCAGCTTTTTTTTCCTCCTGAACATTGTTTACCAACTGAATAGGTTCATCTCTTTGAATGTATACACTCAGGTATTGAGGGCAGGATACAAAACTGAAATTTAAACTCTACCCATCAGTCAGGTCAGAAAGAGCAGAGAGCTTCAYTTGGTTTGTTTTTCTACCACTGGAGTCAGAAGTCTTCCCTCATCCYCTGACATTTGCCAGAAAAATCATAAAACACTGCCCAAAGCTGGGAAATGTTTCAAGGTTGGTGATGGGATTCATGGAATCTCTGAGTGGTTTGGGTTAAATCTCATCCACTGCCACCCCTGCCATGGGCAGGGACGTCTTCCACCATCCCAGGCTGCTCCAAGCCCCATCCAGCCTGGCTTTGGACACTCCCAGGGATCCAGGGGCATCCACAGCTTCTCGGGGTACCCTGTGCCAGGGTCTCCCCACCCTCCTGGCCAGGAATTCCTCCCCAGTATCCCATCCATCCCTGCCCTCTGGCAGTGGGAATCCATTCCCCCTGTACTGTCCCTCCAGGCCTCTGCCCAAAGTCCCACTCCAGCCTTCCTGGAGCCCCTTTTCTTGGTTGAAGACAATTTAAAGGGGTGGACACTCAAAAATGAGTTACCTCCACTTAAATTCAACCAATCCCCTTCCACCAATAAACAATGAATATGAGTTGATGTAAGTGAAAAAACAACACTTTACCAACAGGCCAAATGGCAACAGGCAAAAATGGAGAAATAAATAATCATTAGATACAAAATCACTAAATNCCTGTCCCTCCAGGCCTCTGCCCAAAGTCCCTCTCCAGCTCTCCTAGAGCCCCTTGTCTTGGTTGAAGACAATTTAAAGAGGTGGACACTCAAAAATAAGTTACCTCCACTTAAATTCAACCAATCCCCTTCCACCAATAAGCAATGACTAGGAGTTGATGTAAGTGAAAAAACAACACTACCAACAGGACAAATGGCAACAGGCAAAAATGGAGAAAATAAATTATCATTAGATACAAAATCACTAAATTTCAGGAACCCCATGGGAACAGAGACCCCAAAATGGCGGCAATGCCCTTCCCAAGATGGCGCCCACATGTAGGGAGACAAAGGGGAAACGGCGGCAATGCCCTTCCCAAGATGGTGTCCATGTGTAGGGAGACAAAGGGGAAATTGTGGCAGTGCCCTTCCCAAGATGGTGTCCACGTGTAGGGAGACAAAGGGGAAATGGCGGCAATGCCCTTCCCAAGATGGCGGCGTTCCCTGGCAACTGTGGGGCTTGAATCAATGCCTTAGCATTTTATTTTTTATAGTCTTCACATATTTGCAAAGCTGCAACTCTTTAGTGTATAACTCTAAACTCCACACACAGTGTGAGCCACTGCTTTGCTGTCTTGGTCAGACACAACAATTCCTCTCCAGGCCTGGGAATCAAGGACACCTCACTGCCTCAGGCCCTGAGAGATGTAAAACAAAAGTAAATTGTTGGGGGGAAGCAAACTTGGGGTAACTTACTTCATTACCTGAAGCTGTAATTATTATCTGATTTATTGTCATTATTAGCTGATTTATTATTTGATGATTAACCCCATGACCCGTGGTCCATTTTTTGGTGTAGCCCCTGGGTGCCCTAAATCTACCTGAGGGCCATTCAATAAATGTAACTGCTTTTAATTCTGTTAATTTTGTCAAGCCTCTGCTTTTAGGTAGTCCCACCAAGGCATCAGGAGGACAAAGGGGGAACGGTGCCAGCTCTCTCCGTCAGGATGGCGCTTCCCAGAGCCTTGGAGATAAAGGGAAAAAAGGTGGTGGCAAAAGAACCCTTAGGGTTGTGGGGAATAGTAAAGGTAAGAAGACTTCCAGATTCTGTGAAAGCAGGCCTCAGAAACAGAAAGAGCTGAGAACTTAGACCTAGCCACAGCTGCAAAACCTGAAAGCAGAGAAGATACAAAAATACAACAAGCAAGGTGGCAGATGAAGCCTCACCAACACGAGTGGGGTCAGCATAGCCACTTCCTCAGGTTAGCAGCACAAGACTCATCCCAAAGGGACAAGAACACAAGGGACAGAGAAAAACACAACAGGAGTTGCCACAAAACGTGTCCACTGCTCCTGTAAATCCTGGGAGAGGGGTATGAAACATCTCCTGTCTGAAGGAGTGTCCTGTTGTGATGAGGACAAGAGGAATCTCCCCAATTTTCACACCTCCTTGCCCTGCACGTGGGCCTGGAGGAGGAAGGTGAGAGATGCTGCTCACAATTCCATTAAGGACTCTCTGCCAGCTGYCAGGATGAATCCACGGCCTGACCCTCAAGAATTTCTGAAGCAAAAAAAAAAAAAAAGATTCATTTTTCTCTTCCGTATCTAAGTTAACAAGCAGAGARAATCAGATCGCTCACATCTGCTTCTGGGGCCTCCTGGATACTTCAGCGATTCCCTGCATGAGCTGGAGCAGGAATTTCTCCTGCCACTGAGCACTAACAGCACAGCACACAACATATTGAGGGCAATAAAAACAATGCAGCCCTCAYTTATCAGCTTGAGGAGAAGCTGTCGAGGCAACTGAGAACGACCCACCAGGAAAGGCTGAGAAACACAAGATGAAGACGTTTGGGGTTTTACCCTGTGGTTGGAAATGATGCTCAACTCCAGCACAAAGTGCAGAGAATTGAGGGGAAGCTTTGCCTTCCCTTCCCTCCCGCTGTCCCCAGCACTGTTCATTGTGTGAAATGCACAAAACTGTGCAGTGTTTGACAGGACTTCATGGTCTGATTTTGCTGCCAAGTGAGGTTTGAACTTCTCTCCTGCACAATCCAGGATCAGTGCACAGCCTAGTGCATTACATTTCCCTAAATACATACATATATATATATATAWAARTGTATTATGTCTCTCARTAAGCRTATTTTTAATTAATGAGCTATTTCAAATGGAAGATGCAAAGCCAAAGTCTCCTTTTCTTTTTGGAAGGGTGATCCAATAACACTGACAGGAGCAGATGGCTTCCTCCTCAGAAAGCCAGACAAAGCAAATGCATCCAGAAGTGTCCAGAATGTCAGAAGCAGGCATCAAACAGAAAAGGTCCAAGTAAATACACAGAAACCAGGAGCATTTGCTGGTCCTGTCAAAGAACAGATTTTTTTTTCTCTCCCCCTCTCCAATACCCTGAAATTTCTGAGCAGTCCTGGAAACACAGAGGTGCCTTGGTCTCACCAGGGAAATTCTGCACAGCTGATTTGATCTGTGAAAGCATTCACCCAACAGCAGCAGCTGGGCTCAAAAACCATCTCATGGGCAGGCTCTGTTAGAAACCCTAAAAACCCCAACACCTTTGATGTGGGGTGTGGAGAAAAGCCAAGATCAGGGTCAAGCAGTGATTCCAAGTGTCAGTGCAGGGGTATGGACTGGGAGCACTGAACACCTTTGGGAAGGCTGAGCTGGAATAGAGACTGGGCAGAGCCAGAGAATAAAGCAGATATTTATTAAAAGACCTTTAAGGACACACCTTGGGCAGGACAAGAGCCTGGCCAGGGCTGCACCCAAGGTGGACCCAAAATGGGCACAAAATGGACCCAAAATGGTCACAGAATGGCCTCTGGTCACGAGGTGTCACACTTTGATAAGTTTGGGTCCATTTGCACATTGGGGTTTCATTGTCCAATCCCAGCTCCAGGCTGGGAGCTCTCACCCTTCTTGTTCCTCCCTTCAGCCCAGCCTGGTTTGTGCTTTTGGGGCTGAAAGTTGTCCTTGGTGTGCAGCAGGGAAAGGATTTGTTTTGTGTCCCTGCTCTGTGCAGAGCTCACTGACACTGAGTGTGAGCTCACAGCTGCACACCTGGGCAGCACAGAATCTGAAACACATGAAAGCTGAAACTTAAACCATCACCTGCAGGTTCCTAATCCATCTCCATGGATCAGGTTATTCCTAAATAGTTCAGGTGCTCCCAGGAGATGGCTCAGGGCACAACCAAAATCATTGCAGACCAAGGCAGGCACTGGTGTTGCTGCCACCTAAACCATCTCTGCCTCCTGACTTAATACAGATAATTCCCTGATGTGTTTTCCTGAATAACCCCTGACAGCAATATCCACTCAAATTAATCTGAAACCCACGTTGTGGGAAGAAATCTGGTTCTGCCTAAGGGCACTTTTAGGGAAATGCAGAACAGACCCCACAGGTGTGAAAGGTTTGTGCTCCATGACCTGCCAGCCCTGCAGCCTCCTGGTCTCCTCCCYTGCTCTAAAATACCAATTTCTTGCCCTAAAGCACCTATTTCTTGCCCCCAAATACTTATTTCTTTCCCTAAAATATCAATTTCATGCCCCAAAATACCTATTTCTTTGCTGTCTCCACTTCTCCCTTGTGAATGTTGACCAGCACTTACTAAAAGCATATTTATGTATTTTATATAAAACTTGTTTGATAAAAGGTCATAACATTACCCTGGATTTTGAGCAAATTSCTACAGAAAGCAAGGCAGATGCAATTCTATTTATTGAGGCTTCCCAGTCTCCAAAGTTTATCAATCCCAACAACTTTTGGGTCCTCAAAAAATGGTGAGACCTCCAGGATGTGAAGTTCCATGAAAGACTTGGCCACTCATTGCATTCACCCAGGGRAATTCAGAGCCTGTCTCTGTATTCCCTAAAAGATCAGGCACCACAACTGGAATAAAATCATTTCCTCCCAATTTTGAGGGCTCAGCCCAACCTGAACACAAACATCCCAGCCCAAGAGCTGGTTTGGGACGTTTCTGACATGCTGAGGAGAAATTGAAGCATTTTAAAGCAAAAGTGGGTCAGTTAAGGGACTTTCTAAGTCAAGTTCTACTTTTAGTGAAGAAGCAGAACCTCCAAGTATCATCCAAATATTCAGGATTTGTTCACTTTCTCCAGGYCCCTCTCCAGCTCTCCTGGAGCCCCTTTAGGCCCTGGAAGRGGCTCTGAGGTGTCCCTGGAGTTTTCTCTTCTCCAGGCTGAAAAATCTTGGGGGGAAAGTGAGGGAAAGAAGGAAGCTTAGCAAGGAATAAAATAAAAAAGACCACACTGGAAAACTCTTTGGAAGCCAAGCAGAGCCCTTTTCTCCAGGTAAATATTTCCAATTCAGTCCCTGCYCTGCTCTCCATGGGAACATCAGGACACTGAGTGTGCCATATGTGGCTATTTTCAAATTCCAAACAAAATCCCTTTTTCTGCAAAAAAAAAGAGTGAAGTGAAAACACTTCCCACCCTCTGGTTTTCTGTGTAAGCACGATCCAAAGTGCTTAAGTGGGTTAACCACATTAAAGGGCTGTAATAATCTGCTCTCAGAGTGCAGAGTAATGCAATCTTGCAGGAATTAACCTGCCTAATTTCCCTGGAATTACATCCACCACATCCATCCCCCCTCRCTCTGCCTCACAACTGCATCATTAACTTTCCATCCAGGCATTCCAGCCTCTCACTCCAACTTGCCACTTCTTCATCCAAATGCGTTATAATTTGCTTACCCACTGCCATTTGCATCAGCTTCCTATTAAAACAGAGAGAGGAGAGGTTTAAATCTTCTCCCTCCACATTTAATTCAATTGTCTGGCATTACTTTGTTCTGATGACTCAGTGCACAAGGCATGCTTTATGCTTGGCTTGGACTAATTCAGAAGTTTGTGCATCCAGTAAAGGGAAAAAGACTGAAAAAAAAAGATGGAATAAAGTATTTGTGGTCCTGGCAATAAGGTTTTTGTGGTTGTACCCCAACAAAATTCATTTCCTACAAGCTGAGAAAGAACTGGCTTGTCCATCATCCAACACACCAACCCACCAGGGCTTTGCTCAGAACATTCCCAAAAAAACCTCCCAGACAAAAAAAAAATGGAAATCAGCTGGGATTCATGTGGATTTCCTTTATTGCAGTGGGAAAGGAGGGAATTCATTCCTACTCTCCTTCTGTGATTTAATTCTGTGTGATTTTATGGGTTCCCTGCCCATGCCAGGGGTTGGAACTTGAGGATCTTTAAGGTCCCTTCCAACCCAAACCTTTCCAAGGTTCTCTCTCTGATTTTCTGTATCTACCAAAKACAGAGTTAACAACCAACCTTCAAAAAGAACCAACACAATCACTGTGGTTCCCACCTAAAACTGATTTTGTGAAGCCCTGAGGGATCWGATTCATTTACTAAACCAGGCCAGAAAGGCAGCCTGGGACTGATTTTTACTAATGAAAAGATGGCAAACCAAGTGTCCCCTGGATGAATTACACTAATTACATTTGAAGATGTTTTTTAAGGTGATTGGGGTTGTGCTATTACAGCATGGAATTAAAAAATACGAAAGAAATGAAAGAAATTTTCAACTAAAACCTATTATTAAAGCAGAACACAATGTTCCAAATTAACTTGGTTTTAATCACTTCTGGCTGAGGACAATGTGAATAGGAGGTATCAGAAATGGATGCAGGATGAAGCTTTATCCACCACACTCCAAATGCTTCCAAATTCCCTTTAGATGTCTCTCAAGGCTTGGAATTCCTTAGCTGAGACAGATCCATCCTCACCCACGGCACAGATCCCCCTCTATCCACCAGAAACCCTGAGGAATTTGCTGGCAGTGTGTTAAATCCATCCTAATGAGATGCACCCTGTTAATTCCCTTGAATTGCTGTCCAGTGCCAAGTGTCTCCCTTGTCCTTTTGCCTCTTTGCTCTCTGTGGAAATCATTCTGAATCGATTCTAACTCCATTTCCCTTTGGCTGTTACATCCACACAGTGCAAGAGTAAACCCCAAATGTCAATTCCCATCTTTATAAATTCAAATTGTATCATTTTTGGCTGGTACCTTTTGATGGTGATTCTCTGAGGGAGCAAAACCCAGTCCTTCATGACAGATGTTTAAATTCCTGCCAATCATTTTTTTTCACCAAGTTTTCTGTGCAAGGACTCCAGTTTTCCAAAGGAATCAAAAGAGAGGCAGGGAAGGACACAATTCGGAGTCCTGGAACTCCTTCATCTCCCTTTTTGTAGCATCTTTTAACTGGRAATGGAGCATTTGCTCCTCAAGTTCCCAGACAAGAGATGCTGTTCTTTTTCCTACCCCAAGCAGATTTCTCTCTGCATTTCAGATCTCTATCACCACTCAACAGAAGGAAAAATGAAGTTATTCTCCCCTTTCTGCTTTGTAGCTGCRGCTCCTGAAATGGGAGAAGCATCTTTTGTCATGCAAAGGTAAAGGCCAAGCCCCTTTTTGTTAAGGACTTTTTGTTAAATTCCTAAATTGGATCCTCCAGTTACAAAAGTCACAAAAAAAAAGCCTTTGGAGACACAAACACTTCACAGCTGCAGGAGCCCAGGTGGATCTGAGGTGCACAGGTGGCACAGGAGCATTTCCACCCACCCCAAAATACCCAAAATGCTACGTCCTGTGGTCTGAAGAGTTCAGACACACAAATGTGTGAACTGGCCAAAAATTCTGGATAAAAAGCATAGGTTCTGGTAAAGAACCATGGAATAATCAATGAAATCAATTATATAAACTTCTATAAATGAAATGAGGTCTTGAAACAACCAGCAGGATAATGAGCTATAAATATTTGAATAAAATCCACCCTTTTCTCTGTAATACTCTGTTCTATGTTCCAGAGAGGCTCTGGGAGAATATTCCAGCAGCAAGGCAGGGTATAACGACAGAGAYGATGGGAGAGCAGAGAGAAGTGCTCAGTTTGCTGGGATTGATGGAATAAAGCCAAACTGCTCCACTGAAACTCCAAGTGAGACCTGAGGTGTTTGTGAGAGGAGCTCAGGTGGTTCCTTATCACACCTCTGAACAAACATTTGGCTTCTTCACTTAGCAAGCAAGGAAAGGCCTTTTTTGTTGAGGCTTTTTGAAATACCCAAAGCCCCACCAAACTCCTCAGTTWGGGATAAGAGATGTGGATTAAGTGTTTCATATTTACATGGAAATGCATCTTGTAAAGCATCATCTCCTCTTTACACACACACACACACCCAGCCATTACCACTGACAGAGTTCCAATCATTTCCCTCTTCCAGGGAACTAATCAGGAACTAAAGGTTGCAAGGAATTCGTTTTTATCCACATTTTAATATGAAAGTTGCATTTAGGAATATCTCAAGGTTGGTTTAAGTCAGAGAGGGGTATTACGTAAGAAGTTGGTGGTGAATTATTTTTGTTTTCTGCATCAAAATGTTTCACTCACAAATTAACTCACATGGAAAAATAGTAAAGGTAGAAACAATGCACAGAACAATATTCCAGAGGTGGAATTCCAGGATTGGAGGTTGGAAAGGAGTACAGTGGGTCACTGGGCCCACTCCCTGCTCCAGCAGGGCCATCCCAGAGCACGGGGCAGTGTCCAGGTGGCTCTGGGATGTCCCCAGGGAGGAGAGCCCAGCCCCTCTCTGGGCTCTGCTCAGGGCTGGGCACTGCCCAGGGCAGTTCTGCCCCACATCCTGGGGAATTCCTGGGATCAGTCCCTGCCCCTTCCTCTGGTGCCACTGCTGGGCCCCGGAGCAGAGCCTGGGGATGCTTTGGATGCTGATCCCCATGGATGGGGTCCCTCAGCCGTGTCCCCTCTCACCAGAGCAGAGCCTGGGGATCCTTTGGATGCTGATCCCCATAGATGGGCTCCCTCAGCCGTGTCCCCTGTCCCCAGAGCAGCCCCAGCTCCCTCAGCCTCTCCTGGGCACGGAGCTGCTCCAGGACCTTCAGCACCTTGGTGGCCTTGGCAGCACTGGGGGAACACTTGAACTGAATGATCTTTGAGGGCTTTTCCAAGATTACGATTCCATTTCACACCACAGCTCCTGAACTCCATAAGACTTTAAATTTTGTCTGATTACGGTTCCAGTAACTTGAAGCCAACTCCAGATAAATCCTCACCTTTCCACAGCAGCCAGAAAGGAGCCAACACTGATTTCTGTACACCCACCCACAGGACACATCCCTCCTCACCCTGGGGTCAGCCCAAACTGGCATCTCCCCTTGCTGAGGGTAATAAACCACTTWTTACTGGAATTGCAGCTTTCCCCCATCACCTGGACACATCCCCCATCAGGGAAGGCCTGAGTGAGGGGAGAAATCACTTTCACACCCATTAACAATGACAAAGGAAGTGCCATTTGTCCCATTTGTCCCCACACTCCTCGATGCCATCGAGGTGCAGTGAATGCAGGGCTTAGAGGGAGCTCATCCAATAACTCCTGATGACAATTAAGTCAAACACAACCACGAGATCAGCGCAATTAAAATCCCCAAAGAGGAGCACAGATGCACTCCAGGCCCCAAATCACTGACAGGATTTTTTGATATTATGTAAAAATCCAGTTACTGAGCAGCAAGGCTTTGGTATTATATTATTAAGTAATTACAATGAGATATGAAAACACTAATGAGATCTGTGGAGAGGATTTGCTGCACCCARTGTTCTGAGGAAAAAAGAATCAGTCTGGCGTTCTCCAGCACACTTGGAACAGCCTCCTGCAGGCAGCTGCATCRGCTTTATGTGGAGAAAACACAGAAAAATCTGGTTTCAACAACTTCCCCGCCTTTGTGGTGACTGCAAGGCTCAAAAGACTGGCAAGGGAAGCGGGAGAATTTGGGAAATTGATACCCAGAGCAGGAATTTTAATAGCAGGCCCTGGTGTGCACAGTGGTGTGGGGGACTGCAAACAGCACTGGAATCATGAAACACCCTCCCTGGTTTTAGGAAATCCCACAAATGTGGCACATTAATGGCTATAAAGGGTGGCCAATCTCTGTCTGGTGAATAATCAAATGAATTCCTGGGGAGGAGGATTCACAGGAGCACTCCTCTCCCAAGCTGAGCCCATTGATGCCATCCTGGGCGCCACTGGAGACACAAAACCCATGGACTCAGCACCCCACATTTGCTGAAACTCTGAACCTATTGATGAAAAGAGACCTGTTTTCATAAAGAGRAAGGGGCCTCAATTTTAGGAGGAGAGAGGAGTATCCACACAAGAAAATCAGTGTTAAGGCAACATTCCTGGGACTCCTGAGAAATCCTCACACTCCAAAATGCTCCAGAAAACCCAGGCAGAGAAATGTCCCTCATTTTGCCCAAAATCCCATTTTCTAACTTAGAAAGAACAGCTTAGAACCCTTCCAAGGCACCTTTCCCTCCTGCTTCAGCCAACCCAGATCCTTCCAGGAGCCAACTGCCAGCTCCAATCACTCCAGGATTATTAAGTAAATCTGAACAAACCAAATTGTTTAGGTTCAGAAATAACCTTGGAGGCCTGGAATAACTCAAATGGATCCCATTTGAAAAGCCCTCCCTGTTGAAGAAGAATGTGGATTCACCCAAGCCATGTCCCAGAGGAAGCCTCCACCTCTCACTCATTATTATCCTGCTTGAAAGGTACTCAGGGCCAGTTTGAGAGGAAGGTTCTGTTTTCTCAGTGAAAAATTCCAAAATTTTTTAATTAATGCATTCAAGTTCACAACTCTCAGGCCAATAAAATTGGAACAATCACCAAAAAGAGTTCCTTTAAAGACGGCTTCAACATGCACAGGATGTCCTTCTATGATTTCACCTGCGGGACCTTTAAATAGAATTTAAATTTTGAAGCTGCCATCCCAAACCATCATGTCCAGAATGGACAATTCTATTTGAGCTTCAAAACCAACAAAAAACCAGGAGATAAGAGGTTTAAAAATGCATGGACAGGAGGATTTAAAGCTCTGGTGCTTTTATGAGRGGGAGGGAAAAATAAAATCTTCCCCATGAGGGTGGGAGGCCCTGGCACAGGGTGCCCAGAGAAGCTGTGGCTGCCCCTGGATCCCTGGAAGTGTCCAAGGCCAGGTTGGAAGGGGCTTGGAGCACCCTGGGATAGYTGAAGGTGTTTCTGCCCATGGCAGGGGTGGCACTGGGTGATTTTAAAGTCCCTTCCAACCCAAACCAGTCTGTGATTCCAAAATTCTCACAGAAAATCCTTTTCTCCATCTCCAGCCTCCATAAAAACACCTTTTCCCTGCCCATCTCCTCACATTCTTACTGGATGCAAAACCTCATTCAAGGAAACTCTGCTCACCTGGAAAACATCCATATTTCTGTGTTCTGGTAAGAAAATATTCTAACACTGCCCACGATATATTAAATAAAAAACTCCACCAGCAATTGATGCACTTGGCCCACAGAGCCCTTGAGAAACTGTCAGCTTTTGTACCTTCAGCTGCCTAAATCACATCCCTTCATTGATTAAAGTTCCATCTTCATCCTGCTGARGAGAATCACCTCCTCAGCACACATTTATCTCCTCACAAAAGGCAGGGAATAATGGATTTCTGAAAGCTGTTGCCTTTTTTTTTTTAGCAGTGATTTCTGATCTGTGATACACAAATGGAAACACAAGAAAGTGACACCTCCAATTCCTGCGTGTGTAAAATGGATAACAACCAGCATTAAATCAAATGTGTAGCATTTTAATCCTCTAATTAGGTAAAAATTACTGTCACCTCACCAGTTCTYCCTTATTAGGAAAAACTCAAGACATCTACAGATCCTCCAACTGTTATTCCAGCTCGAAGCCACGGAAGTCTTTGGAGCATCTGGCGTGTTTTGTGCCTCGTTCTCTTGGAACGGAGTGATTTATCAGCACCTAACCTCAGCCTCTGATGAGATTATGATGCCAATTTGTGCCTCCTTTTTGTGGAGAGGGCTCTGGAACCCGGGCTTTGGGCTGAGCGTGGTGAATCTCAATTAAAGGCTGACCTTTACCAGGCGAGGGAAATGTTAATTCACGCTCACCTCAACGGCTTCAGCCCTCCTCGAAAGCAGAGTTTCCTAAGCCTGCCCATTCCTCTGCCACTATAAAGTTCTATTTCAACATTATTAAGATAAAAAAACCTCTCGGCTGCGAGGGGAAAAAAAAGCCCCAAATGCTAATACAGCTGTCTGGGGTGCATTTGTTATGCTCCTTGAAAAACAAGGGCGTCGCGGTTTTTGAAGGGATTTCAGGCACAGATGAGAGGCAGCAGAGTGACAGGGCCAGAGATTAAACACTCCTTTAGCCCCTGACACAGGTACAGGAGCAGCAGCAGCTCCCTCCACGCTCAGCCCCGAAGGGCTCTGCTGGAATTTGCCATCCCCTGGGATGTGGAATTGCTTCCCGGAGAAGCCGCGGCTTGAAAGGTAAAATAAAAATGTGCAGAAGAGGCAAGAAAGCWGCTCAGTCCCCACAGATAATTGTGYTGGGMTGCTTTTTGAATTAGGATTAKACACTSCCATCAAATGGGAGAAAGRAAAGGMATGTTTCAGCAATGTATTTATCAAAGCAAKCTGGTGAAAACAAAGAAATTTGACCTGCAAAGATGATGGATGTGGAGGAACCTCAATATGAAAAGAAGAACTTGATGAAAAATTCAAATGTCAGCAAGATTTCAATACAAAACATAAACATCCATGAGCATCTCAGGACTCCATCTACAAGGCCAGAAGCAACAAAAGGAAAAAAAAAATACAAAATACAATGCCAACATAGCAATTAATCACTCTAGAAAGAAAATGGAATCATAGAATATCCTCAGCTGGAAGGGACCCACAAGGATCAGAGTCCAAATATATATATATAAATAAATATAGATGTAATAAATCTCTTCCCAACACTATATATAAAGGAAATGTGTTGCAGTTTTGGCCAGACTGGTGAGTCAGGATCCCAAAAATCAGGATTAACTGATCAACTTCCACCAGGTTGAATTGTGACCCAGCTGATCTGAGCTCCCATGGATATTTTATTCCTCATTTCAAAGCCTGTTTAAATAAATGGYTCACTACTGGCATTTAGGCAAAAAGCACAAATTCTGTGGCTCAGAAGCCTGCTCCTCCTGGAAAGAATTCCAGGAATTGATATAAAACAGGGTGTTACACTCCACAGGCATAAACATTCTCCACCTATTCTGTTCTAACCTGCATAACACAAGGTAATTCCACGTTGTCTCTGTAAATTCACCACAAAGCCCTCAAAAGTTTCAGTAATCCAGATTCAGAGCTGCAAAGGAGCTGGAAAGAAGTGCCTTGAAAAATCAGGGATTGCTTTGCAAACAAGGCACTGGGACAACACAACCCAACCAGTCCCACAAAATGAGKGAGAGTGGAGCATTTCTGGGATATTTCACAAAACAAGGGGAGAAAAGCACTGCACAAGTGGGAGTTGTGAGGAGGATGGAGAATCCAGGCTGGTGACAGAACTCAAAGCTGATGCCAGCATTGATTCTCCATCTCTATTTGAGAAGCTCCTCTCCTCATACACCACCTTGGTGTTTATGTTTTTGGTTTTCCTCTTCCAAAAGGACCCCGTGGCACCTGAGGGGTGTTTGGGCTCCGAAGTGAGAACAGTGTAAGGGCTGAAGAGTGAAGGAAGGGGAGCTGAGGTTAAGACTGAGGTGGGGAGGCCCAGAAAAGCTGTGGCTGCCCCTGGATCCCTGGAAGTTTCCAAGGCTGGGTTGGATGAGGCTTGGAGCAAGCTGGAATGGTGGAAGGTGTTTACTGCCCATGGAAATGGGGTTGGAAATGGGGCATCTTTAAGGTCCTTCCCTACCCAAACCATGCTCTGACCTGGCAGCAAACATCGCCCTGACACCAAAATTCCTCCTCCTGCCTCACCTTGCTCAAAATCCCCCACACAAAGCAGAGATTTCAGAGCCCAAGCCCTGACTTTCAACACCTCCCATCTCCCTGAGAAGTGACAAGAATGAAGAGGGAAATTCAACCCCCACCCTCCCAAAATGTTCTTCCAGGATTAACAGAGATGCCCTGATCCTTTTTCACTGCTGGCCCAGGTCAGCCTTTAATAAGCAGCAGTACACAATTCAGACACCTGGAAGGGATCAAAAACATTGATGAAAAGGGGAAAAAAMCAAACCCACGTGGATGGGGAAAGGAGGGCTGACCCCACCCAGCCAGGGGAACCCTGTTGCTGTGGATGAAACGCCAAATGTCCTCTCCCCAACACCGGGAGCTCTTTGGGACAAAGCAAAGGGACCCTCCTGCCTCCCTTTTTTTTAGGCATCTCCCTCTGAATTGTTGCAGCTTTAGTAACAATCTCTGAGGAAAAAAAAAAATCAAGAAACAAACGATTTTGTTACACATAATCCCCCTTCTGCTGTCGAGGGCCTGACCCCAGTTTGATAATCTCATTTCCCGAGAATCAAAACGCTGGAAATTTCAGCTTTCTGGAGTGTTAATTGCGGCCCTGCTCCGTTGCTAATCAAAAAATTGGATGTTTTGCATGAAAATGCTGCTCTAATTAATTCYCAGCCATAAAGCAGCCTGGTTTTAATAACCCCTCCTTGATTGGGCCAGCCTTTGAAGAGGCCGTGCTGCTAATCCGCCGCACCGGCACGAACGCACGCCGTGCAAATCACGAGTGGCTTTTTGTCCAGGGGAGCTGATTGCTTTGGAGCTGCCTGAAAAATCCCTGCTCTTCCCCTGTCCCCCCAACCCTGCCCAGGCTCAAAGCCAGCTGTGATCCTGCACATCAGCAGTGGTGTGACAGGAAATTCGGGATATCACAGCTCCCCTCCCTCGCCTGGTTTTTCCGCTGGTTTTTCCTTCCTCCAGGAATGTTTTTACCCACTTGTCACAACGTCTCCTTCAAGCACAAGTGAACCCCGTTGCCTCTCCCCCCTCCTCCCCACAGCAGCCCTGACTGACAGCACATTATCATCCCCATCTCGGCGAGGTGCTGAACCGAATTTTCATTATCCCAAATGTCAGTGCTGCTTTTTCTGGCAGTGCTGAGCACAGCTGGCTCCCTCTGGCAGCCCCTGGCTGAATCCAAATGGAACAAGGCACCTACAAATGACTGCATCTTCCCTGGACCTGCCCTTACACGCTGCCCTTGTCATAGCAGATGCTCTGCTGCTGTTTCTTGGCGTCGAAATCTTAATTAGCRGAGTTTCTCCTCGGTTTTCTTTCATTACTCAGAACCTTATGGTGAGGAATTTTTTCAGGCTTGGGTGGAGAATGGATGAGGAGCAGAGTGGGGAGTAACACAAATCCACTTCTCAAATTTAGATTTGTGTCAGAGGGGTATTCCAGGCTTTCCATTTTATCACCCAGCCARCAAGAAAAGAAAAATTTGTGGAGTTTCTAAAAATTACCCACTATAATTTATTGTGTCATTATGCCAGAGCTTGGTTTCACTGCCACATTTGCCATCCTTTGCCAGAGGTGAGCMACCTGAAAGGCTCCTAAAATCCCAGACTGGTTTGGGTGGGAAGGGACCTTAAAATCATCCAGTGCCACCCCTGCCATGGGCAGGGACAGATCCCACTGTCCCCAGGCTGCTCCCAGCCCCAGTGTCCAACCTGGTTTTGGACATTCCAAGGTGTGGAAGTGCTCTCCACTAATCACTGGCCAGCTTTAAGATATTTGAGTGCTGCATATTTAAAATCCACAACAGCCWCTTGCATTAGATTTTTGATTTATAAATAGGTATAATACCCTTAGTGCTCCCAACAAGAGGAAAATAACTGTGCAAAAGTTCTGGGTATTTAAAATCACCTCTGAAAAACCTGAAACTTCASAGAGACCCAAAAGGGTTTGGTTGGAAGGGTTCTTCAAAATCACCTCATTCAATTCCCCTCCTGTTCCTTCAAACAGAAGCAAGGGGAACTTCTCCTTTTTTTGTTTTTAAGTAGGAAGAGGTGCACAGCATCCCAGGAATGCTGGGAACAGAAACTGCCTAAATAACTTCCTAAAGTAATATTGAATTTTTGCTGTGCAAAATGTGTCCAGCAGTTGGGAGGATTCAACTTTGGGGCACAAATTTCATTCTTTGYTCTATTCAAGGCTTTCTCTGTGAAGTCAGGTGACTTTTTTCTCCTTTCCTTGTACAACAAGCCCTGCCCCAAATTCCAGCACCACCAGAGCACAAACTCAYCCACAACTTGCCAAAGCAGCAGGAAAAGAGACAGAATTTTCATAAAAACCCCAAAACAAATGAAAAGGAAAATAAAAAACCAAAGGCATGACAACAATCCAATAATACTCTCTATCCTGCAAAGGAACACAAGTATTTTTAGGAGTGATTCCTCATGGAGCATCCTCCTGAGTGCCAGGGCAGCCACTGCTTGTCTGTAAATCAATACCTTCAATAATCAATAAAAACCACTGGGATCTAACACGGGGCTGAGTGGTGACTCTGGAATTCTGATCCTGCTCCTGCTCCCATCATCCTTCCTTGGACAATCCACCCCACAGGCACATTCCCAATAAAGCCCTGCTCCACAAAGCCAAGGAGAAGCTGAATTAGTGCAGAAGTGCACTGAGCTGCCAGGGGAAGGGAACAACAAGCCTGAATTTTTGGAGGTGCTGAGCAGGTGTGGAGTCCACTCATACCCTTGGGAACTCTGGGAGCTCTGGAGCATTTCCCATTCCATGGGCAGCCCCAGCCCCACTGCAGGACAGGGCAGAGCTGACCTGGCTGTGACAGAGAGGAGTTACCAACCAAACCCAACCTCAACGGAGTCTACAAATCCTAAATGTTTCCCTTGGAACAGAAATCTGCTCTGGAAGCCAAGAGCAAAAACAAGGAGAGGCGCAAGTGGTGAAGTGGCAGCTGGTATTCCATGCCATTGGGAGAAACTTGGAATGGTTTGGGTTGGAAGGGACCTTAAAGCCCATCCAGTGCCACCCCTGCCAGGGACAGGGACACCTCCCACTGTCCCAGGGGGCTCCAAGCCCCATCCAGCCTGGCCTTGGAGATTCCAGGGATGCAGGGGCAGCCCCAGCTGCTCTGGCAATCCCAGCAATTCCAGGCAGCAATTCCTGCCCAAGATCCCATCCCTGGCTGCCCTGTGGCACTGGGAAGCCATTGCCTGTGTCCTGTCCCTGCAGGCCTTGTCCCCAGTCCCTCTGCAGCTCTCCTGGAGCCCCTGCAGGCCCTGCAATGTGCTGGRAGCTCTSCCTGCAGCCTTCCCTTCTCCAGGGRAACATTCCCAGCTCTCCCCASACTGYACCAGTCCAGAAGGAAACATTTCMCTTCTGTRCTTGCCCCCAGCTTTTTTCTCATGACAGTTGTCAGAGAACTTGTGTGGCCAAATTCAAGGGCAAAACACACGGCCAAAGTCTTTTTCCTGCAATTTCAGCAGAAGGAGACAGAAGAATTCCAGCTCTAAATCACTTGCAGCAGGTCCCTTCCTCCCACTGAGGGATAAATGTGAGCCTCATGCTCTGCACTATTTCAGCCCAAATCAAAGGGGTTMATGACAAAGCATCACTCTGATCTTCACACATTTTTAAAGGCTATTCAAATTAAATTCTTATTTCGAAAAGTTAGCGTGAGCCAAACTTTTATAAATTCCTTTCTTTTCATGCATATGTTTCTTTGAAGATCCTTTCAGGAAAAAAGATTCCTTAACAAGTCACCCTCCCCCTGCTGCCAGTGAAAAATCATCCCTGTGGATAAGGCTGCTGGGAACAGAAACTGTGCAGTGTTCACAGAAGACAGAGTGTCACATGCCTGCTTTCCACCAACCTGATTGAACAATTAAATTGTATTTCTCTTTAAAAGGGACACCAAAAAAAAAAAACMATATATTAGAAAAAAAAAAAAATCCAAATGCAGATCTTGCTGTGGTGTGGGATTCAGGAAGATTAATGAGCAACCTAAAAGGGAACAGCAGCTCATAATAGAGACAGAGGTTACTGCATTTTTAACGTGCAGTTCAAAGGGAAACTTTTCTTGATGGTTCAGCTGCAAAGAATCTCAGCAAAGTCATCTCATCTATTGTCCCCAGTGTCTTTTTGTCACCTATTGCATCATGGCCAGGCTCTTGCAATCGAGCTGTAAAGGGCAGCAGGATCTTGGCCCTCTCCACACTAATTCCTGCTTTGTCCTTTGCTTCTCTGGCAGCTCCTGGGCTTTGTTCTTCCCCACCCTGAGCTCCCTGAGCAGCTCTGCTGCATCCTGCTCTCCTGGAAACGCTCCCAATGTCCTGCTCATCCCAAATGCCACCCCAAGATTTGTCTGGAATCCATAAGGAATCACCCTCCCATGAAATCTGGCTCTGAACCAGCTCCAAACCAAGGATAGGAGCTTCCTAAAACCTTCAGTGTACCAGCAGTAACCACAAAAATCCCCAAATCTCAGCTCCCAGTGTCCTGCTCATCCCAAATGCCACCCCAAGATTTGTTTTGTGTCCATAAGGAATCACTCTCCCATGAATCTGGCTCTGAACCAGCTCCAAGCCAAGGATAGGAGTTTCCTAAAACCCTCAGTGTAACAGCAAAATCACCACAAAAATCCCCAAATCTCAGCCACAAGGCACCTGGAGGAAGATGTGGATATGGAGAGAGTAAATTCTGTTCTCTGTTTTTAAAGCCACGGGGACAMCTGGGAATGACAGAAGGCAACAGGACTCATCCCAAAGGGACAGGAAATTCTGGAGCAAGTGCTGCAGGTTCCAAAAAGCTCAAAATTCTCAACAGCTGCAAAATTCTTGGCTGAGAGCCCACATTTGTCCCACACAGTTTGTAACAGRGAGCTCAGAGCTATAGAGAAGTAACTGCTTAAATCCTCCTGGAATAAAACCTGATAACAGGATGGGGCAGCTCAACCACATCCCACTGACCCTGGGGACATCTCCTGGAGCTGAGACACTTCTGCAGGTGAGAACCTGAATGCCAGAAGGCAGAGAGCTGTGAGCTCTACACCTCCCAGGTGTGGAAGAGGTGAGATCCCACTTTGGCTGACAGGTACACGCTGTGGGATCAGGGGGTGGGCAGCTGTCACCCTTCAGCATGTTGTGAGCTCAGCTTCCTCCTGCCCAGGCCACCCAAAAGGATCTCAGAATTCACCACCAGAATTCATCAATGCTGAGATCACCTCTGCAGTCACCCAAGTGAATCAAGCTGTCACAAGAACAATCTCTGCCTCTCAAGGATTTTTTTTTTCACACCTTTGTGGGTTGAAGTTGTTGCTCAGGACAGGTTAGGAAAGGAGGAAGGGAACAKGAAGGCATCCAAAAATTCTCTTGCAAATTATAAAACATTCTCAATTAAAAGCCAGCTGAAAATGATCCTGGAACTCAAGYTCCAGGAGGAATTCTGCCCTTGGTCATGGCTGTAATATTTGAAGAGCACGAATTATTGTCTTGTTATGATTAGCCCAGGAAGAAACTGGAGAAGATGATACAAAAGGATTTAGTCCTGCTGCACATGATCACGGCATTCTTAGGTTATTCCCTTGGATCCGCTGCCAAATCCAACCACTTCACGATCATTCAGGAAAAAACAGGGAAATGCTGCCATGCCTGGAGCAGGGAACACTTCCCTGGGCACACAGAGCACTTGCCATGGGCAATAGAAATCAGCAAAAGCAGCCCACGTGCCTGGATTCACCACCTCGAACACTCTGCAGCTCCTCCAGTGCACAAAACACCAAGAACTGGTCACTTCAATCCATCCAGCTTCRAATCTGAGCTGCCTGAGCTCAGCTCCCAAAGCAATGCAGGGTAGGGATCACAGTGAGGAAATAAATTGCAGATAAATATCGAAGGTAACTCCAATACCCAAACCCAGTGCTCAAGGTGAGCCTGTTTSTATTTCACCTTTTGTTTTRTGAGTATTTTTAAACACCTCGACCTCCAGCAGAAAACACTGAGGGAATGAAGAGAAACCCTCCACAACCTCACAAATAAACAAGAGCTTAAAACCTGGGGAGATTCAGAGCAGAGCTCAATCCCTGCCAGGGGTGGACAGGATATCCCAGCTCCTGCAGAAGGGAAGGATGGAATGAGCACAGGATCCCTGTGCATACCTTGCAGCTCCCCACTCCTGCTGTACAGCTCCCTCCTCTGCTCCCGCAGGTAGGCACTCATGCTGATGGCATGGGAGGAGGATTCAAACCTGCAATTCAAAGGGAATCTGTCAGTCCAGGCACTCAGCCAGCCCTTCTTGTGAGCACCACTCAGCTCTTAATTAGAGAAAACAATAATATAAATATARAATATAAATATATTATTYTCCTGGAAATCAGGGGMCAATCAATTRTTATTTATKGTACKGTTYTAAGAACCCACAAGGGCCAATCCAAATATTTYCCAGCTATTTCTGCCCCATCCAAATCAAGGATTTTTGGCACTTCTAGGTAAAAGGCCCCCCAAACTGGGCCCTGATCTGCCACCTCAGTGTCCCTGTGGCCACAAGTGTCCCATGGCCAAGGGCTTTGTGCTTGAGCTCAGTGCTGGGAATTCCCCCATGGCCAAGGGTTGCTGCTCCAGGCAGGCATTTCCCAAAAAAACCCCAACCCTGGGAGTGCCTGGATGGGCTCTGGGGACCAGGGAGCTCATGGTGGGGACAAARCACCTTCAAACAGTGGGCACCAGACTTGGGAAGAAACTTCTGTCACAAGGAGACCTCAAGATGTTGGTGGTTTGCTGTAACATTCCTCATTCCCTCCCCAATCCCACAGTCCAGGAAGATGGAATCAGCCTCAGTGCTGCCCAGAGGGACACTGGGAACACACCAGAGACAGGGGGAAAGCATTTCACAGCTTTCCTGGGCACTARTGTTAATATTATTACTATTAATGAGGCCTTTCTGCTTTAATTTGGGCTGTGAGTGTTGGTGTTCGTGCAACTGAACTAATAACCATTTATCAAAATACAACAAACCCTTCTGATTTTAATTAAATGAGCTGTAAATTCCTGGCTCTGTGTTGCCCASGTGCTCCCTTTCTGATTTCAGTGGGACAGTAACAGCAGCATTATCCCAGATAATGGGGATTTGGTCCTTCCAGGCACCAAAGCCAGRTCTCATCCCTTCTTTTCCACAACCATCCAGATTTTGTCCCCTTTTTCCCTTCCTCTGCCWCCTCCTCGAGCTGCTCTTCCCTCATTCCTCTTCCTCCTTAACTCCTCTACCCTTGTCACTCCCTGCCCAATGCTGATCCTCCCACAAAGCTTTCAAAATGTTTTGGTTTTATTTAGAACCACGCAGAATCACAGCCAAGCCTGGGACTGATTTATTGGGTGTTCAGCTCTTGTACAATTCACTCCTCTTATTGCCCAATTTCCATCTTGGGAATCTGAGCTGGCAACCTGAGCATGCCCTTGGCTACTTTTGGAGAAGCAAGCCAGGTTTATGATGGCATGAATTATCCAAATTACTCTTCRTGTGAAGCTTTCCTTCTCAAGCCAACATTACAATTAAATACGTTTGGTTTTTTTATTATATCCATTTTAAAGGAAATCAGGATTCCAAGTTTCTTCTAAATGCCAGCTCCTGATTTCCAGAGAGCAGGACACAACCTCCCTCTATTCCTTGAAGACACAACCAGCAGGAATATTTGATGTTAATTAAATCAGCTCAGTTTTTAAGAGGAATTAAATGAGCTCACAGCTACCACAGGACACAGCAGCAACCTGTGAGCACAGCACGAGGTGGAGCCCTGCCCTGAGAGGCTGCTGAGGAATGAAATGCAGACACTCTGCTGACAAGAGGAACAGCTCCTCCACTTGGCCAGAGCTCATGGGAAGGCAGGGAGAAGAACCTGGCATGGAAATCAAAGATGGGAGAGGGGAGACAAGAATAACACTCCATCAAACACTGACAGACCTCACTGGGCCGAGGAATTCCGTTTGGAGGGAGATCTGCACAGAGATGGCGACAGCTGACAGCAGCCAGATAAGCAAAGGAGAGATCCCAGGAAGTGCTGCTCCCACGAGGTGATTCACCTCCCTTTCAACAACCACCTCCCTTCTCTGCTGATAAAGCCAGCCTCAGCCTGCTCCAGGTGAGCCAGAGCATCCTCACTCCTCAAACTTTAACCCCAAACTCGGGTCCTTGCACACCCATGGGATGAGCAGCCCTGTTTGGCTCCATCTGCAGGTCAGAGGAAATTCCAAGTGGGATTCTCAGCCCAAAACAGCCATGGGGAGGTTAAAAAAAAAAGAGTGAGGGTTAATAATAATAATCATGGGTTGAGAGGGGAAGGAGGCAACACTAAACCTCTKAATAACAGGAGGTTACAGGAGAGCTCATCCTGGGAGAGCAAAGAATGTGGAAGACTTGGATTTCTAACTGGGATCTCAGGTACTATGAGAGGACATCTACTGGGAGCACCTCTGCCAAAACAGCACTTTTAGGTCCTCTCCAAAATCCTTAAGAGGCCCAAGAGAATGGCCAGCACAGGTAGGGGGTGGAAGAGAAGAAAATTCCAGCAGAGCTCCCTCAAATCCAGGTGTGAATCTCCTCTCCCACCAGTGCTGCTCACTCCTTAGTGCTGCACAAATCTGCCCTCCCAAATCCTTCCCCTGGCCACCCAGCCTCTCTCAYCCTCCTCTCCCTTACACTCTCCTCCCAACCACTTAATTCTTTGCAGCCTGACTGCTGAATTAAAGGAGTTAGTGACAGGATTAAGTGCTTAGTCTATGCAGTAATTACACAGTTATCTTAATTCCCTTTGTCCAGCGCCCTTTATCGCTGCCTCTAACAGCTCCTGAATTTACCATGGACAAAGAGAGGCAGAATGGATCACTCCATGCTCTGCAGCAGCTCCTGGAAATGAGCCCTGGGAAGAGCTCAGCTCTCAAACCCAGCACTGAACCCCTAACAGATCTTCAGCTCCGGGCGTTAAATCCCCATCCTGGAACATCCACACCTCTCACACTGTGAAACTGCCCATTACCAGGGACCAAAACCAGCTTGGGCACAGCTTGAAAACCCCCAGCACTTACTTGAAGAGAGGGTTTTTGGGTCTCTGGGGTTTCTTCTTGGCGAAGAAGGCGGCGAACTCGCGGCCGGAGCTGGCGTAGCTGAGCTGGGCCGAGGGCTCCGAGGCGGCGCGCGTGTTCTTCATGTCCAGGTACTCSGTCAGCAGCATCTGAGGGGAGGGACAGAGCTCAGCAGCTGCCCTAAAACAGCAGCAGCACATCCCTGGGATGCCTGGGAATKCTTGGGGTTGTGTGGGAAAACAAGGAAAACTCGCAAGAATTCTAATTGAGAGAATCGCAGCTTTGTTTTAAATAAAATGGTACCCTGACGGGTGGCTGTGAGTTGGTAAAAACTTATTTTATATTCATTAGAGTGGCTTGGGTGGGGAAGGATCTTCAAGATCTGTGGGAGACCAGAGTATTCCTTTGGGTCTCCTGGATGGGCAGCAGCCAGGACAGGGGGATGGGCTCACAGGGCCTGCTTGAAAGACAGCATTGGCTTTGATGTGACACCGTGGAGAAGGCTTCCAAAGCTGTCTGAGGGTTTGGATGACACGAGGGTTTGATTGGTGTGGTTTTTATTGTACCACTGGGTGTGTAGATATTAGTTTTAGATTTCTTTGTATTCTTATTATTAGGCAAATATGGAGGCAGATCAATGGGATAAAGTCACATTTTCCTGTTTTTCTCTTCCCTTTCCTCTTTGCAAAGGGTGTTGGGTTTTTAGGATTGGGTAAAGGTGTGATTTCACTGTGTGACTTGGATTTTAGTTATTGGATTTTAGAGGAAAACAATGTTAACGTAGTTTAGATTATAAAAACCCAGGTGCTGTTCGTGGGTGGGGAGAATTCACTTTTCCAGCTGCTTGTGAACACCACACTGGTGTGACTGAACCTAGAGATAAGGCTTCTAAAATAAACATCTTCAAACTGCAGCCCAAGGACTCTCTGATTCCTTCCTCCAAGCACGGGCAGTGAGAAAACAGCGTTCAACACCACCCAGGGTTATCTCAGAAGAGATACATGGGCAAAGATCATCCAGTGCCACCTCTTCCATGAGCAGGTTCTCCAAGTCCTGTCCAGCCTGGCCTTGGACACTTCCAGGATGGGGTTTTCAACCAACCCCATCTGCTCCAAACCCTGGCAGTTCCAAAAGTTCCCAAAAGGAACCTGCAAAAAAGCTCCTCAAAGTGATTCCACCCATGGCAGCCATGGGGAGAGGGTGGCTGAGCTTTAGACACTGGTTATAAATATAATTAATACCCTTAAAAACAAAGGTTTGCAGTGCAGTTAAAATACTTCGGTTTATAAACGCATTTGTGTGYTTAAATACTTCCAGCATATTTATGTGGAGAAATTGGAAACATCCCTGTGTGTGGCTGGTGGAAAACACCCTGGAAAGCTGCAAAAATTGTCAATTGATAGCTCCCAAGCCAAACATGCTTCTTTCTTCATGGAAAAYATGAATTCCCACWGCTGCCAGWGGAGYTGAGGATGGATTTTCCCATCCCAAATCACTCWGTGAGGATCTGGGGGCTCCCCCCATGAAACCTCTGCAGCCCAATATTTGAAATTATTGAAGGTGCAGAAGTAAAATCAGACTCCAAGTGATTCCATTTTMATTTCCTTTGTCTGAAGATGAAATGAAAGCCCTCAAAAATGAACTTTTGTCAGTGTGTTTCAGAAGTCTGTTTATTTTCAGGGATTTTTTTTTACCTGCTCAGAGGGTGTTGGGAATGAGTTCCATGTGAGTAATTAGCCAGTCAAAGCCCATCAAAGAGAGTTGGAGGTAATGAAAAGAATTCATCACTCCTGTGCTGCCTAAGTTGAAACAAATTACTCAGGAATAAATATCCAGGCAAATGGAATCGTGCCCCTAATTAGAAACAATTTGGGATGGATTGGAAAAAAAAAAAAAAGKAATAATACAAACACACAGAAAAATTTGATTCCTAAACCATCTCAATTAAAACTTTACCTGAGCAGACCCTGTGAATAATTAGCCAGTCAAAGCCCATCAA